>CM077107.1:17805419-17818548 GCA_039619505.1 Cimex hemipterus
ATATATATATATATATATATATATATATATATATATATATATATTTTTTTTTTTTTTATCGTTCAGTCTTTGGAAAAAGGGGAGAACTTTGTCAATACATGGGAAAATCTTCGTACCGAGTAATTGTAATCGGTATCGCCTATTCTCTAAAGAGACAGAATAATCAGAATCGCTGGCAGAAAACATCGCCACTCGAACGACAGAAGCAGGAACTTCGTTCGATCTTCGCTTGAAGAACATATGGCATTTCACCGCAGAGACTTTGAATCTCCTTCGTCCATCGATCTATCAAAATGCTAACCCATCATTCATCGACATCGTACTTCAAAATATGTATTATCCTTTTCGTTATAATTTTGCGTACAAGCTTGCTTAATCATTTATTTAACATAATTATTTTTTGTTAATTTTTCTGTTCGTGTTCTGATAAAATTGACTAAATTCAAACTTACTCTAAGATTAACCGAATCCGGTATTTTTTCGAGGTCAACATTTGTTTATCAATTAATTAAAACATTTCTTTTAGAATATACTTATTATTACGTTTGATTATACCCAAGCTGTTACTTTAATTTTAATTTTATTCGGCAGAAAATATCGCATGTTAGTTTTATTATTTCTTCATTTATTTAGTACTCTCATGCCGAAGGGTTAAAATATATTAACCCCAAAGGGTTAATAAACTGTTTGTCTTTTTCCATATTAATTTCATTAACACCTATTTCTAGAAGTTGATACTTCAATTTTTGGGGGCAGTGGGAAACCCATCAGATCAGCTGTAGGCCGGCATCTATTTTTTTAAAGGCTACGAGGTCATTTTTGCCTTGAGTCTTTCACATGTTCAAGAAGTACAATTTATATTTCACTAATTAAGCCAATACAGCGTCTAAATATGGGGATTGATCACTCAATAATTCGGATGTTTTGTTTGGGACGTGGTGTGATATGCGGAGAGGAGGATAATGTCGACAGTTCAGTAGGATATGTTTAATCGTGACTGGTGTTTGATAGGTGTAGCATATTAGTGTATTTTTATGTTCGAGTAGGTAGCCGTGGGTAAGGCGGGTGTGTCCGATCCTTAGTCCGGTTAGAACTGTTTGTTGTTTCCTAGTGGTTCGAATTGAGGATTGCCAATGTTTAACTTCTTTTTTAATTTGGAAAAGTTTATTTGTAGCGTGTTGTCTATTCTATGCACACTCCCATTCTTTCCAAATGATGTTTTTTATGTGTGTGCAGAAATCCTTGTAGGGAACTTTTGTATAGGGAATTCCACGCGAAGTTGCTTCTTTAGCTAACTGATCGGCTTTTTCGTTCCCTTGGATGCCAACGTGTCTTGGGATCCACATGAAAAAAACTTTAACATTTTGAATGGAGAGTTCTTTTAGTTTGTAAAGAATATCTTGGATGCTCGGATTGTAAGAAAAAATATTTTTGATCGACATTAAGGTTGTGAGTGAGTCAGAACAAAGTATGAGAATTTTATGAGATAGATATAACGGTGATGGCTTTAAGAATGACGACAAGCTCAGCAGAAACGTTAGAGCATTCTTGAGGAAGTGAGAAACTGTAAGAACGGGACCCAGAGATGACAGCCGATCCCACACCTTCATCGGATTTGGATCTGTCGGTACATATAACATCGGTAAATAGGTAACGGGACGCAAATTTGGAGAATTCTTGACGGTATAAAATTGGGGGAGTATTATCTTTGTTAAAAGACGGAAAGCTGCAGGAAGAGTACAGGGGATGGGCGATGCTTGTTGGTTTTGGATACATGGTATTTTGCTCGTTAAGTCTTGAAGGTTTATTAGAATTCTTAGTGGAAAAGAAAAACGTGGGATGTGCCAGTTTGGAAAATTAGGAAGGGTCGATTGTTGGGAAAAAGAGAACGGAGTGGATGTTGAGGATGGGAAATTACTTTGCCAAAGAACTTGCCCTTTTAATTATTTAGAAAGACCCCCCCCCCAATAAAAGTAAAAGATTACCTTTTTGTTGCATTTATCACAGTGATAGGCATCCGCCCCTTCCAATAATTCTCCTTTGACGTACTGTTCTAAAGAATCTTGAAGAGTAGATTGATTCCTTATATCAACACTAATAACACTAAAGGGTTCTTCTTTTGAGTACCTTCAATCAAACACAGTTACAATGTATTTTAAAGCTATTTAAAAACTATAAAGGTTTCAAATATGAAACTTAATTACCTATGAGGACAACCTTTGCAAATTTTTTGGTCTGAATACGATCCACCTAAAATTTTACTCATTATCTGTTCCTGTCCCAAAGCTTTAAGGGCATCATCTATGCTTTCGACTAAACTCATAAAAAATTCAACGGCGTCTTGCTGTTCTCTTAGATTAACCGGTTCGCCTTGTAATCTAAATTTAAAAACAAAACGCAATCGTTTAAAAACAAAAATTCTTGTTTGTTTCAACGTGAAAAAGCATACTTAAAATGCTTCCATAAGCCTTTGGGGATGTAGTATTGAAGTTTGCTATATGCTAAGTGACCGAATATCGCCTGGACCTGTTTCAATATTCCAATATTGTACTCTTTTCGAGACTCTTCCAATGATGCTTTCTCTTCGTGTTCACTGCTGATGCTGATTATGCTCTATACAGAGAAAAACCCATTTAATGAGGATTTAAAAACAAAAAAGTAGTGATCTTGTAATTATTAACAAATAATATTCACCTCTGTGTAATTATTATAAAAGTCTTCTATGTCAAACGTTGCCCCTTCAGCTGCCAAAAGCCCCTGACGAATGCTCGAGACCATGTAGAGCTGTTGAAGGACCGAATTCATATAGCAAGTCGCACCGGCGTTCTTTAGGCCAACAAACCCAGAAATCGGTCTTGGTCCGATCGGAGGAAGGTAGTCCCATTCTTGAAGTCCATCATCGCTATCTAAAATTTAAGTCAATTTTTGAATAAAAGCTTTAAAAAAATAATTTAAAAAATTTTACACTTACCACTGTAAAACATATCGGTGAGCATTGTTACAAGGACTTTCATGTTCGGCACACAGTTATCACATAGGGCGACAAGGAGCTCGAAAGCAGAGCTCAGTGTTATAGGCGTGTTGCACACTGGCACGGCCTGATCTTGTATCAGTTCCCCTGTCTTTTTCAAGTGCAGCATCATCTTCGAAGCTGGGAAAATGAAGTCTTCAACTAGTTCCTAAAATATAGATTTATTTCATTGTAAATTTTAAACTCGATAGATGAGTTCTACAAAAAGGAATACAAACGTAAAAATTGGCTGTCTTTATTAATATTATATTTATCAAATTTTGTACTTGAACCATTAATAGTAAGATAATAATTTTTTTTTTTTTTTTTTTTTCTGGGGCTTCCGACATCTTGGTCATTTCAGCCCCACACTCAGTCTATATTCTATACCCGTTCAGACACATCATTCATACAAATAAATACGTTCATACAATTAAATACATTCATACGGTACACTCATTCCGTTTGGTCGGTGGAGTACTTGATAATCCTCCACCGACCTACAATTAAACTAAACTAGATTGGGGTCGATGAGGTACTTTTATTAATATTCCGCCATCGACCCCTAAAATTGTGTATTAATAAAAAAGCAATACAGAAGTTTGGGAAATTCATCACAGAGATGAAATTAAATTAAAGCGGCTATTTAAATAGTTTTTAGCTAACTTCATTTTGAACTAGGACTGGAATAAAATGTAAAACAAAAAATACAAATGGGAAAGAAGAAATCAAAATCAAAACAAACTTTTGAAAATAGGTTTTTAAGTTTTCATTATTTTATATTAAGTCAGGTATCATGTGGCAAAATGGTTGTGGCTAGCAGTTAAGAGTTTGAAATGTGGTTTTAATTGGTAATTGTTTGGATTTTCGTTTTTTCATTTACTTTTAAAGAACCGCCTATTCTGTTATTGTTTATGTATTATCCTATACCGGGAAGCCGGTCCAAAGGATAGGCCGCCCCACTCCGGCTAACACAAGTTAGTCGCTTTTATGACCGAGTCAGGTTCACTTCAGCACGCTCCGATTTACATATTTTTACTAGTTCTTTTGTGTGAACCCGCAAACGCTTTCAATCTACCGCTTCCTGCAAAAGCTCTTCCAGCATCGATTGGAATCTGTCTGGAGTGATTTTGCACCTCACCGAAACGCCGAAGTTGCTGGTACCTGTAAGTGGGCCGTCCTCCCCCCAAAATACCCTACTTTCATCGCTCCTGCATCCCTCTATTTCCTGCCCACCTGTATCATTCGCCACAACATCTGCTGGGTGAGTCTTTATTGTTTCATTTTTATTTTTTATATTTCAATCATTTTTATTTTAAACTGTTTTTATTTTATTTTATATTTTTTCCCCGCCTCCCGATTATATTCGGGAGGTCCTCCGTCGGTTAAAACCGCACAGTAATAATAGATAAAAGGTTTGGTAAATTAGTTTGAACCCTTGCCCGCAATACCCAAAATGTAGTTAGAGAAATTAAGCCCTCCTGTGAGAGATATTACTTTAGACAAACTGCCTTAAAGGTGGTCGGCGACAGTTGATTCGCTAACGGGATGAATCTCTATAAGTTCCCAAAGAGTTGTCAGGGATTTTCTTCAATCAAAGCTCACATTACATCATCATCTAAGGAAAAAATCTTTCAACGACCTTCGCCTCCAGAGGCCTATTCCTCTCGAAAGCTCTCGCTCACACTGCCCTCGCCCCAGATAATTAACGTTTCTGGCTGTTTGGGGCACCGTTGCAACAAGTAAAATGAAATTACGAAAAAAAATCACGTGTTGACATCTTAGCAAAGACTGAATTATTACTCCCAAGTAACAAAATGCTACTTTTGTTTAGGAGGGGATTAAAATGTGTTGACATTGGTTCAAAAGAATAATCCATCAAATGTTTATTGTATAGAGGGGATAATTGGAAGAAAATCAGTGTTATTTCCGGACAACTCAATAAATATTATGTACCGTTTAGTTACTGTTTTATGAGAAAATAAAATTTGGCACACACTCAGTGTCTTGTTTTCATTCACTAAAAGTGACTATGAAAATGGATGGTTTTTTTTTCCAATATCTCCTATTTTAAAATATAAAACTTTAATGAACATGTTCTGACATTCTGGAAAGACAGAGTAAACCCTTCCCCTTATAATGTTGTTCCAGAACAATGCACTTCTTCAAGAAAAAGCCCTGTTTTCAAAGCTTGTTAATGTGGCCATTCACGATCACCAACAGTCCAAACGGAGCGACGCCATTCCAAGGACCTCATCAATGACAAAACTGAACTGGCGTGCCGAATATTCAACCGGACCAAACTCCATCGCGCCACTCCAAACATCTAAAGTGCAACAACAGCATGGCGCATTCATGAATGCGAAAATCTGACATGAACAGTGGAATTTTGGAAAATTGATCATGAATGGGAAATCACATATTTTTGTGGTGCAGACTCTGCCTTTCCGCCACTGTGTAAACATCTCCGTCATACATTCCTGAGTCATAAACATTTAGTCTTTACTGGAAACGACATCCAATCATGATTTTATTATTGAGGTGTTAGAATTGTACAAAAGTTTACCGTGTTTATGGACGTGATAAAAGTGATGATAAAAAATTGTGGACAATGATTACCATGATAGGAATAAAAGAAATTCAGCTCTCAACCAGTTGGTCGATCTTTTCGAAACTGAAGGTACAAATGCAACAAGAGATGCGGTACTGAAACCCGTAAGCAAAGCGGGAAATCGTAATGTGGCCGCCAACCTTTCATGTGGAGTGATTTCTCTACTGATTGTCTTTTTGTTTCTAATCAACAAGCTGGAGTATACAAGTAAGATGTTAATCTGAAAAAAATTAGTGTTACGAGGGGGATTAGAACCCACAACCATCAGCTAAATACGCCACTGCTCTAATCACTTGAGCTAATGGGACTTCGATCCATTTGGACACCAACTCCCTATCTTAGCCTACAACCTTTCAAATTTTCCCTCTTTTTGCCATTTTTTGGTGTACAAGAGGAACAAAGTTATAGCTCAAGTAGTAGAGCGGATGCATATTTAGCCTCAGGTCGTGGGTTCAAATCCCACTCGTGACACTAGATTTTTTTTTTAATTTTCCGGAGAAAAAAATTTAATCAAAATCATAATATTTACAAGTCAATGTTGTAACAAGTATGTTAAAATAGCTTTCCTATGCAACTTTTATTTTTATTATTATTTTTTTTTTTTTTTTAAGTTTTGAATTGTAGATATTAACTACAAGTGCAAGCCTTAATGAAACAACAAATTAAAATATAATGTTGAAATTTCAAAAAAGAGCGTATTAACAACACAAAATCAAGTCTCACCTGGATCAAGTTGCAATTGGTGTTTTCATCAGAGCCGAAAAGAAACTTCTTCTCGGGAGATATAAAAGCGAAAAGTTCTTTCGCAATTCCCAAATGCCCATCTAGGACGGCCTCTTCAACCCCAGTGTGTCCCGTCTCTTTGACGTGCTCCTTAGTCTGCTTCAGCCACTTGATCTCGTCGTTCAACAGACCTTCGACATTGGGTATCGGGCAGTTGTACATATACGCCAGATTTAAAAGCCGACAGAGTAGCTAAAGAAAAACGGATTATACATAAATAAATCATCGCTTCAGTTCGTTTATAGGCGCTTGAAAGGTTAAGCAACTACCTGAAAGTACTCGTGCGAATTTTTGGCATGCTCGAGAACAGTCGTGTGAAGTACGCTGAACAGGAGCATAATACAAAATTGCAAAGGTTTGTTTGAAAGACCAAATGTAACCATAAGTACAAATTGTTCCGCTGCTACTATCCTTATGTTCCTAATAGGAAATAAAAAGCAATGTAATATTTCAATTTTAAGAACAAAAGATTTATAATGGATTTTAAATAACTAACAATTGTTTATTAATATTTCTGGAGACTTCTATCTTTATTATTGATGATTAAGTAATTAATTGACTAATTATAGTTCATACCTATTGCTGCTAAGAAGGACTAAATCAATCATGAAAGACTGCCAGTTAACATCCTCCATTAACGACTCCAACGTTGATGAGCTTATAACCAAAACGATTGTCAACACCTCAAGAGCTTCCTTACAAACTAGTAAAAAACACACAAGTTACATAAATTTTTTAAAAAAAGTACTCAATTGAAATACCTAATATATCAAAAGTGTGTGGTGAGGCTTTTGAAATGATACTGTGCATTATTGTTGGTTCTGCGGACATAAGTGTGATATCGGCACATGCCGACGCTCTTGCAAGCTGCATTAACGTGTATATCATCTTCTGAGAAGGCGCCCATGAGACCCATTTGTTATCAGGACCAAACTGAAACGAGTACAAAAATAAAGTAAATTGCCTCCGAAGAGAGATCGAATCGACGAAGCCCATACTTTTTCGATATAAGCTTGAGCAATTTTCAGCGATACGTTTCTTAGTACACACTCCCCTGTAGGACTAGGAATATTGCACAGTGCTTTGTTCAGTACAGCTACGTTGTTATTTACAGGACAGTTGTTACCGCTCAGTTGGGCTTGATTTTCAGCTGCCAAGTACGCTATGTGCCCAATGACGAGTAGCATCAATTTGCATATTTTCAACAGGGTCAAATATGTGTGCCTAAACATTTACTTATATTAATAAAGTTTTATATTTTGTTTATTATTTTATATATGCATTTACTAACCGCTTTCCAGTAATATCAGCTGAAGGC
This sequence comes from Cimex hemipterus, assembly GCA_039619505.1. Taxonomy (NCBI): domain Eukaryota; kingdom Metazoa; phylum Arthropoda; class Insecta; order Hemiptera; family Cimicidae; genus Cimex; species Cimex hemipterus. Next base: position 17,813,142 of record CM077107.1, read on the forward strand.
ATGAAATCATTTTTTGTCAAAACTTCTAACAAAGCACAGGAATGGGGGCTTTTGAAGAAATTGAACTGCATGTCGAACACAGGCATCTTTTCTGACAAAGGATCCACAGCAGGCATGAGCAAAGCATACAGTACCTAAAGTACATTTTAAAAAATTATTATCCCAAATGTAAATTAATTTACAGATTAATTTAATTTAAAGGGGAAATATTACCTCCAAATTGTACAGTACTTGTGGGGAAGGAGAGTTGTACAAAATGGACTCCATAGTCACTATCTCATTCTGGTCGTTAGGCTTGTTTTCATTATCTGAAAACAGCTCCTGCAATTTGTTGAGTGTGTGGTTGTCAGGAGGGCACAGGTTCAGAACGGAATAGGCCACCTGAGCGAGAGCGGTGTTGCCAAGCGACGATGCCAGATCACAGACTTTGAGCAGACTTGCAGTCGTATGAGGCTGCTGTGAAAGGAGCTAAACAGCATAATTAAAAAAAAAAAAAAATCAACATTAATTATACATTTCTCTTTAAGAAAGGACAATTTCATTCAGGCCCAACTTACCACACCAGGAAGGCTGTTTTCAGCTTCAATATTCGGTCCATCATAAGGATGTTGTGGAGAGCTAGTACTACTATCAGATGAAGAATCCGGTGAGCTCCCTACATTGGCATTAGCTTGCGACCACTTTCCTGTCAATAACTAAACCAAGAAAAGTAACGGATTAAAAATGATAAAAAACTAATACTTTTAAAACATACTATCTTTTCAGAAAATGACAATTCTCCTAAAAGGCGTCTATCATCGCTTGGATCTAAAAGTTCACCGTTGAAATACAAGTCTAGTTTGACGTGTTGTGTCGCCCCAGCTTTGCTACGCTTCAGGATGTAACGACGGGCGATGCCGACTGTCTCATTGGCGTGAGTCTGAAGCTCTACATCGTCCATCATCCTCCCGGGTTGTGAAAACCTTACTGTCAAAGAGACTTGTTTGCCTCTATAGGCTCTGTGAAGAACAATTTTTATACATTCCAGTTTTAAATTTTATTCATTGCAAAAAAAAAAATACCTGTATAAAGGTAAACATTTCCTTTCACCACTGAACTCCCCATCGTATTCGCTTATATACTCTTTAAGCACTTTAAGCACACGGCACATTTTCACACACTCTAAGTGGATCCTAATAATAAAACAATAATATATAATTAAATCAATGACAAGACATCAGTTAATAAAATTAATCACTCATTTGAAAAAATATAAATTTTAATTACCTAGGCACATCAGCAGTTCCCGTGCGGAGGACGACAACTGTATCATAATGAGCGCGCAGCCTGTCTAAGCATTCACTGATGTAAGTCTGGTGGAATTGAATGCTTGATGCTTGCAACCGTGGGCCAAGGTTTGTCGTGACTTCTTTCAACAGCTGAATCGCCCTAGCAGCCATGTCATCACCACTTGAAGTTACTACCTATAAAACAAACAAAATTTATATGGTCATTGTGTAATTAGTATCATAATTAATTTTATAAATTGTTTTGGTGTTTGGCTCAATACAAGTTATTAAACATTGATCCGTCGATTACTTATGTGCCCACTCATTTAAGCGGGGAACACACCCGTGTCTCGTTTTGGCAGGGTTTGCACATCATTTTAATAATTAGTTAATTTTTATTTTTAATTTGTATATGGGTAATAAAAGTAATTATGATTTAAACTTCTTTATTGTTAAGGTGGCTGCTAAACTATGATTCAAAAATTTAAAAACTTACTCTCCAAATGTATTCATTGCCGATCAGGTCAACATCATCCATTAAAAAGGTTCGTTTCTTCATTTTCAATTTTCCTTCCTTTGAATTCACAGCTTTGAAAAATCTTTCAAAGCACCTAAAAAAAAAAACAACAGATATCTTATGGTAAAACAAACTTGCTTCAAATTGTACACTTGAATTGTTTTTTTTTTGTTTTTTTTTTTTTTTTGTTTTTGTTTTTTTTAAATTTTATAAGTGTGAAGAGATGTGTTAAGAAGAACGGCAAAATCTTACTTCATTCCGCTTTCAGTCAGAAGCGAAGGATCCAGCTGGAGGACGTTGTTCTGAAAGAAGTCCTTGTTCACCGACGGGTCCAAATCTGGTTCCTCGCCCATCAGTTTGGAGAACCACTTGAAACATGCTTCTCGATCTGAGGTGAAGACAGCCCCTTCTGCTAAGCACTGCCAAATCTGTTTCGCCTGGTCAGCGCAAAGCCACAACTGTCCATCCTGCACCAGAGAACATTTTAGACATTAATTCAACATTACGAATATATGCAGTGACTTACCTTCAGAAGGAAACGCAGAAAATTAAGCCTTTCTTGAACTTGTGCTAAGTGGTTGTACCTCTTATCGGGGTAATATTCGTTTGGATCTAAATTCGGATCTTCTTTAACTATCTGCCTAACTTTTTCCATGTAATTTGTCAAATTGTTTGTAACCAGAACTACTAACTCGTGATCCGTCTGCAACCTGTTTATGACTTCTTGTCTGGAAAATATATTCAATTGGGTTTTATAAACTGAGGAGTTATGAAAGTAAAAAAGTTTAATACTAAATTTACATAAAACGTTAAACTTACCTATAACAAACGTGATGACTCAATTGTTTAGCATTCGGTGGCAATTCGTACAGGCAAGCTATTTCCCTAATTTGTTTTAGAGCTGGTAACACCCAGTTTTTGCTGTTTTTCAACTCCTTTACACATCTGTGTAACCACTCAGTTTTTTGAGCATCTCTTTCCTATTTATTAAAATAAAAAAATTTAATGATAATATTGTTTTTGTCATTTTCTATACACAAAAAGAGAAACTTACTTGTGAACAACTATAATCTAATATTTTAACATGAGCACTAAGAGCCTGATCCATAATTTCAGTCACAACATCATCAGAATGGGCTAGATTCCAGAAGAGGGTGAGGACTTTGTGTGCCATAACGCCGTCCTTGTCATCCTCGGCGAGCCGCCTTATCAGCTCGAGGAGCTTCTCTCGCTGTTTCTTGTTTGCGGACGTCCAGCTCGACTGGAAACACTCGAATAAATGGTCGAGCTGTTCGGGCGAAAAGTCCCAGGCGAGCCTTGCCAAGAGGTCGTGCACATTCTTCACAATCGCTTCGTGTTTGCCCTGTTGCGCCGCCCAAAGGCTGTCCAGGTCTTCCAAAGACAGGCAACGCTCCTTGATGACAAATCGAAGTATCTTTTCGAGTTTCTCGACGTATTGGGGTTGATGCAGTGAATCCCGTAGTACTATTTGAAGTACTCCATTTTCCTTGATCCATTTCTATTTTTAGAGGTAGAAAAACACAATTAGAGTTGAGAATTCAGATTTACAAAAAGGAAGGAAAAAACTCAAAACGTGGGGTTGAGATAGGACGTTGATGTCCAAGTGGATCGAGGTCACGATAGCTCAAGTGGTAGAGCAGCAGCGTATCAAGCCAAAGATCGTGGGTTCAAATCCTGCTTGTGACACTGACTTTTTTATCTCAACTAAAACCCTTAATTAATTGTAATTTACAAATTAAGTTAAATTTCTATGCTTAAAAAGGTTGTTGCCTTAATTCATGCCTCTATATCTAAGATTGTTTATTGTAAGTTTCCAAGGACCAATATCCATTTTTATCGATACAATTTTTAATTTAAGATATTTATGTTAATTTAAGCATAACTAACTTTGTACAAATACAACAGGTTGTCAAAGAAGAGAATATAATTAAAATCTGTCGACAGCGACAGTCGGAAGTAGCAATTTTACCCTTATTTGTTCAATATCAATTAAGAATGGGGTAAGGCAGAGTGAACAGTAAGCCCATATAACTGTTTTAACATCATGAAGATCAAAAAATTAGTGTCACGAGTGCGACTTGAACCCACAACCTTACGAGGCAAAAAAGAACATTTGAAAACGGTTGTAAGTTGATTAAAGTCATCTCGGGGGTACCTAAGTCTCAAGAGCAGTGGCATATTAAGCCGCCCTGATGCCTTATCAATCAATCGACAACAATCTCACATCGCAGACAGTCACCCGGCGTGTATCACAAATGCAACACTTATTTTTCTTTTAACGCGTTATTATGAACAAAACCAGATAATAAATTGTTAATTAAATTCATTCTATCCCTCAATGGCATCCTGGTGTTTTGATACATTTTCTGTCAAACCGTCATAAATAAATAATTTTTATTGAAACTCATGAATTTTGATCTCGTTTAATTTGATTTACATATTAAAAATAAGCTTTTTTTTTAATAAGCATGTCGTAAATAATATAAAGGCAAAAATACATCAAGTTTGAAATAAACAACAAATGTGTGGTGATTAGTGACCGTTAGTCGATGATTATTTCAGAATTTGCGAGATGCCCAGACTGCATATTTTTGGATTGTTGAAATTGAAATTGTGTTTGTGTTCAAAATGGTGGGTAGCGAGTGCTGTAGGATTTTGTCTCTTCTGTACCAACTTCCTTCAAAACCCAACATATATAACTATATTTGTGATATACAGTGATTAAATTCACTTTTTTCCACATCCTACAAGTATTTGTTAAATTGAAACTATATTGGTACATCCCAGGCCATGAAGATGATCTCAATAAAGATCGAAACGTTGGCACGATAAAGAAAACGTTTTTCTGAAACCTACATCACACCAGACCACATATCTCGATTTCTGAATAATCATAAACAAAAATTTGATGGTACTTGACGCTACTTTCCAAAAAAAAAAAAAAAAAAAAAAAAAAAACCGGACAGTGGGGAACTTGGTTGTATAAGAAGTATTGTGTGGTGACAAGCAGATATGCTCGGGAGTTATTCAATCTTAGAGAAAATTGTACATGAGATTGGTGATGGGAGGCTTTGGAACACATGTTCTGTTGCGTTACGGGTGTGTTTCTCGTTTAATCCTTTCATCTCAAACACATTTTACATGAAATTATAAATCACGTTGAATAATTGATCTGGTCCAGCAATAGGACCAAGCAAAACATACTTTTATGTTATATATTTTTATTTATTGATTTTATGTTTTCGTTTTATTTATTAATTATGATTATTTTGTTAGTTTTATGTCATATTAGATTCATGAGGAGTGGTCGAGATTGAGATAGTTTAAAAAAAGGACCTTTTTCATTTTAACTCAGCAACAAATGCCTGATGGACATTCAAGTCACAAAGCACCGGCCAAAAATGTTGTTCCTGCTTTGTTAAAATAAAATTTGGTACACACTTAACAGCTTTGTTTTTATTTTAATTCAATTCACTAAAAGTGACTTCTTGTGCTAACACCCAACACAAGCCCCCCCCCTGAATTTTGTTTTCTAATTTCATATCATTTCAAATATCCTATCTTTTAAGTCCCCCCCCCCCCAATAAATAAAATAAGGAAA
>CM077107.1:17818948-17919823 GCA_039619505.1 Cimex hemipterus
AAATAAAATAAGGAAAACTTACAGCCATCCTTTCGGGAGTCAACCATTCCCCTTCTGGATCCATATTTGTCGTCGTATGCCGATGGGGATAATAAGAAACTCCTGCAATAACTTTATTGACTTCGTTCAAAGCATTCATTTTACCATTGAACGATGAAATTTGTAATAACCTAGAAAAAATAAAATAAATTAATAATTCAGAATAATTGAAATGCCCAACCTTCTTTTCTTTTCTATTATAAACAGTTAAAAAGCAAATGAAATATATTATCACAAAAAGAGGAACTTATGAATTATGAAATATCTATAATTTTTCTTTTTTGTTTTACAGTATTCTGTTTAAAATTTAATAAGATAAAAAATACCAACCTTAAGATCATTTTTAGTCTAAAAATTTCTAATTGTTTGACTGTTTCTTCTTGACCGGTAACCCTAGATACTAGACATTTTGCTGATTTAATAATTGATGATATCGCATCATTTTTTGATTCATTTTTGGCTTCTTTCTTCAACTCTTCATCTGTAAGATTATCTAAAAAATGAGGCACTCGTTCCTGAAAAAGAAGCAATGAATCAGTGCGAGCCTCAAGAAGAAAAGAGAATTTAAAAAAAAAAAAAAAAAAAAGAATAAGATACTTACTACTATTGGCATAAGATATTTTTCTATAGTATGTACAGTTAATAATTCATAACAAGGGCCGAAAGGTCGAATCAAAGCATGAATTACAGGCACTGGGACAGTGTTTCCAGGTTGAAAACGATCAACAAGCTTCTGGAAACCTCCTAAACTACCGAACTTATTGATCAAGTCGACTAGCCAACCTCTCGGAGACCTTGTGGCGTCTGGGGGTCTAGCATAAATTTCCTCCTCGAGAACCTTAGAACCTGCAGGTACTGTTTCACTAGCTCTAGACGCATTAAATGTATGAAACCTGTAATAAAAACGTTGTGTGAATAATAATTGTGATGCAAATGTTATCAATTTGTATCATACCTATTGTTTGGATTTAAAACCATTGCGAGCAAGTCCAGCAGTGGAAACCAATCATCAGAGAGCTTTACTACACAGAGTTCGACTAGCCTGAGACAGTTCTGGTAGATGAACTGGTGGATGTTGTATTTCCACGAATTGACCGCCTCATCTGTGAGTATTTTGGTAAACGAGATGGTAAGACCTTCGCGGAAGAACTGCTGGCAAGCTTCCGATTTGACATCGTCGCCCGTCCGGCAAAGGTTGATCGCCGCCTGCATGAGACATTCCAGCTCCTGCTCAGGTAGCACGGGTACGACCCACCGGGTGCTCGAAATCTTGGCATCCAGGATCGCTAGTTTTTCTATAGGAAACTCCGGCTCCTGGCAGGTACAGTTGGCGTCGTTGCACGAGTGCGCTGTAACCGCCTCATTGTCTGTTGTACTTTGAGGTTCCACTTGTAGGCCAGCAGGCTGAACCTGACATAAAAAAGACAGAAATATATCGTTTAAAATTTCTTTTAAATCAACACGTTGAATTTTAACCTTTACAATTTAACAAAATACAGTTATTTTGAATATCTTTTTATAAAATTACACTGATCGGGCATGCAAGAGGTAAACAGCTCAGCTGTATACATTTCAAATGAAAGAAAACAATTTTTTTAGGCAGTACAGATTATTCAGTTATGTATATACAAAAAAAAAGTCAATCAATCAAAACATAAAAATAATTGATAATAATAAAACCACAGAAACACCCCCTTAATGAGTTTAACATCCTCTCATTTGACTAACTAGAATATTCCAAGTTTATCAAGTTAATCAAAATCTTATAAAAATGAGCAAGTTGACAATAAAAACCTATTACCTGCAAATGATAACACTAAGAATTGTTAACCAGGAACTACATGCAAATACAATGAAACAAATTTACATGTTTTCACCACAATCCTAGTTTAGGGATAAACAATTTTTATGAACTGATGAAAATTGTGTTATAAACCGGCCAGCTGTTTCCTTCAAAATATCCCTTAACTCGACACAAATCTACTAACACTTAATTCGTTATTTCAAAAAAAAATATTGTTTTGTCTTCTTACCTTTAAAGAAAATCCATACAGAAAAAGAGTTTTAATCATTTATTATTATTAATTTACAAACACCCATGGACAAAAATAAAAGAAACTATTTTTTTTTTAATGTTTGAAATAGTTTTAACTTTCACTGATTTTTCATTTCAAGCAATCAAATGGAATTTTTTTATTAATAAAAACTTTTGTTGAATACATCTTTCAATGTAAGCAGTGATGATGGGATTAGTCAAGTTACCAGAGAGATACATTTCTAACAAAACTACTAACTGACGGCGGCATAAAATATTAAGTAGGCCTTATCAGTGAGGCTTAATAATAAATACTACTAAATATATGGTCCTGTTAAACACAAAGCAAAAGACTTATTTTTAATTAAAAATTAATCAATTTATTTTGTTGTAAAAGATCATCTTCCTGATGTTTCCAAAGTCTCCAATAAAACCTTTAACATTCGTATTGATTTTGTAAAGAGGGTGGTTGTCATAAAAAAAATCAATAACTGCACTCTTACAAAATTGATTATGATAATTCTATCTATATCTCTTGATAATGTTTAGAAAACAAATACAGTGCCTGTTAACATATTTTGAAATTTGGGGTCGTTCGGGATTCCAGTTTTAAATAATCTTCTAAATATTTTCTACTTACATTTCTCAGGATTTAAGATTAATTTGTTACTATATTTAAGCTTCGAATTGACTTCTTTAAAACAAAATAATCAAATTCAAAATTCAAAGATCAATTAACTATATTAAAATGAAAATTAAATACTTGAGATTTTTAATCTTTAGAAAAGTGAATTAAAAAGAACACACAAAAGCTCAGCTGTTGAAAGAGTGGATTGAACTTTTTTACTTGAGGACTGTGGCAGCCAAATGGTCAGCTTGATTAGACTCGGCTCGTGGGCATGCTGTCGGCGTGTTCAATTCCCGCTGTCGCCCTTACCTTTTTTTCACACTCCCCTTTTCCCAAAAACACAATAAAAAGATAATAATAATAAAACCTTTCTTTACTTTAACCAAATAAATTATTACCCAATATTATTTGTAGTCAAATTGCGTTAACAATGCAAGAATTATAAATACAATACAAAAACACAATAGAAAGTTTCCCGGTCCAGATTCTTATTCAAAATTCAAAGGGCATGTGAAGCGATGTTCTTAATGAATGCTGCTTAAAATAGCCTTGAAAAAACAACTATGACAATGTTTACGATGGACAAATATGTACAATATTATATGTACAAATGAATAGTAAATAAACCTCTTTTTAATTCACTGTAATTATTTTTATTTTTGAGACTCATATTTTTAAAAGTGACTTTTTTTACCCAAATACAATTTACAAAAAAGTCCCATTGTTAAAAACGTTGGATGTATCTCATTAAATTTAGAACATTAGAATATTAATTTTATTAAAGTTTTACTGTCTTAGCATTCAATTATAATTTATGTATTAAATATTAACGTCTAATTGTACTAATAGACATGTTGACCTTGTAGGTCATAGCCAGAAATAAAAATTGGATAACCAACTGTAATTTATCACTAGGTCAATACGAGGCGATTTCAATTCTGGACTTTTCTTGAATTCAATTCTTCGTCTTGAAAAGTCAAAAAATTAAATGAATACAGCTCTCATAATTTTAATTGCAATTTGTTTTTGTATAAAGAGATATGTTCTGCTCAATTATACAAAAGTTCTACTATCATTGTTAATAATTAACCAACATAATTATTAAGTACGTATTTCTTTTGAAAAATTGTTTCTAAATAATGTTCAGAAGTAGAATGCACAAGTACCAGCATTATGGTGAAATTATACCAAATTTGAAATTTACAAGGCGTTTTTTGACATAGATCATCAGTTTATGAATTCCGACTTTCTTTTTTTTTTTTCTTTTTAAATCCAAATATATTTAGTCTTGAATAATCCACCGATTTGGTAAAAATATTTACAATTGGAAAATTTAAAAAATTAGACAAGCTTGCATCACGATGAAAACAAAAGCATTGAAATTTCAAAACAGAAAGATTAATTTTGTAAGTCGGCCATCATTTGCACCCCAAAATCATTTTAAAAAAACTCTAATAGTTAATTGGTTAATGACAAATTGAAACCGCTCGAGCCTATTTATAAAAAATCAATAAGGACTAATTGTGCTATTTGATACCCCAAAATCATTTACGTTTAAACAAACAAAACGCTCGAAAGAAAAGAACGAGTAGTTCCAAATGTATCACATATCTCAACCAAAAATGTTTATTTTCGGCTGTATTTACAATAAACCTTGACAAGCAAAAAATAATGTAATAACGTAACAGTAACATTTTATAGTTGAATTACGATTTAAAAGCGTAACAGTTAAGTTCCCTACTGATTAATTAAATGCATTTATATTGATTATAAATTATGCATTTTTTTATTATTATTATTATTATTTAAAACGACTTCCATAACTAAAACTCTCTTCAATTTTTCTTCAGGGTTTGCCTTTGCCCTTCTTAATCCATTGCCAATACCACAGAAAGCTGAATAAAAAAAAACCTCTTGCCAATATAAAAATACGTTTTAATTACCAAATACTAAGTAACACAAAGCAAAACACCTTAAATTGCAAGTAAAAACTTTCTAAAATTAGAAGAAAAAACTTTGAATCAATAAATATCAAGTTTATTTTCTAGAAACATTGTTAAAGTAGGCTTCTTTATTTCTTCAATTTGATTATTATCAATGTTCCTCGACAAGAGCACACGCTCATAAAATCTTCTCTGGGCAACTGTTTACAATGTATCATATTAAGTTACCTGTTTAACAAAAATAACCAATTATTATTACTCAATACTTAATGATTTAATTGTTTTAAACTAAAATAACAACTACGAACAAACTAAACAAAGTGCTGAACTACATTATTTGTACTACGATCGGGCCAAGCATGCAGAGAGAGGTTGCCTGATATTCCACCTAACTGAAGAGTACAATTCCTTGGTCCTTATAGAAAGGGCATAGTGCCACCCAATATAAGAATGAAATAAGGTATCTGGGACCCCTGATAAACAACTGTTTTGTGACCTTAGAGTGCATTGAGAGTGAATGTGCTAACTGATTGAACGGTTGGTAAATAAGAATAAATGTAGTTAAGGGTGAGCGAGACTTTGAACAGATTTAGGAACTGATTGCATTGGGGGCTGAAATGACCTGGCTGTTGATAGCCGCTGAAGCCGGCCATCCATTGGCAGTGGATGGGTGTTGTACTCAGGACTGCCAACACCTGGAGTAGCTCATCTTTGAACCATGCCGTTATTTAGTGTAAATGCCAGGGACTGCAAGAAATGATAGACTCAATATACACTTTTTTTCTTTAATTTTTATTGTTAAATTGAATCCCCCCAGCACCACAGTTTAAAATGAGTCTTTCTGATGGTAAACTTCAGAAACCAAGGCACATTTAGTTTTTCACATTCCCTCACTTGAATTATACATGTTTGTTTTTTTAATTCTCAAACGCACATGAAGGTGCATATTTGATATCACAGTGAAACTAAAAGTTAAACGAAGAAGACAAATAAACAAATATATTTGTGAAGTGGCGTACTCAAAATTGCATAAATGACAATACTAGAAGTTGAACAAAATACTTGCTGCCTAGGACTTCATACCAAAGCTTCTGCTGTCCTATTGGAAAGAAAATGAATCTTCTCAGACACTGCCTTGCACGTTCCTCAACCATCGACTGAAGAAAAATGGCAGAATGTTGCTCAATTTTTTTTTTACAATTGGTCAAGCGGACCACGAAAACTAGTGAATTTAATAAGTTAAATTGAAGTACATCTTCACAAAAACTCTCTGTGGCCATTTCATTTGTCGCCGAGAATCAAATAATTACATGACATTTGAAAAAAATGGCAAAAAGGAGGAAAAATTCAAAAAGGTGGGGTTGAGATGGGAAATTAAGTGTTCAAGGGGATCGAAGTCACGATAGCTCAAGTGGTTAGAGTAGAGGCGCATCTAGCTGAAGGCCGTGGGTTCGAATCTCGCTCGTGACACTGGCTTTTTTTATCTCAACCAAAACCCTTTATTAATTGAAAGATATTATTTCATCGAACGGACCAAGAAAACTAGTGAATTTAATAAGTTAAAATGAAGTATATTATTGCTAAAACTCTCTTTGGCTATTTAATTTGTCACTAAGAATCAAATAGATTACACGGCATTTAAAAAATTGCAAAAAGGTGGTATTGAACTGGGAAGTTGGTGTCTGTGTGGGTCGAAGTCACAATAGCTCAAATGGTTAGAGTAGCGGTGTATCTAGCTGAAGGTCATGGGTTTGAATCCCGCTCGTGACAGTGGCTTTTTTATCTAAACTAAAAACCCTAATTAATTGAAAGATATTAATTGGTCAAGCGGACAAAAACTAGTGAATTTTTTTATAATGTTCATTCCTCAGAGAACTTGTTTGTAACTTTCCACTCTTGAAAAAATCTGTCGTCTGTGTAACACAGTTGTTAATTGGATTATATTACAAAACTCCTTCTTTTAATGCACAAATCCAACCCCCAACAGGCCTTCAATATTTCTCCATTTCTATCCCTCAATTCGTTTTACCATTAAAAGCATTAAAAGAAATATGCAGAGAAATACACATTGACAGCTTGGGATACTTGTAAAATGGCACAAAAAAATAAAGAACTCCCTAGCAGGAAACATATTATCAGAAAATTGAAATATTAAAAATGTAACTCAAGGAAATCTAGGACCACAGCGGTTGACAAATATAAGTCCATGGTTTTCATAAGTACGTTCTTTTTCCAAAAAGAACCAAGAAATTTTTCAAAAACCAAAACAGATTTGGCTCAATCCTATAGAAGTTTCGGTAGTTGCTTTCATCTTCCAATAACTCCCTGCAAATATTTTTGGTTGAGTGAAAATCCACCTCTTTACCCAAAGAGGGTATTTTTACCCTTTAGTATTTAACCCAAAGCCCCCCCCCCCCAAGCGATTCACTCAAGTAATATTGATATTTCACAAACGACTTTCATGTCTTCATACTCTGCCAAATATAAAAACGAGAACAACTAAAGCATTTCTCCATTCGGACTAGGAATGGTCGTGCAGCAAGCAAATTACAGAGCAAGTAGTGCTCTTGCCGTGTTCTTGAAACCGGTTCAATCATAGACGGACTAAAACAATCTACAATAACGGAGCTACAAAAAAAAGAAACCTTTATTCACCAAAGGGATTGAAAGTTTCCCACTGTTCTTGTGAATGTCCCTACTACTTAGAGGGTGCTGTAAATAAAATAAGACATCAGGGCTATTTATAAATTCAAATATTAATGTTAAAAATAGATTTTGTTTGCAATCAAAAAGACGTTCTTATCCTCGGATTCGTTGTTTTCAATAACAATCGACTTTACTAAATGAACTTTTTCCACTATTTTTAACATTTATTTTATATTTAATCTGTATATAGGGAATGTCCTTTATAGATAGGACAATTTTTATTATTACAGATGTGTATATAGAAGTATAAAAATATAAGCAAAACTTATTAAGAAAGTATAATAAAAATAAGGCATATTAATATTAGTAGTAAATAATAATAACAATTCAATAATACAATATAAAAGAATGACCTTGGTGAGGAGAATTTAAAAAATAGAAAAGAAATATCTTTCATACTTTTCACTGAAAAGAAAAGTGAAAAAAATAAATAAACACAATTTTACACTTTGCCTTCCATGGTTTTGTAATTTAAGTTACTGTTCTACAAGTGTCTCAGTTTGTTGAATAATTTATTAGCTTTGAGGATCAATGATGTACTTTTTACTGTTTGTAAAGATGGCTATATGATGTACACGTCATATTTTAGATGTAGGTAGTGTTCACCAAGACCCTGATTGCTAATTGTTCTAAAATGGCGATTATAATCCGAACTGAGTACTTAATTCAGTCACCCACGACGGTTCGAGTATTTTCTGATTAAATATTTATAAATTGAAGTTTCCTGACTGATATTAAATGATGTGAAATATTTTTCTCGCAAATGGAAAACACATACAGCACTCTTTCAGGGTACTGTCGACTGCAGAAACATTTCTGCGGAGGTGATATCGATCTGATTTAAACGCTTTAAGAATAACATATCGTGCACATTTCAATGAACACTGCAAACCCATATTTATTAATTTATAAGTCATAACACTATATGCTTTCTACATATATAGGTCTTATGTATTTAAACCAGTATTCTTTATTAAATTAGAAAATTCCGACGAAGATGTCTCTCTAGTCTTGGCCTGTGAGTTCCTCTACATCTTTGGGAGGTTCAAATTTTTTTTGTGGCGCACCATCACACCAATTACATGAGCCATTGCACACTTACCCTCTCGCCTCCCTGAGACTCAATTCTTACAGACTGTGATTACTTTTGTACTGATTAATCCCACATGCAAAAAAAATGCCCTTCCATTATGACAACAATTTATGTCCTGGCTCTCCTCTCCATGAAAGAGGCAAGGATAGACGAGTTCAGTCTAGCCTAGGCATTGCGAATAGTATGAAAGTAGAAAAAAAATCTAGCTGGTAGCCAATCAAAACAGATTAGTATCGTTTTTCTTTCCTTATTATAAAATTTATTTCCATTGTGAGACACACTATGATTTATAGTTCTGTTATTATCATTATTTTTTATTTAAAGATCAATATTTTCGTTTTTGCCCTTCAGGCCTGAATTGTTTCCTTTATATATAATTATTAGTTTGTAACCAAGAATCATCTTCTGTTCCTTATGTTTTATTTTTTTTATATAACGTTTTCGTTTTCATAACAATATACATTTTCTTCTAAGATACAAACAGAGGTGTCCATCTATAATTGTGTTATTAATTTATCCCAAGCTGAAATTCCTTTGATTTTGAGACGGATTTCCGGCCTCCAGGGTATAATCACGCCCTAAAAGAAGGAGCATATCGTTCCTTTAAACTACCTGGCCATACCATTATGCTTAAAGGTCGACGATTTCATTTGATATTATTCATAACCTTTTTTCCCTTGGCTCCAGTCAGGTATTTGAGTGAGTATGACAGTATCAGGATTGTAACATTATTAGAGGAAGAATTCAGTCAGTATGAAGTCGCCAGGAGATTGTAAATCGAGGCTCGATGAAAATAACCTCAGGGCCTGCACCCACTACGTTTTACCACAGCTCTGAAAAAGGCCAATGCTTCAATTCACACGGGAACTTGTGAATTTGAGATTGGAAGATTGGGGACGAGTTCTCTTTACAGGTGAGGTGGGAGTTGATCTCAAATTTTCAAATTGGTGGAATTTCTATGGAGATGCTCAAGAGGAAGGAATGCTCCATGCTGTATGGTTCCTCACGTAGCATTCCATCGTGGGTATTGATGGTCAGGAGCGGCATTTTCTTGGAAGCCCAGACCGAATTTGTTATTGTGCAAGGAACAATTCTAACTTCACACAGGTACAAATCGAACGTGTAGTGCCATTTGCTCCCCTCCATCATTGAGAGGGAAAATTCAAGCCTCATAGAGCATGTACTGTGGATGACTAACTGAACAAGGTTGGAATTGAATGGCGTGGCCAGCTTGTACTCCAGATTTAAACCCAAACGAACAAATTTGGCACCAACTTAAGCAACGAGAACCATCTCAAAATCTTAAAAGGGTAGGAAACGGCTGTTCTTGACGAATGAGGTCAAATTCCTCAGGGTTTTTTTTTATTTTTTATTTTAGAGGTGGAATTGTTTTTTTGCATTTTGTTCTTTACTCAACGATTGTTAAAATTTAGGAAAAAGGATTTTCTTTGTAAATATTTTATTGATATAACCCAACCTGTGTATGGAAAATATGAAACAACCTAAATACTCTGATGACAGGCAAAAAATTCCACTCAATTTTTTTCTTTTTCTCGATAAAATAAAATTCTGCCCTTAATTTGTCTCATTATTTGTACAAATAAATATTTGTTTATGCTATGTTTAAATAGGGAATATCAATGAGATGTAAACACACTTAATCCTTAATCCAAAACAAGCATAAAGGATTTTTCAATGTTTAATTTTTACGGAATTTAAAATGTTGATTCAGTCTCAATTGAATTCTGAAACAACAAACTGTTTAGTTTTTATCTTCGTTTTCTTAATTACAATTTTAAAATTTAAAAATGACACTTAGTTCCGAGGTTATTGATAATAGGACGTTCCATCGGGTACGCGGTTGACGTTTTTGGACAACAGGATCCTACCATAGAAGGCCCAGGTTAGGACATCCTAGTATAAAAGAACTACAAGTAGACCATTGTTTAACTTCAAAAATTTTGCGAAACCGATGGTGTACTGTCGTTCACGAGGTGTTTAAATTTCTGAACCCACTGCTTGAAGAAGATTAAATCAGTAATGACGGCTTTTCGCCACATAAGAGGACCACAATTGATCAGAACACAAAGATCCCCCAACTGGTATTTGCTTGAGAAATCAGCCGTAGGACTTTTGGACGACTGGTCTGCTGTACTTTTACAGATGAGTGTGTACTCTACGACCTCGAGATGGGGGTGAAAGAGAGTGGAGAGAGCGAAATGAAACGTACAAAGCCTGTAATTTTTCCCTTTCCAGCACCAGCTCGGTGATAGTGTGAGTAGAATTTCGACAGAGAGTCGGCTGTTGTTCGTGGACGATCTGTGATGGGGACTCGCTACGTGGATGAAATTTTGAAAAATCATTCGTTGACCGCCCTCGTTGAAACCAGCAGCAATCCTATTGTAACGCATGATAACGCCCGTATACATGTCGTTCGCGTAGCCTTAACGAACCTTCGACAGCATAACCTGACAGTCGCATTCTCCAGACTTGAACCTCATCGAATGTTTATGGGATAAACCCGAAAGACAAATAAAGTCCATCACTTCCCGATACGTTCCACGATCAAGAAATCACTCTTCATGAAGAATGGGCTAAACTCCAGCGAAAAGAAATTTCCAGGTTGGTAGCAAAATAGGCCGAGTCATTTTCAAGATGTAATTAAGGCAAGAGGAGGAAAGACACGATATTGAAATATTAATTAAAAATCTAAAACAAATTTTATCTGTCATCATTTGTTAATTTTTTTTTTAAATTTTCCTTAGCGATTTACTTTTTTTATTTTTTAGAACGTTAAAAAACGTAAAACTTTGATTATCATATAAAAATGTACACAAATCAAAATTATATTACAAATGGACGGATTTTTTGCCTCTCAGTGCATATTAAAATTTAAGGGTTGTCTATAATTTGCCCACCAGTGTATTTTAATATTATGTACTGATGGATTTTGAAAACATTCTAACGATGAATGATGAATGATCAGTCAAAACAATATTTTTTTTTTTTAATTTTAAATCGTCAAAAGAAACCTTTTTTTTACTTCTTGTTATAACTGTAATGTTTATTTTGAAAACAATGAAGGAATATATTTTCAAAATCGTATAATATTAAACATGCGAATCCATGCCGAAATGAAAAAAAAAAAAAAATAGGATAAAAATACTAAAAATCAAATTGTTGTGATTTTGATTTGTGCACTGGTAGGTAACAATGAGAAGGGGGAAGGTGATAAAAATGTCACAATATTGTGTTATCAGGGGAATAATTGTTATAAACCGACATTTTACGCGTAGGGGGGAAAATATTGAAAAATTTAAAAAAATTATTAAAAAATAAAAAAGTAAAAAAATTAAAATGTCACTACGGCTCCGTAGGTGGATGGAAAAGTCGAGCCTGAAATGGCGTGCGATCCTGGACGAAAATGCTGAAATTTCGTAGTGGTGCGGGATGGAATAGAGAAAAGTACAAAAAAAAAAAAAAAAAAAAAAAAAAAAAAAAAAAAAAAAAAAAAAGGTCGGAAATTTGAAAATGTGTCAACTCACCGGGACGATATTGTTTTCGCCGTCCGGAGGCTCGACCGTCTGGCCCCTGGTTGAAATCGTCATCTCTTCTGCCCTTGGACGACAGGCGCTCTATCATTCAACGTACGATGTAATATCCGAGTGCGGCGTTGTACCTGTACGCGCAGTAAACCCAGGAGATTACCGACAGGACATTCAAAACCATTTCACTTCCAGAAGACCTGAAACATAATCGATATCTGTGGAACTACGCATTTTTGTACTGGGCGGATCGGGCGGGAGTGCCGGGTCCGGCGGATTCCGCCCTGGGCCTGCTTCCGAGGAAGCGGGAGGCGGCCGGAGGCAGGGGCCGAGTCGGAAACCGCCGGACGACTTGACAGGAGCCGCCGGAGGGTTAGGTGTCGGGGGTCGATTTTCTCGGCTCGCTTCGTGGGGCCGTTTCGAGGATTCGACTTACCGTGTGAATCGCCGTCGTGGACGGTCGACAGGCGACGGAGGAAAGGGCGCGTCGTCGGGCCCGAGGAAGATGCGTCTCGAAATAAATAAACTGCCGATATAAAATAATTTCGGGCGACTACAAAATGGCGACTACGAAAAGTGCGAGTGTCGGCCGGATTGACGTCGTCGTCGGCTGTGGGCCGGGCGCGGGTGGACGCGACTCGATTCCGCGGTCAGCCGTCCTTCGTCGTAGGCTCGGGTCCGGATGAGGAAATGGCCGGCGGGGCGAGCTTCCGTGCGGCCGCTCTGTAAACACTCGACACCTCGGTCCCGTCGGTTGCCGGCATTTAACGCCTAGACGTCCTTTTCACTGGGCCGAGAGGAGAACGCGTCGGGCGGATGGCGCTGTTCGTCCCGGTCCTCGTTCGATTTTCAGCGACTCCTGAACAAAGATGTGAACGTGCGACACGCAAATCCCAAGATTACATGGTATAAAAATCGCTACATTCCGTCAGCTGGCCTCGGCTCGACTTGTGATCCCGCAGTGTAGCTCTGAGCCGATCTCATCACCCCCTCGACAAATTTCCCCGTTCGCCCGTCAGAAGAAAACAATACAATCTCTTTTTAAACTATAAAAACTGTACCAATCTCTCAACTCATTACATAAATTACATTGTCACACATTTTTATTTCGAAATAAAAATCGGCAGCATACATAAATATTAATAACGGCGAGGAAGGCAAGCGGATGCTCCAGACCGCTAGTATGAAATAACTTCCCTACCTATTTATTTATTTAACGAGCAACCACAAGCTTTTTTTATAAGTAAAAACCGCATAAAAGTAGCAGAAAAGAAAACTAAAATTAACAATGTTACAGCTTGGGATAAGATCCCGAACTTAAATCGGATAAAATCCGTAAAGGTAAAAATTGCAGACACGTAGTAAACGAGAGCTTTTATTCCGAACAAAAAAAAACCATACATTGTTACAATAAAAAAACTTCTATCGATTTATCTTCATATCGATATCTATCTATTTGTTACAATATACAACATCTCCCCCTAATAATCAATTTTGTCTATAATGTAATCTTTATAACCTCACTTCACTCACTCGAGGGAGAATACCGCACTGCTGGTTTTAACTTCTCTCTTGGGCGAAGCAACCTTGGTGTTTTCATCATTAGTTCTGGTAGCCTCTCTGACGATGTTTCTTTATCCTCTGCCTCCTCAGTTTCTTTCTTCTCCTCCGAGTTGTTTGCTACAATTTCTTCTGCACTTGATGGCCACCTTTCTTCATCTACCCTTTCTTTCTGAACGTCTTGTTCTTTTTCATAATTTCTTGATGACCCTGGCCACAGTTGGTTTGTGTGGCGTTTCCAAATCTTTCCTTCTTCAGTCTTTACTAAAAACGTTTGGTTACCTAATCTTTTTACAACTTCTCCTTTAGTCCATTTAGGTTTTTGTTCTCGGAAATCCTTTGCCCAGATTTGATCTTCCTTATTCAGGATGAGATTTCTCCTACCGGAGTTTTTTATCATTTTTGCCTCATACTTAAATGTACCTTCTGATGAGGGAAGCATTTGAGTAAAAATTGTTCTTGGTTGTTTTTTTAGTAGCATACTTGCAGGTGTTTCCCCTGTTGCATAATGTTCCATATTACGATATTGGAACAGATAGAGGTCCACTGCAGTCTTCAAACTTATATTTTTTTTACTAGCTAATGTTTTCTGAATACACCGTTTCATGATTTTTACTGCGGATTCAGCTGCTCCATTTGTCTGAGGGTGAAAAGGAGCTCCACATAAATGGATGATTCCAAGACTGTCTAAAAATGAAGTAAATTCTTTCCCAGTGAAACACTTTGCTCCATCTGTGGTAATTGCTCTTGGCAATCCAAACCTTGCAAATAATTCTTGCAGTTTTTCTTTAACAACTGCTGCTGTCATTGATGCTACAAAAAAATTCTCAATCCATTTAGATGTTGCATCCATTATCACTAGACAACAGTGGTTGCGGTTAGTCGGTCCTAAAAAATCAACATGAAGTCTTGTCCAGGTTGTTGATGGCCATGACCATGGCTGAAGAATGGATTTTGGGGGGTTTTCTCTAAATCTGCAGCAAATTTCACAATCTTTTGATATATTTTCAATGTCGCTATCCAATGAAGGCCACCAGAAATATGAGCGAGCTAGACTCTTCATCTTTGTTGATCCAAAATGATTTGCATGAAGCTCTCGTAGAACTGTTTCCCGAAATTTCTGGGGGATGATCACACGGTAACCCCACATCAGACATCCTTTTTCCACAGTGAGTTCTTTATCTCGACGTATGAATGGTTCGTACTTTATTTCTCTTGGTAATCCATAGCCTTGAACAACACTGTCAACCACTCTTGATAACTCTGGATCATTTCTTGTCCCTTGTTTTATTTTCTTCCAATCTAATCTAAATGGTACTGTTTCTGCCACAAAATGAAAATAGTTCACTTCATCCAATGGATCTATCGCTGGTTGTTTACCCCAGTCTATACGAGATAGGTAGTCTGCACAGTTGTCTTCTGATTTAACACATTTTATACTATAATTATAATTTGAAATGAGATATGCCCATCGTTGAAGTCGATTTGCCGCATAGACAGGGAGTTTTTTTCTTGCTCCAAAAATGTACATCAGTGGACGGTGATCCGTCACCAACTCAAATTTTTTGCAGAACAGATAGTCCTTAAATTTTGTGCATCCAAAAATAATGGCATAAGCCTCTCGTTCGATCGATGGATACTTCTGTTGGGCTGAATTCAGCACTTGCGATGCATAGGCAATTGGCCGTTCCCCTTCCGGTAGTACATGGGATAAAACAGCTCCCACCGCTTTTTCTGAAGCATCCACTGTCAATCTCAATGGAAGCTTTTGATCGAAATGTGTAAGTACTGGGCGAGAGGTCAAAACTTGTTTTATCTTCTTAAGGGCTTGTTCACACTTCTCTGACCAGATCCATCTGTTATTTTGTTTCAGTAAGCAGTACAAAGGATGTAATATTTCAGCTGCTTTAGGTATAAATTTGATATAAAAAGTTACCATTCCTAAAAAAGATTTTAATGTTGTTACATCTTTTGGTCGGGGACTGTTTCGGATGGCTTCAACATGCTGATCCGTGGTGTGTAACCCATTTTTATCTATAACATGTCCCAAATAGGTAATTGATGTTTGGGCAAAAACACATTTTGTGGGGTTTGCTCTTAGATTCGCTTTTTCTAATATTGATAGTACCAATTTTAGTTTCTGATTGTGCTCCTGCCTTGTCCTACCGGTCACACAAATATCATCAAGCAGGATGCCCACGCCTTTGATTCCCATCAATAGTTTATCCATGATTCTCTGGAACACTGCTGGAGCTGTGGAAATCCCAAAGCACCGTCTTTTATATCTCAGCAACCCCATATGTGTGTTAATTGTTGTTATTTGTTTTGATTCTTCGTCTAATTCCAATTGTTGATAGGCATTTCTTGTATATTTATATAATAGTAAATCCCATCCTCGTCGCCAGTTTGTTACAGCTTGGGATAAGATCCCGAACTTAAATCGGATAAAATCCGTAAAGGTAAAAATTGCAGACACGTAGTAAACGAGAGCTTTTATTCCGAACAAAAAAAAACCATACATTGTTACAATAAAAAAACTTCTATCGATTTATCTTCATATCGATATCTATCTATTTGTTACAATATACAACAAACAATGAAATAATACAATAGAAAATATACGACGAACAACAACATTAAATATAAAACAAGGAACAACTACATTTATAAAATTTATGTGAAATTAATGACATCATATAAAAATAAATATTATTAAAATATAATAATCTATCAAATGAACAATCGAATTGTTTTGGATGAAGTTACAGTCATAATCTTTCTATCTACATGAATGTGGTATGCGTTAGTTAATGGAAAGAATATATTTATGTGCGTGAATGGAAGGGCTTATCCTCCAAATGTCTTGTGGAATATCGGGTAATCTGTGGTAGTGTGAAGTAGTCTAGTGTGAGAATGTAATTTACTATCGTGAATGAAAGGGTTTATTCCAAAATCCCCCCCCCCCCCGTGGAATACCGAATACTCTGGGGTAGTGTGAATGTAATTTATTAGCGTGAATGAACCTAAATTGCCATCCCCCCACATGGAATGCCGCGAACACTCTGGAATTGTGTGATTATAGTCAGTTGTATGAATGGAATTTACTAGCGTGAATGAAAGGGTTTCACTATAAACAAATATTTTCTATAAAAACAGACCCTGGAAAATAGTTTGTTTCCTATCAAAGTGAATCAACGTGGTAAAAAAAGGTACGCAGCACAAAATCTATATTACACATAAGAAAATTTTGATAAAAGTTTTTAAAAATAAGTTAAACATAAGTTTTAATAAAACTTTTCCTTCACAATTCCTATCGATGGTAGCTTATAATATAAAACTATCGATGTTCTATCGACTATCGGTGATCTCTAGTCTCTACTCTTAAGTCTTGACACAACTGTCAAGATATTTTTTTTTTTATAATTAGCCGTCTTATTTGTTTGTTTATTGTCTCGACAGGCCGTTTAATTCGGTCGTCGGTGGCCGGTTGCATCATGACATGATCTGAACGTCCCATGATCTGGGTCGAAGGGGAAAAGTCATGAAGTATGAATTCATCTCTTGACAAGGTACTCGTTTCTCAAATTATATATAAACTATAAGGCAAAACCAACTAAACAAGAATTTATGTGGTTCTGCTGATACTGCGCTCAAGTTCATGTCGTATACTTTGTTCTGCGCTTACAGTACACTGGTTAACTCAGTCCATCTGAAATTTGTCTATTGCCCTGGTTTCAACAGTTGTACTTAAGCTCCTGAAACATATTCTTATGCAGAATACTGTGGATCGATTGGAATACAATTTTTTTAAATATTTTCAACTTATGGGAAGGAAATCCTTTCTTTTAAGTTAAACAACTAGCGCATTTATTATTTGCTGTTGAATGCACTTCCTTGGATGACCAATGAACCTCATGAAGGCAGGGCGTCCCAGTAATGTTTTGAATTGGTACAGATAGGATTTGGTTAGTCCACTCAGTCCGGTTCCAAAAAAAAATGATAAAGGGTAAATGTAGATATAGTTCCAAGGTATACTGCACCCTTTGAGCTTGCTCTGCCTAAAGCACATTGATGAGTCCAACTCCATCAAGAAATTTGATTAACATAGCCAGTTTCAGTGGTTGAGCTCTTCTGTGGTTACATTATACATCCCAAAACCTTCTTACGGGCAAGTGTAGCTCCGCAGTTTGCTAGTAGTTGTGTTGGTGTCTCTTCTGCCTCATTGTAGAATCTGCATGTGCCGTCTTGGATCATTCCAATTTTCTTTAAGAATCCATTTAACTTGCAGTGTCCTGTTAAGAATCCTATTAGGTTTCGCAGATTGTTCCTGCTTCCCTTGACACATTCTGTAATTTCTTTCCTTGCGAAATTGGTTAGGAGATTCTTGGATTGTCTGAGTTACTCGTTAATAGTGCGGGTCCCTATGCCACAGTTCAGGTCCTGTCAGCGGTGTAGCAGCTCCTTGCCTTGCAAGGGTGTCCGCTTTCTCATTGCCTTCTACTACCATCCAGCAAAGGCTGAAAATAAAGGGTAATATGAGTGTGTATTATCTTATCAGCTTGGTCCAGCCCGTCTGTTTCCATAATCAGCAGGACCCTCCACTCTCCACACAGAGAAACTCGCAGATATAAGATGTTCTTACTCAAGCAGAGGGAATTTTTCATTTTACTTTACCTCCGAGCCCTATAAACTTAATATAGTTTAACGTTACATTAACACACACAAACAGTTGATTATTTTTCTTTTCTTTTTGTTGCTGTTTTTAATTTACCCAAGAATGTGAGAAGAAAACTTTTTTTTTTTTTTTTGGTATGTCTGCACTTTTAATTGATCATTGTTGTTTGTCTTTATTTATCCTTTGTTGCTGTTTTCATACTTTTTTTTTCTTTACTCCAATGCATTGGCCATGCATTTTGCTTCGGCGTCACCATGGTCTATAGAATTTTACTACGTGTTGTTGTTGCCTTTTTATATTTTGATTATGTCATTCTTTTTTATAAAGCTCGTTAACTAAATAATTGTGGTGCCTTAAACTAATTGTGGTTGATCAATATTTATTGCTCTCGCTACTTGATTTTTATTTATTGCATTTTTATGAATTTCTACTCGTGTTAAAACTTGGAATTTGATATACTTGCTGAATGTTTTAAAACAAAGCGAAAAAAATTCTGTCACAGGTGGGATTCGAACTCACAACTTTCAGCTAAATACACCGCAGCTCAAAGTTTGGCATGGGCAATCGAAGTCACGATAGCTCAAGTGGCAGAGCAGCGACGTATTTAGCTGAAAGTCGTGGCTTCGAATCCCACCTGCGATTAAAAAATTTCATTTTGAAAAATTTGTGTATAATTAATTGAGTAATTATATAATTAAGAATAAACTGATCAAATAATTAAAAATTTTGTATTAATTTTTTAAAGGTTTCACTGCCTTAATAAACAAAAATAAATTATCCAAGACCTAGAGACAGCCTTGCCTGGGATGTACATTTACTGTATTGAATTTTTTTCAACAGCCTGTGAACAAAACCATTAAAATTCTGTATTTCATCCGCCTTCTTATACAATGTACTTTCAACTATTATTGTTTCTCTTATGTTTTAAAAATCGTCTTATATTCCTATCTCATCCCAGAAAGGAAGTATCAACGGAAGGACAGAGTTAAGCCCTATTTTGCGTTCCAGATATGTTTAACCAGGGATTTTCTGCCATTTGTGAATTTAAACTTGAAAGGTATTGGTGTATGTTGAATTTTTGTTATGTGCCATCTGCACTCGCAGTTTTACGCCCATTCCCGTTTGTTTTTGTTGTCAAATTGGGTCTGGATCATCTGTTCAAACTTGGATATTTGTTGTAGCAGTTAAACTGATATGATTCAGGTAGATATTTTTTTCTTTTTGCAAGGCTAGTCTAGTATTAATGTCTACAAAACACGAAATATTACACTGAAATATCTCTACTTTCAAAATTGAAATATTTACAATTACTATTCAGATATCGTGAGGTGTGGTCTGGTGTGATGTAGGTTTCTGAAAAACATTTTCTTTATCGTGCCAACGTTTCGAGCTTTATTGAGATCATCTTCAGGGCTCGAAGTGTTGGTCTTCTGTGTATTTGTGCCATTCTTGCGTGCCGTGTGCAGAGTGCACTCTTACATACTATAAAGATCGAAACGTTGGCACTATAAAGAAAATGTTTTTGTGAAACCTACATCACATCAGACCGTATCTCACGATATTTGAATAATTATCGATCAACTGTCACTAATCTCTACACACTTACAATTGCTTTACCTTCTGCAGCATTTTTTTCTTTAATTCTTGTCTTTTTTCTCACAAATAATTTGCTATACAGGATGTCTTTTGAACGGACATAAATACTCAATACGAGGTTTCTCTGCAGGTCAAATTGTACCAAAAACTTCTTAATGTCCATAGTCTAATTCTCAATTATATTTAAGATATTTCACTTTTCGCATTAATTCAACCTTTCACAACTTTTTACATATAGTCCTTCATATCTGATAAAATGTTAATTTTTCGTGTAAATTCACTAATTTTGTGGTCCACTTGACCAATTAATATATTACTGAAAAGTTGATTACACGAACTGAAAGAATATTAAAAAGCCTACGAGATTCTGTTTTTCTTTTTTTAAGCAAACAAAATCAGACAGAAGGAAAATTTTTACGAGTTTACGAAGCTCTCGTCTAAAGTTTAAGTAAAATTTTCTTGGTGAGATATGGCGCTTAAAAAAATGTTGCACATGTACTTAATTTCTCCAAGGTCAGGTATTACCAGCATAAAATTAATTAAAATTCAATTTTCAGTTGCAAATGGTTATCAAAAAATAAGCCATTAAGATTTTAATACTTCTATCAAGCAGTAGTGAATGTAACAGAAAGTGAACAAATAAAAAGGTAGAACATTGAAATAAGAAAAACAAAAATTAAATTAAAAGTTCAAAAATGTCCACCTTTATGAAAAATGTACGCCCCGACATCCTTTCTTCCTGGCAGATATGGAACAATTAATGTTTTGGCATTTTCTAGCTTGCTTCAATTTTGTACTGATTTTTTTTCTTCTTTTTTTTTTAAATAGAAGTGAAATAGAAGTTTTCAAATTTTAACGACTAATTTCTTAAACCAATTGTATCTGACAAATATATCTTTTTGAGCAATAACGGACCCTTGAGAATTACAGTACACGTGTTTAAAGCTCGTGGGCAGTTTTTTCTGTAAGTGCCAAATCTATCAGTACAAACAGAATTTACAATTTTTCTGATTTGTATTTTGTTTTCCAAATGTTGCTGTAATAACACAAATGAATCTCATAGGGTTTTTTTCAGTATTCTTTCCAATAGTGCGATCAAATCATTAATAAATGATGAGTAATATTTTTTCAGATATGTATGACTTTATGGAATAAAGTTGTGAAAGGTTGAAGTGAAATAAATATCTCGAATGCAATTGAGAATGAAACTTTGGACAATTCCAATTTGACAAGCAGAATGAAGATGGGTTAAAAAAGTTTACTTTTCCACAATAGGCATTTATTACATCTGATGTGTTTTGGTCTTATACAGACCATCTACAGTGACTTATTGTATATACATTTTTTTAATATAAAGTTGTTTGATGGTTTTTACATTATTATAATGAGTAACCAGAGAATTTAATTTGATAGAATTTAATGTAATATTAGAATTTTTTTCAACATCATAATACTTATGATTGAAATGAAATCACTTATTTAATACATGACATCATTTTTCAGGAGAATGGATTTTAATATGAACTTTATCAATCATCAAAAGTTGTTAGCTATGAAATATGGCTTTTGGCCAAAGGGAAAAAAGTTTCAAAACAAGGAGTTCAAAAGTTTATGCAATAAAAGCATTTCAAAATTTTGGTATAACAAACTTTAAGGTAAAGAAATAACAATAATTTATTTCAATGTTATTTGTATGTTTTTTTATTTGTGTTTCCACTAGAATATTTAAATTGTTCATAGTTTGTTTCTCTACTGTTTTCAAGGCGAAAGAAACAGACGATGGGAAAGATTCAAAGAAACAAATCAAAAGACTGATTTTGAAACATCCGAAAGACTGACAATATTTAATCAAAACCCAGACACGGTCATGCAGGAAGAACTTCTGTCCCAGGTTGGACCGTCCAAAGAGGAAATGTCAGATCTGTTCGAAGAAGAATTCAAATTGACACCTCTTGAAAACATCGATCTGGACGACTCCGGGAACGTTTTGAGCGACCAGAGTTGTTCTTCTTTCCTTGAAAGTTCTGATCCTACGACCCAAGACTGCAAAAAAACGCAAGGACTGAAATCGAACGGTGACCTCGAGAATCGCCAAGCCGGGAAGAAATGGGGCGACAGGTATCTACCTCAGTTCAAGAATAAAGTCATAAGCTTCGCCCTGAAAAACTCCATCAGGGAGGCCGTCTCTGTATTCAAAGTAAACAAGGGCACTGTTGCCGACTGGTTGAGAACAGTGCCGAGAAAGGAGAAGGCCAAACCGGAAGAAGACATTTTTCACCCTGATGTTGAATTTTTAAAATGGCTACACACCGAAAGAATATGCGGCCACCTCATAACAAAAGAAGAGCTCGGGAACAAAATAGCAGAATTATTTTCAGCAATTTGTAATATGAGATCAACAAAAACAAACCTGTGGTTCTTTAAATATGCAACAAGGTAACTACCTTAAATACAAAACCAATAATATTTTCTCTTTAATTTATTTCTCATAAAGAATTAAATTTAATAAGTTTTCCATTCTTTTTTTATCCCCAGCTAGTCTTTGGTTTATTTTCTGTTATTTTCCTTTATAGAAAGTTGTATTCCTCAACAGAAAGGCATTTTTTCCATTTCGATTTTTTTTTTTTTTTTTTTTTTTTTTTTTCGTAGTCCATTACAATGTCCACAGTTCAAATCTCAGCAGCCCTGAATTCAATGGGTTTTTTTTTCCAAATACTCAGGCATTCTGGGGGTCGATATGAGCTCTTGTTTTTGCCATCCCCTGTTTAAATGGAAAAAAAATTCTCTTGCATCAGCGAATCAGTGAATTTTATAATCATATCTGAAATAATTTTTACGCTTTCAGACTGCAGAGCAAGACTGAAAAAGGTCGCATAACATACCCAAGGAAATTCAAAAAGGAGATTGCCCTACTATGCAACGATTACTCGAAAAAGAAAGTCGGAATGATTTTCAAGATTGACAGGAAAAGAATAACTGAGTGGATCGAATGTTACGTTAAAGGTTAGATTAATAAATATCACATACACTATGTAACAAATAAGGCTTTTAGCACTTTGGAAAACCTATTTTATCTGATCGAATATTAACCGTGTTATAAAAATAAGGAATATATTAGTCATAAATAAAATACATTCAAAAACTATTTGTATACAAATATAAATTTACAGTGCATAAAAGACAAAGCTAAACAATATTCTAAATAGTTGCTGAATATTACTATTGATAACATATAAAAGTCCCAATATTTTTTCTTTGTTTTTTCAATGTTAATTCTGAAAATGCTTAGGCATACATAGTTAAAATTATTACTAATAAGTTATTACTAATAGGATACTAATAAGTTTTAAAGGATTTTTTTTTTTTTTTTTTTTGTGTGTGTGTGAAAATTGAGGCTTTGATGCACAAAAATTGTGACAAATCTTATTACAGAATCCATCGCTAAAGGTTACTTTTTCCCAGTTTTCTGACACATTCAAATTCTGTTTTCAAAAAACAACTGGTCTTTAGAGCAGAAGTGTTTCATACAGCATAAGTCACTGATTGCGAAACAAATTTTATTTTGAAGGAGCAAATACAGGATTTGAGAGGAAAAACTTTTTTTTTTTCATTTTTTGGTGGCCAAGTTGGAGAAGTAGGAAATTGACTATCGAGGATGACCATGGAGGACTGCTTAATCCCAATCAGCACCTTTTCTGGTTTTTATTTTCTTCTGTAGCTTATTCACTTACCCAAATTGAGGCAAGATTTTTTTAACCTTTGGATTATCTTATTACCTCATGATACTATTAATATCCCATTAACTTGGTCCTTTTATTTCTAGTAGGTATTACAAGAAAAAAAAATTAAAGAAAAAATTGTAAAAAAAATTCTCGCTACTGAGCTCCGCTATATTCTTTATATATTATTATTGTACCAAGGTGGATGGATGGATAACAGGGACTGAGCACTGCAGCTGTACAGCTTATTGTACTATACCCTGGCTCCATTTTTGGGGGAGGGCTCACAACACAAAGTGAACTTGAGCCCCCGTTGTACCAGTGTCTTCCATCGAAGAAACTCATTTTTAAAGGAGGTTGGGACCAGGTTTAGGGTCGCTGAGACCCGGTCCCGCCCCTTCCATTGATGAGTGCCGTGTCAATTTCTTTTAATTGCGGCCACCGGTCCCCTTAGGCGTCAGAAAAATTCCAGAGGCGACGGTGGGGATCGAACCCACGACCACGGGGTCTACTAGCCGGTTGTTTGTTTCATTTTTAATCTTTTGTTATAAACCATAAAAAATAAATCAATAATTGTTTGTAAATGAAATATTTTTTTTTTAATTTGAACTTCATGAGTTGTTTTCCACAATAAGTAACCTACGAGGAAATCCACAATTGTGAGACAGGGCAAGATTCACTTTTTGAAATTTTAAATAATTTAGCACATAATAAATTGTAGTGTGTAACGATCCTGCGATGGTTTCATTTGGTTTTATCAGCTCATAATATACTACTACATCCAGCTTATTCCACCAAATACAAAACATGAGCTCGATGTATATTTGGTTTTGCCATTGATGTTGACGATCAGCAGTTAGAATTCAACTCAAAAAAAAAAAAAAAAAAAAAAAAAAAAAAAAAAAAAAAAAAACGTGGCCTTCGGATCAGGTTTTTGCAAGTCGAATCTCTTTTCCATGTCTTTTAGCTTTAATTAGTATGGCACCCAATTTCCTTACTTTTGGACCTTTCCTATGGCTTTGATGGACACTCCCAAAGATTATTTTTGTGTTTGACAATAATGCTTGCAGTTCTGCATTTTTAAACATTTCTGGTCCATGTCAAAATCACCACTTCCAAAACGTCCATTTTTTTCCAAGCAAGCAGAAAAGTAAAGTTTCCTACAAATTGTTTTCATTAGCACAAAACTTAACATGTTTGGAGTTCAAAAAAACTATGTTGCGTACACTTCGACAAAATGAGACATATTAGGAGGTCAGGATATGTCCTGATGCGATTTAATACTAGATACACATTAAATCCTTTAAAACTAATAAAAGTGATATAAAAGATTACAGAATTTTAGAATTTACAGAATATTTTAGAAATTTGAAAATTCTGTTCTAATCCAAGTTGACAACCCAAAATTTTGAAATTTCTTTTTTGGTTATGCCAAGTGATGAACTTGTACTTTGGTCAGTTTCTGATCTGCGTATATCCTCATATTTAATTCGTCTAGTAAGAAGCAACTGACTGACCAAAATAACTGAAAAAGAGCAAACTACAGCTAACAATTTGCCAAAACATTTTCTTCTTTAATTTGATGACTTCAAAGAGTCAAAACCGAAGAAGTTATTCATTGGTTTATTTTTTGTGATCCTGATGTTTTTAGAAGAGAAGCCTGAGGTTGTGAAAAGAGAGCCAAAGCATTATTTGACCGATGAAAAGGTAGACAATGCTATTTGGTCTTGGTATCAGCAACAATCGACAAAACCGAACAGCCGCCAGGTACTTTACATACATTAGCCGGATGTCGTTTGACTTTTTTTTTATCGAGAAGACTTATTAGATTAGAGAAACAGCTTTAAAGATGTATCATGCTGCTGGCCACACAGGGATGACTTGCAGCACAGGGTGGTATTATAGATGGAGAAAACGCTACTCACTTGTAACATGTACACTTGAAAAGACAAATCAAGACATAGATCTGCTCATTTGGGTACTGGGCGAGTTTGAGCGGAACAGGACAGTCCTTCATGCCGACTTGCTGAACCAAGCGGCATTGCTTAATGACACTGGACTAAAGGTATTTTATAACTACAGTGATCCTTTTTAACATTTTTAAATGTTTCCTAATCTCCCACTGTTACTGTTGTTTTAATAATAGTAAAAACTAGCTGTGATATTGAAACTAATGCAAATTTGTTTATAGTAAATTGTACTATAAAAATAAATAAAGTGTGTACAAAAGCTAACTGTAACAACTGTGTCAAGCCTTCTCCAAGTTGGGCTGTGAGGTTTTCCAAGAGGTTTATGAAGATCCTCCAGCAGTTTCCAAGTCCTCTCATTGAACTACCGGCAATCTTGGAAAGACAATGCTTTAGCTTTCAAAACATGATAGCGACTGTCATCGCAGACAAGAAACTGCCTGCTCATTTGATTGTTGCCATCGATGAAATCCCTTTGAATTTCATGACTTCCGGTGATTATTATTTTTATTATCGGGTCCAAGTGTGGTAAACACTGACAGAGTAATTTTCAGGTTCCACAAAATCGGTTACTCTATTGAGGAAATCAGGCTTCGACAATTCCCACGCTTCATTGATAATTTGCTGCAGGGCTGATGGAACATTTCTGCCAACAACTCTCATCACCAAAGTAAGAAAATCAGTTCAAACATTTTACCCAATGTTGTTACATCTAAAATATTTGTTTGTGCATATGGACATTAAACATTTTTACTTTTAAATAATTTATGACTTGGTTTTTAAATTTGGTAATTAAAATAGCCTTACAGGTTGGACAAAGATTCCTATCTAATAAGAGATGTAATTTTTTAAATGACTTCACTAATTCCGTGGTCCGCTTGACCAATAATAAGGTTTTTAGTTGAGATAAAAAAGTCAATGGCACAAGCGGGATTTGAACTCACAATCTTCGGCTAGATATGCCTCTCTCTAGCACGTGACTTCGATCCACTCGTACATCAACTTCCCATCTCAACCGCACCTTTTGAATTTTCCCTCCTTTTTGCCCTTTTTCAAATGTCATGTAATCGGATTGTATTCTCGACGACAAATAATTTGACAAAAGTTGATGTCCGAGTGGATCTTGATAGCTCAAGTGGTAGAGCAGCGGTGTATCTAGCCAAAGATTGTGGGTTCGAATCCTGCTCATGCCATTGACTTTTTTTATCTCAACTAAAAACCTTAACTTTTAAATAACATTATTTTATCACTTTTAGAGCCCAATTAAAATTGAATATACAGAAGGTAAAACATTGTGCTTCAGTTTTGTGCAAGAAAATGGAATCAATGACAAAATAATAATGGAAAAGTGGTTTTTCTCGATGATCCCGTATGTATCATTATAGTTCAGTAATTATGTTTTCAAGTACAACATTTTATGCATCTATTGTAATTTGAAGTTACATCCCAAAGTCGTCCACAGTGATATGTGATATTTATGAGCCTCACTTAGACTTGGACAGGCTTTGTCGGCATCATGACAGCTTCGAAGTCGCAATAATTCCATTGGGCTGTTCACCAAAATTGCAGCCGATTGCATTCGGTATAGCGCAGAAATTCAAGGTCGCTCTTTTCTTGTTTGACCATAGGTAGAGAAAGAGAGAGAGAGAGAAAATATCGTGAATTTATATTTCAGGATGAAATTGAGAAGCAGTGGCTCAAATGGCAGCACGAGTGTAGTTGGAAAGCGAAGGGTATCAAAGTCCCGTCAAATTCTGACATGTTCGCATGGGTTGAAAATGCTCATAATGCTTTAGCAGAAACTGAAAAGGTGATTTCATTTTTTTTTTATTTGCCTTAACATTTATATAATTTTTTAAAATGTTTATTCGATAATGATTTTGTTTCAGAAATTTGTTGAAGATAGTTTCTTCAAAGCCGGGTACTTCCCATTTGATGGAGAGGTAAAAGTTTAGTGCTTTTAGCAGCATATATGGTATAAAGAAGTCACTAAGTTTAAAAAGTTAAAAAAAAACACTTTGTAATCAATCATAAAGACTAATTTTTATTGATGTATGTTAATAGGAATATGTAATTATAAATAGCTTAATTATTTATTCTAAAACAAAGACTTGATTGGAGGGACAATTTTCTCAAGAACCTTGGAGTCCAATTTCTAAATGTTCGCTCTAAACCATTTTAAGAGACTGCATTTTATTTAAACATAATTTTAATATTGTAGACTAACTTTAAAATAATTCAGGAATAATGTTGAGACTGTTTTTTGGACTGACTTTCATAACCAACAGAATTTTGATGTTGATAATAGACTAAACTCTTAAGTACCTTTATTTAATACACTTGCCTGAGTAAACTTTTAAATTTGCTAATATTCACCTCATTTTAAGTTGTTTCACATATGTTTTAAGAGGTTTTTAAATTCAAAAGATTGTTATGTTTTGTAATGTTAATTTTAGATTAGAGTTATTAAAAATTAATCTACGTACAAAAATTGTTTGTATTTAACAAAACTTTTAATCATCTCAGAGCTATGCTGATAAAAGCATAATAACTTATTAAAAATCACTTGTACCTTATTAAGTATGACAAGTTCTGCTTGAACTTGATAAGTTTTGGGCATAAAATGTCGCATTGTTTATTATTCACATTAAATTTACCACTTTTGTGTTGTTTATTTATGTTTTTTCTTGAATTGTAAAAATTATTTATTAATTATCAAATTCAATTTACAGTTCTTCTAAAGAATAAATAAATAATCCTTTAACTTATCTTATGTCTCATAGTTTTCTTTTATCATTTAAAAAAAACACCTGAAAATCGTTGTAATTAGTATCCTGGTGTTAATTTAACATCAACCTTTCTTATATAAAACATTAACCTGCCAATTAATAAAAATAGTTTCTAATCGAATATATTCTACTTGTTTCAAACATCCGGGGAGAATTTTTCTTAGCTTTTCTTAAACAAATCCTCAACTCTGCATTCCACAAGAAAATTAAGTAATTTAGTGCACAATGTTATTTTATAACTTTCGTTTTTATATAACTTGAAATCATATTTAATGAAAAATAATGTTTAATATTTTGGGGGAGGGAACAGTTCTTTTATAAATTGCAAAGCTGTTAGAAAAAAATTGATTGAGGGCAAAACATATGAGGAAAACGGGGTATGATACTACGATGTACCAATGTGAATTCCAGGTTGGCAAAGGAGGAGGATAAGGCACTAATAATCCAGTTATGTAAATGGTTGGCATTCATGCATTATATACTGCAACTTAGGACCTAATATTACTTCATTGTAGATTACAAATTATGTTGTTACTGGATCATCCTTATTTTAACATGTTATTCCAGTAAATGAAAGAATTTTGCAATTTGGACTTTCACCTTAAAGGTTTGTCGTTTGCTGATGTGCAGACCCTAGGATATCTACACCTCAGGGTAGTTTGCCCATGTGTTACTAGGTTGTTAGTATGCCCTTTAAGCCAAGATGGCCAGACGATCATGAGAACCAATGAGGTTAGGTTCCAGGAGCTTTCAACAGCTAGGTTTTTTCAGCCCTTAACAAATGCAAAATATCATCTGCCTAAAATTACCTATTGTGATTTTTGCTTGAGGCTGTTTTTATGGTACTGACCTCTTACATCTCTGCCTAAAATCTATAATACAATTGCACAAATAAATAGAAGAAGAAGAAAAATTACTTTATTCTGGGTCTGGTGTCCCCTAAGAATAATTTACATGAGATAAAATAAAATAACCTTCTATGAAGTCACATAATTAAAAAAGAGAGAGAAATTGTGGCACAATGTATGCCAGTAAGGCGGGCCAGAAGAGAAAATTACGAGGGATACTAAACAAAAACAAAAATAATAAATGTTATCGTGAGGTCTCTGCTTGGAGGTAGAGAAGGTGATTATAAAGATGGATTTTTAAAGGAGGAAAATGTGACAAATAGGAAGGAGAAGGGAGTTCCAGAGTTTAGGGGCTCGGATCAGAAAGGATCTTTCGAAGGTATGTGTTGTATGTTGCGGAAGGACAAGGTCGGTTGGGGATGAGCAGGTCTTACGAGTCCGATGTGAGGAGTTGAATTGGAGGGATGATGTAAGGAGGACGTAAATATATTCACATCCTTGAACATTACAGCAATATTAATAAATTAAGGTTGATGGAATATTTTCATAAATATTACTATTGACCTTAAACCCACACACTGTTGGAGGGATGACAGTCACCATAGGCCCCTCACCGTATTAATAAATATACACACTTAGACAAAACATAACCACAAAATAGACCTAAATACAACAAAAAATCCATGTCCTCTAAAAAGCAAAGCATAAGACCAAAACTCAATAATGTGCCTGAGGACCATTCTTAAAAGGCTACATGCTCTCTATAAGGAGCCAAGGCTTTTATTATATGATACACATTGAACAGCCTTTCTCTGCATAAGTATAAGCTTGGAACTGAGAGCAGGAGCTTGTGTGTCAACCAGACATGACCTATTCTTAATTACTTAAGGGCAATTACTTGTTTCTGGTTCAGCTCAGTGGTCATCTACAGGTGCTCTTGAGCATTGAGCATGTAATCCTTGAAATCCAGGTCATTGTAAACAACAAATCTGAGTAGAACCTCATTTACAAAAAGCAAATCTACTCACCTCACCTTCAGCATTTTTACAAAAATTTTATTTAAACAGAAAACAAATTTCATTTTTGTATAATTTATTATCATTTTGATGTCGTTTTCAACCACTTGTGCTTTCCTTTATTGTATACATGTTTGTCGGCTTTGGGAGTGGCTTTTCTGTTTTATCATTGTCCCGTTTGTAATAGTCATTAAAATTAATTCTTTCGTAAACTGCCAATAAACCATGGATGTGCCTGCAACTCTTGAGAAAAGAGCTGAATTTATTCACAGCAGTCTGAAACAAGGTAAAATTAACATAATAAACATAAAGATTAATAAACGAATGTATAAGTATACCTCAGCAGTGTTAAGTAAAACCTCAACTTTGGCAGAAAATATTAACGAGGAGTCTTCAAAGGAAAAATTTTGGTTATTGATGAAGTAGTAAATATTTGTTATTAGTTCTTCTATTTCTGATATTAAGACTACAATGTGCCTCAGCTGGATGCTGACCTCCTTGAAAAGCAAAAATTAAAGTGTCTTATATAAAATTTATTGACCAGTTTACAAAATTAATTTACAGCTTGGTGTTTCTTTTGTAATGTGCCCGTTAAAATCGAAGAGAGCATCTTTGCGTGCGAGCACAACACCTCTTCAATGTCGTTGCTCTCCTTGTAGCATAACATAAACGTTTGCCACCATCTGTCGACTATCTCATAAATCATATAGAAGTCGAGTTGGTACGTGAATTGCATTAGCTGGTTGTTGAACAAGTACACACGTTTCAGATTGTACGAGAGATCTGGGGAAAAAAATCCTCAAATAAGATACGCGTCTAAGCGCGCGCAAGATCAAATTACAATTTGAACATTTTCTTTTTAGTTTTTCTCTATTATTTTTTGTTTGGGTTATATTAAACTAAGAAACAGTTTACTATTTGGTTTTATAGTTTTTTAAATTATTAAATAAAAACACAAATTCATACATTTTAACTGTTGTTTATGAAACAATATGCAATAGTTGTACCAATTGTACTTTTTATAATTAGATATTTCTAATAATAACTTCTCTAATGCTAGAATGAAAAAAAATCAAAGATTATATTTTGACTACTAAATTGCAGGAATATCCTTGCAGAAAATTGAATTTTATGTTTAATTTTATCATCTGACATAAATCTAACTCATATGATGTAGGAGTAAGCATTAATATTTTTTGTTTTTGCAAAATTACCTTCAGTGAGATTTTTTGTTCGTAGCAAACCCCTTAGTGACCTCCAACAATTACTCAGTAAGTAAGAAACATGGTTTTTGCTCCATAAAAACCGAAAAATCTTTCTGTAGGATATCTCGAACGTTTCAAACATCTGGGGGGGGAAATGTGCTGATTATAGAGGAACGTTGATAAATTATTTTTACCAACTTGGTTCAATGGAGGTGACATTTGATACTTGAGAGTGAAAACGTCGGCGACAGTGTCCTTCTCAGTGGGGGTGTTTAAATGGACGATGACTTCGTTGAATATCCTGTCACTGGATTTCGTGGCCATCATCTCACCGATCGCGGAAGACAGCAGCGAATTGAGATGATTGAGGGACACGTCATTCACCGATTTGCTGTATTCAGAGCTTAAAGAAAAATCAATAAATTATTTGTAATGGAATTTGCTTTGTTTTTTACGTTAAACACATACTCTTACTACATGCTTATCATGAAGTGCCTTGCAAAGTGCCCCTGACTGAGGAAGAAAAAATCATGGATGTTCTTGAAGAAAGAGCTCAGCATATATTTTTCTTCCAACATTTTTAGGAAAATTGATGAGTTCTCAGTGTAAACATCTTTTATGTAATGCTGAAACTCATCTTCTTTATTCACCAAGAGGGGAAAACTGAACTCTAAAAAGAAATCCACATTTATTGTAGCAATCACTTTTTTTTTAATCTTTAGAACCTTTACCTTGAAAGTCGTATAAGTTCTTTCTTTTCTCGATTATTTCAGAACATTTTTCGGGGTAGTATTTGTTTAAGAAGTTCATAACTTTCCCTGTTGCTGTTATTAGTTTTCCAAGTGAGCTATTGATCACACTAGGAAGGAAGTCTTTTCTGTATAAAATATACACTTTTTAAAACATTAGCCAGTGTTTTTTTTTTGTTTTTTTTTTGTCCAATATTTGAAATTCATGACAAAAGTAATCAAATTGTTTAATAATTCATGAAATCACATAATAATTGAACCAATAATTTATATTTCTGGATGATGGAATTAGGATCCAGCAATTTCATGTAACTAATATACCCAGATTCTTTGATTTCATTGATATGGATAATCATTTTTATGTAATATTATTTAAAAAATAAAAAAAGGTTTGCTGCGAAGATGATTTCATAACATCATAGAACAATAAAATTTACCTTAAAACAAATTGTTCATGCCATTCGTCCACAGTGCAGTCCGAATTGTACTGAACAAAAAACTCGTCATAAGGATCATTTAAGGCCCCCCTGACCACCCAGTGCCAGATCATTTGTATCATTGGGATTGCAGCCTACGAGATGAAAATTGTAAATAATTCGCTTTCCCGTTGTGGCTCTGATTTTTCCCACCTTGTTGAATAGTTCGAGGAACAACTCGTGGATTTTATTGTTACCATGAGGAAGATAGACGAGGATTGGATTGAGAATAGCGCCACCTTTTTCATTCCGTGCATCGTCCAAGAATTTAGAAAGAAAATGTAACCGCATCATCGAGTCCCTGGCCCAAGGGAGAATCCGTCTTACAGAAGTATGACACCTGATATCTTCTTGCTGGAATTATATTTATTTAAACAGCTTAAGATAAAATAGGTGAACATTTTGAACTTCGTTATCTTGTGGATGTCCAAAAAATTTGGCTACGTTGATTTTAACAATTTCAGTTTAGAAAAAATACTGAAAAATATTAAGCAAGTCAATGTACTAACAATTAATTTATAATCTTATTGTCTTTTACAGACAAATTTACAGATATTACTGTCTTATCTATTGACAGTTGGTTGTAACGATATCCTAAGTAAAGTTTGACAGAACTTCTGAACCAAATTTTGTTGTAAAATAATTTGTCCAATATGATACCTACCCAATTGTTCACTTCAGCAATTGCCATATGAAACGCGTTGAGCTTTTCGTAGATGACCGATTCGACAGCCTGGACTACGAGGCATTTTTGAAGTTTTGCCATCTTCAGTTTAATCCCTTCATGAAGATTGCCAAGTTCGGCCAACTGTTTGCTAAACTGGTTGTGTTCTTTTCTCTGCTAAATATTAATTCAATTTATTTTTGTACCACTCGTTTGTATTAATTTCATACATATTCGACTGAGCATTGTAAATCTTTCAGCATGTTCATGTCAGTCGCCTCAGAGCTTTGCATTGTAAGTAGCAACTCTTGTAGAGCATCATTTCTGTTCCGGCTCGGCGATTGAACTTGAATAGTAATAACAATGTATTATCACAGGCGAATCTATAATAATGTTTCTACATATCAAGCGTTCGACTACTTACAAACTGATCTTCCTGGTTTGAAACTTAAAATATTCTTCCTCATATCTTCCATTTTTGGTATATAAATTGAACAAACTTTCTAATGTTCAGCCTCCACTTTTAAATACAATTTGTTAATTTTGATAATAGATGTTAATTGCAAACTTATGGCCTGTACACGTAGTATAGTGGGTTTTTTTTTGTTTTAGCAATCAAATTAATTAAAACTCAATTTTTAAGCCATCAATTTTACATTTAGAATAGAAACATTGGAAATTCGTATCACATGTTTTTAGATAGTTATGGTATGAACCAATACTCCTTCTGTTTTCTAATTAACAAATCAGCCAACTTTTTCATTTCAATAAAACTAGCGAATTTTTATAAAGCAATGAATTTTGATATTATGTTTATGACTTAGATGGATTAAAGGAATATCAAAGTAAATCTGATTTTACATTTGCTTCCCTAAGCACATTGGTACATAAAATAAATTAGTATTTCAGTTACATTTTTTATATTGTTTTTTTCTAATGATTCTGAGCAACAAATGAACTGGTTAAATAGTTTTAATAACACTACAATATCACAGGCTATTCGTCTATTTGTTACCAACTGAAATTTCTTGTAGAAAACACCCTCCAGTCGTAACCCAAGTTTGTATACTGCATATTTGAGGAACTTACTCTTAACTTTTTACTTAATAAACTTTTATTTATTTTTTAGCTGGTTTAATTATCTAATATCTAAAATATAATGTATGTGTTGTGTAGTTTTGTTTATGAATAATGGCTGGAAAACTAAAAAAAAAAAAAAAAAAAAAAAATCCAACGAACATACATTATATTCAGTTAATGTATTTTTGATAACACAGGGAATGAGTTATACTCTACAAAGTTTTTATCAAATTAAAATTAGTGATTTATTAGTTTATTATGATTCAAAGAATGCCATTGACTCTATGAGCAAATTAAAATCAAAACAAATTTTATACAGTAGGATTTATCTTCCTGCGGAAGTGAACAAAAAAAAGCGTTTATCAGTATTTAATATCATACAATTAATATCTTTATTAATTTTAATAGTACTTATGTTAATAAGTTATTATTATACATTATATAAATATCCCACAATTGTCATAATCTTTTCTTCCCTCTTCTTTTTCTTTTACCTTTTTTTCTCTTTCTACTTTTCTGTCATAATATGGTTTCACCATTCCAATATAAATGTATAATATTTTAAAGGATATATTATTTTTTATATATTATTATTATTCAGTAAATTAAAAGGGATGCTGGGGGTTGTGGTAGCCGAGTGGTTAAGGCGTCAGACTCTTGGCTAGTAGACCCCGCGATCATGGGTTCGATCCCTACCGTTGCCTCTGGAATTTTTCTGACATCTAAGGGGACCGGTGGCTGCAATTAAAAGAAATTGACACAACGCTCATCAATGGAAGGGGCGGGACTGGATCTCAGCGACCCTGAATCTGGTCCCAACCCCGTTCAAAAGTGAGTTTCTTCGATGGAAGAACACTGGTACAACGGGAGCTCAAATTCACTTCGTGTTGTGAGCCCACCCCCAAAAATGGAGCCAGGGTATAGTACAATAAGCTGTACAGTTGCAGTGCTCAGGAGGGAACTCCTCCAGTCCCTGGTGGCCATTGTATCCATCCAAAAAGGATGCTAGCAAAGCAATATGTAGATATTATCGTTGTATTATTGAACGTAATTGACAGATTTTTTAAGAAAATCAGTATTCAGAATTTAAAAAATAAATGCAGGAGTGCAACAAGGTAGAATATTAGGTCCTCTCCTTTACTTGTTGTACACAAATGATATTCCTGGAAGGACTGACCATCAGCCATTCAATCAAAATCCTTCAAAAGGCTTATAATCAACAAATGGACAAAAAAACAGAGAATCAAGCTCAATCGGCATAAATCAGTACTTACAAATTTTTAAAACCTAGTGATACAACTAAATATCTGGGAATGACATTAGATTCCAAGCTGAGATGGAAAGGGCATGTGAGGAAAAAAAGGACAGACGTAGTGTTAAGGTATAGACTACTATACTTACAACTTCTATATGATGACCAATAGTGGTTTGCTGGCTGTAAAATTAAATAAAATAAACAAAATGAATTGGGCCTAAAACTGTTCTTCAAAGTACCCCCACAATTCTTTATATGATTTGATGACGTCCATTTCGACTTTTTGTTCTCTATTTATTTG
Organism: Cimex hemipterus; assembly: GCA_039619505.1. Lineage (NCBI taxonomy): Eukaryota > Metazoa > Arthropoda > Insecta > Hemiptera > Cimicidae > Cimex > Cimex hemipterus. The sequence continues at coordinate 17,854,838 of CM077107.1, forward strand.
TAATTAGCTGCCTACGATGGCAAGGGCTGTAAGACAATATGTGCACGATGTATAGTCAAACAGAATCAGACAAAAAGACAACAGAGAAAGTTCAAAACTTCATGTTCATCTATATATATAAAACAGTTGCAGCAACAATGCATAGACCAAACTGCTGGATCAAAAGGGCTGAAATTTCGGCAGTGCGTTCCTATGGAATATGGATAGTCTCTAAAGGTAAGTAGGCACTGGGATTCTTTTGATTGAGTCTTTAAATATCTGGCCTGGCTGCCCTGACTCATTGTTGTGAAGAATCTGGTGTGTTGCAGGCTAGCATTTTCGAACTCTTTTGAATCCCATCCAATGTGGGATTCTTTGACTCAACGTGATGCATCATTTGCCAGTACGGACGTGAATTGGAACAAGCGCTCTTGCTTCATTTGTTTAGTTGACGTTCTAGTGAGTGTTTTCTTGACAAATTTGACAGTGGCTTGTATAAAGGTAAACTGTGGAGTACCGAGTTGACTTCATTGAAGAAATGCATTCCTATCGGTGTTTGTGGGATGTACCATTTGCAGAATACAGATATTGGAATTGAAAAGCCAAATATTGAACGGTTTAACCCAAAAATTGAAAACTGAAATTGAAAAAATGCAAATTTTAAGACAGTTTTTTTTAATGCACTTCCAATTGGGCGCAATACAAAAGCAAGGGAAATTCCCGAGAGAGCTAGTTCCTCCATCATTTTTGCAGGCACTGATGAACTGAATCTTGGTCTGGATATGGTTCTTTTTTGCGGAGGAGAGTCAGGGCTGCATCGAAACAATGAATCTATGCAGCCCCGACTCTGCCCCTCAACAAGAATCCCAGTGTGTACTAGACTTAAGAAAGCATTTCTTGAAATTCCATCTCTAAGAGGATCAAATGGACAATTTTTTACCGTGTGTAGTCTGGTGTGGCTGAAGTCTCAGAATTTGAGTATGAGGCATTATATCATAAAGCCATACTAGGAACATTAGAAAGGTACACTAAAACAGAGTCCCGCAAGGACGAAGTCACGGGTAAAGTTAGTATTTAATATGTTAAGATTTCCGATGGAGCTTTTTTTTTTTTTTGTGGAAGAGGTGGAATGTGGATCACAATGCGCAACTGCCACAGTTTAAAAGAGTGGCGGAAATCGTGGAAAAAAGGCGGTACAGACGACAGCTGAAGAAGAATCACTAGGCTGGGTTTGGAATTTGGACTTTGTAATTTGTATTATGTAAACATTTTAACCCTCTTTCAACGAGGTAATTTCTTGCTTTTTAACCAAATTAAGTATTAACGTGTCGAGACAAACGTATTTCTTTCTTAAGACCACCAATTTATTAGTTTTAATAGCTAAAACTGTCATTATCACTTGATAGTTGATTATTTCTTTTAGGCTTCTCTTTCAAATTTGAACCAAACAGTTTGTTTTCGTAATGACGAAACTTTAATTTCATTTCGCCGTTATTTTCATAATTGTTCCCATTTATTTTGTACCGCCTCCTTTTAGTTTGTAAGTATTTTCATGATATATAAATACATTTAGTTTATAAGCGATATTTTCATTTGTTATGTAATTATTTCACCAAGACTATTTGTAATAGGTTTTTAACCTTTCTTTTCTTATTAATTATAATCACTTTTGTTAACACCATTGATTTTAGTTTGTACGAAACAATGTTTTTTTTTTGTTTTATCTCGCATAACATTTAAGTTATTTGCTATATCTTATTAGAGTGACATTGCTAGGTCTGAATCATATCGACAGAAGGAAGTAGTTTAATTTTCAATTGGAAAACAAATCTGGCTGTAAAATTGTTCATCCTGGTCTGCTATTGATATTTCAAACTATCATTAATTATTTTATCGAAATTGTTTGTTGCTCTGTGAAGTCTTATAGTTCATAGCACCATGCATGAGGACGAAGGAACGACCCGACTGCTCGAGCTAGACGCGGAAATACAAGACCTAGCGTCGGATATTATGTCAGCTAACACACTAGGAATTTCGGCTTCTACTAACATTTCGTTGGTACCTGTCTTCAAGGCCCGTCTTTCACGTTTGGATGATATATTCGATAAATTTGAATCACGAGTCTCAGAAGCAAAACTGTTGGCTGTCAAACTTTCTCGTGGTCTCGATGATTATACGGATATGGTTGAAAAATATCGAAATATGTATTACGATACTCTAGCACTGAAAATACCTTGTCAGACAGATGAAGCCAAACACAGTATAAAGTCGAGTAGATCGAATAATTCTAGAATTTCTTCAAGCATATTGCCCAAATTGGAGTTCCCACATTTTGACGGGGATATGGCGATGTGGCCCTATTTTAAAAACACTTTTGAAACGCTAATTCATAAGAATCCTGAATTGGATCCTGTACATAAGTTCCTTTATTTGAATACGGTTTTGAAGGGCGAAGCTGCTCGTTTTATATCTTATATAAGTTTATCGGCAGAAGGATATTCTCTAGCTTGGGAAACTTTAGTTAAACGTTATGACGACAAGCGTATTCAAGGAAACAAAATCTTGATGAAAATATTTAATCATAAACCGATGTATGAAACGCTGACATCACTAGAAGAATTTTCTTCGGTTTTTCTACCGACTGCCTATAATTTCATTAATCTGAAATTGGACGACCCCGTATCTTTCATTTTGTGTACGTTTGCGCTGCAGCTGATGGAACCCTCTCTTCGTTTACTTTTTGAGACTGAGCTTGACAGTAAAGAAGCATTGCCAAACATCACCGACCTTTCGAACTTCGTTCGTCGACATTTGATGCGACTACAAATGAACGATCTAATGCTTGGCAAACACTCGACATCTGATGTGGAAGAACAAAATCCTCTGAACAATTCGATGGAATTTAAATTCTGTCCAATATGCAGACATGAACATAGACTTATGGATTGTCCCGCCTTCCTTGGCATGGAACCCCTGGAGCGATTCAAAAAAGCAAAGTCCTTGAAACGATGCTTGAATTGTCTTTCAGCTGGACATTCCAGCAAAAATTGTTTCTCCAAAAACTCCTGTCGACATTGCCATCAACGTCACCATTCTCTTTTACATCGGAGTAAATCTCTGTAACTAAAACTACCATCTACCATCCACCAACTACTATCCAGTTTTCTTCTTTATTTTTGTACTAGAGTGCAGTAATAATTTAATTTGTAAATTAAAATTCTCTTTTGTTAATTGGCAGTTTTAGCTTAGGTAAAAATTTTGTGAGATTGCCTTGTGTAATCTGTATAACTAATTTTTTTCTTTAGTTTATTTGTAAACAATTATATTGCATTGTTAATTTGAGCTTATGTATGTGAAGCAAAGATTTTCTGTTATGTTTATCAAAATATATGGTAGTTTGTCAAATAACATTAAAGTTATTGTTATTTGCCCTATCTTATTGTAATTGTAAGCAGTTGACTTGTTAATCAAGAAAAATAGTTCTTCTTTACAAGTAATGTAATTATGAGTTTTTCTCACAATTTTTCGTTTGTTTGAAAAGTTTGTTTAGGGGAAAAAGTTCAAGGAAGTTTGGAGAGATGGCGTGTGAAGAATTTCAGGTTGGTGAAAGAGGCAATAGAGGGCGGGTTGATATTGGACTGTCTGGATAGTGGATAGTCCAGATGTCTTCATACCGTTGCTGGACGGAAATTGGTCACCTAATCTTAATACGTTTTAAAATTTCCCAATTAAGTTGATTTTATCATTATTTTAACAGCCATATTGATTTGAAAACTTGGTCAATACTTTAAAAAATAAAACATATGCACGAACTATTTAAATATTATAATTAATGATTTTTCAGTCAAGTTTTTGCTTACAACTAGTAAACATAGTTATCGTATAAGAGATTATTATTGATATAGTTGTCTTTAAAAAAAATTATCTTTGAAAATTTATTGAAGATGGCCTCGATTCCTCCTCAAAGTAAACTAATGGGCAAGTATGGCTTTTTGGAAGGGTACAACGACTTCAAAACGTGCCGCGATGCACACCAGGCAGCGTCGACCGTGGTCAACGAGACTATGACATTTGCAGAAATGTGCTTCAACGAGGAAATCGGATTCAAATCGTACCAATCCTCTCTGCTGCTTCATGACGAGAGCTGGCCGAAGGTGGCCGAATTCAACATATTCGCTGCTTTACCAAAAATCGACGCTTTCATGAAGCACAAGTACCCCTGGCTTAGTAATTGGCCGCACTCGACGAGGCACCTGAAAGAAATTATTGTTTCCAAGTATGTTCAATTTAAATCTAACCACCCGCAACACCCTACCGCAGCAGTAAAATGCATATTTAAGAAAGCGAAGAGCTGTGTAATAGTGCAGAAGAGTATACTATAAAATTCAACTACCTGCACATTAGTTGGTCTTTTGCTCTCACTCTTGGTCTGCGTATCCTCGCCATTTTAGTATTATCAGAAGCGTTTCGACATTTCGTCATCTTCAGTGTTTGGCCTGTGTGATTTTATACAGTGATTTGTGCTCTGCCCATATGGTCTTAGCCAGAATTTTATGTTCTGTTTGATATGTCGTGAATGTCTTGAGGACTGACGGGTGTATCAGTTACGTAGTTTGATTGTTTCCGATTAACCTGATGTGCCTACTCACAATGGAAAAGTGATTGTCGGTATACACTTGTAAAAAGACACAAATAACGTAAGAGAATAACACATAACGTCCACTGAAGATGGCGAAATGCCGAAACGTGTCAAATAGACGGAAACACCGAGAATAGTCGCACCGGGTTGTAATCCTATGTCTGCAAGGTGGACATGCAGTTTCTGTAACTGTATGTATATCCGTCAGTAGAGTCGAAAACCAACTTCACTCGAGTTCTTATCTGATTGTATCGATTCTAAGAAAAATAAGTTCATTTAAACGAGAAGGTGATGTAGTATTTTATTATGTGCAATAATTTTCATAAATCTATACTATTTTATAAAAATTTCCACCTCAATCCTAAAATCCGGCAATCACAGCATTTGTATTATTTTGTATTCTGTCTCACGTTTTATTATTAAGAAATTTTACAAAACAATGTAGTAATAAACTGCTCAAAAATGATTAAGTATATTGCAAGTTTTGTAGTATTTACTTTCCCTAGCATTTTTATTTTGATTGTAAATTGCATTAAAATTTATTAGAAATTATGTTTTCACCAGGAAAATTTTATTAAGGGATTTGGAAAAATAACAAAATAAAAATTCCATAGTTTTGTTTATTTGACACAATTTTTTAAAAACAATTAATACTGTGTATGACGTGCTCTATTAGCAAAACCTCTGTGTACCTGTTAGGAGAACTGTTTTTGAATGAAGGAATTTCATTCCATAGATGTTTCAAAGCTGCACTCAGTTGTTGTAGGTCAACCGACTGCGGATGGTAATCGAAAAGCTTTCTCTGCAAGGCATCCCACATATGCTCAAGTGGATTGAGGTCTGAAGACAATGGGGGAAGTGGCAGAGAAATTCCTAGGTTTCTTAAATTTTAAACATTGATGAACAACTCTTCCACTACGAGGTCTAGAGTTGTCATCCAGAAATCGAAAATCTCTGCTAATGATATCCCAGATTTGACAGTTAATTTCTTGGACAAAACGGACTGCGGTGAGGTTGCCATCAATGTAGAGTCCAGCTCGTCCTCCAGTGTAAATCTCAGCCAGGACCATTACGCCAGCATTTACCCTTCCCCAGTTCTCGGTAAATTCTTCAGTGCCTGCCACCAACTATTTAAACAGAAACGGCGACTCATAACTAAACAACAGTATTCCAAGTGGTGTTCTCTTCTAGGCACTTTTTGCAACATATTCTCCAGAGTTGCTGATGGAGGGGTATTGCTGCAGGTCGTCACGAAGGGACATAGTATGTGAAGTCAACATATACGATCTTGTACTTCATATACGATCTGGCGGGCACTACGGAAAGGGTTCCCTATCGCAGCAATGAAATCATATTTCTGTGCTCCCTTAGCAGCGTAATGCGCGGAGATCCACTACCATGCCTTCTAATGGAATTCCAGTATCTCGGAATGAGGATAAACCCCGGGAGCCACGCTCTCAGAAACCCCAATTTCCTCTGAGATATCCACTTGCCGGGGACCTCGATGAATCTTTCTCACAATAGTAGTGCGAACTTCTGATTCAAGATGGTCTTTCTATGGTTAAAGGGAATACAACTGGATTGAAATGGAGAAAAGGCGAAAAAAGGTGATGTTTACAAAATGATTAATCTTCAGTTTACTATTCTTAAGTAAATCCTTTATTAAAAATGCGTATTTAACATTTGCTTGATTTTGGTTTGTATATTCTTTGGTTTCATCCAATAAACAGAATATATCGGTTAATTTAATTAAAATTAGTAGAATTACAAATATCCTTATTCATTTTTGAGCGGTTTAGAATACTAACTGTGTTGGTAGGTATGTTCGAATTATAAGAAACCAATTGAACAGTGCAAAAACGATGAGTCCATTTTTTGTTAGAATCGAGATTTCGCCGGCATCTGTTAGCTTGTGACATGAACTATTAACCCATCAAATGTCAAATGGGAAAACCGTCATGGATTGATTTATTTACATTTGATTCTAATTTTTCATGTAAAGACATCTTTCCTTCCAAGTCTTCGAGATATGCTACGGCGCGGCACGGATTTCTTACCCAGTGGTCCAGTCAACTTTCTCAGTGTATTTTATTTTTGAGATCAACCGGTTCGTGGACCAAGGGTCGGAGTGCTTCGTCAAGTACTTCTTGGAGGGTTCGGACGAAGAGCTCATCCCTTACGTGAACGACAATATAACGAAGCCACGGGTGAAAGCTCTCCTCAAAGGGAAGCTGGCCCTCTCGTCGACCGTCAACCTCGGCTCGACCGTCGAACTGCCCGACGATTCCATCAGGAAACTAGTCCATAGGAAGAAACAGATGCTGAAAGATTTCCGGTTCGTGACCAACACTGCCGCAGCCCACGAGACCATCCCGTTTCCTTACTCGGCTCACATCCAACTGAAAAAAAAATGCTCGGTGCACGGGAAGAAGTGTCCTATCTTCCGCTTAAGATCACAGTCTTGCGGTACTCACCTCGGGGTGAAAGAGAATGACACCCGGACACTTTCTTCCTGTACGATCTCGAGCGAAAGCTCTGAACGAGATTCTTTTCATAGCAGCTTTGACATTAAGGATATTGACAAAGATGCAACCAGCAAGAGTAAAAGCAAGAAGCGGTCTCGCACGACGTCGGTATTTCGACCTTTGAGCCCCGGTTATTATAATTATGATTTAGATGATGATGACGACGACGACGATCTCTTCTTCGACAAAAAGAAAGAGAACGAATTCAACTTAGAATATGATTTCGATGAGTATGACGACGAGGACGAAAACGAAGAATAGGCGGTTGGAGCTTTCTTCTTTTTTAGAATGTTAATTCGAGATTCTTCAAATTGAAGAATTGAATTGACACCATGTTGAGAATCAGAGTTCAAGAAGGAAGAGCTTCATTCCACCTTGACTCGTTCAGTTGTTAATTATACACAGTTAAAAATAAGTCTTGGTATTATTTCATTTTAAACATTTTGTTCTTTGGTTTCTGTTGGTCTTCTTTTTTTTACTGTCTTCATGCTATATCTACACGCAAAAATGTTTAACTTTCTCAACTGCTTTTTAGATTGTTATTAAATTTTACAGTGATAGTCGCCGAGCCAACTATTGCTGCCACCGAAGCCAATCCCCCCCGCATAATTTCAAAATTGTTGTTAATGTTGTATTATTATTATTTTGTCGGTCTATCCTCCCTGTCAAGCACTACCAAAGTCCATCATCCCAAACAAAGTGGATATCTCGACGTAATAATAATTTCTCAAATTTAATGAAGCTTTAGATACTATCTAAATTTTATGTTGTCTATGGCAATGTGGATGCAGTTGTAAAGTTTGTGCACAGCACAACTCTAATCGTGAGATGCGGTCTGGTGTGACGCAGGTTTCAGAAAAACATTTTCTTTATCGTGCCAACGTTTCGATCTGTATTGAGATGATCATCTCCAGGGTCTGGGATTTACAAACATTGTTTAAATTTAACTAATACATATAGGATGTGGAAAAAAGTGAATTTATACAATGCATTTTTTTTCCTTTGTAACGGGGAGAGTATTTATAGCATGTATAGTGTATATTGTTGGAGGATTTTTTGAAAGGTGCGCAAGCCTGAAAGAGGACACCACAAAAAAATGGATAGTTTTTCGCGGGTTCATCGAAACTTTTCGGGAGAAAACAATTTTCTCTCTTCTCTTTTTGGCCGACAACGTGAACTGGCAGTTACTTTCCGGTCTCTCCTAAATTGAAAAATTGAGAAATTAATATTTTCTATCCCAACTGAGTGTAAATTGTGAGTAAAATTTTGGTGTTTTTTTAATTGTTTGATTGTTAGAAGGATTTGCTTTTTTTTTCTTTTCTTCTATACACCTTTTTTTTTTTTTTTTTTTTTTTTTTTTTTTTTTTCTAAAGAGATCCTCTCAGCTTCCATAAATATGCACAAAAGCAGTATTTTGTTGATTTATCTGTTTAAATCATACCTAATTAGAATATTCCGTGTCATACAAGTTCCGGTTGGTAGGTGTTTTGATTTCCTGCTTGACTCCCGGTCCACCCAGGATCGTGACAGCTGTGGGAAGTAATAGGCTCAACTCTGTCATGAGTTTATGTATGTATACGCGTGCACAGATTTGAGCTTAATAAATCAGTCACCACTCAGTAGCATCCATTCATGAGGCTTTTGAGCTGAAGAGCAGTACCCTTGGTGAGGCATCGAAACTTACAAATAAAAAAAGAAAACAGCTGCGGGTATTTTTAAATAAATAAAATAAAAATATCCAAGTTTGTTTTTAAATTAAAGTAATTAATATAAATATACATACATTTTATGTGAGGGTTTAAAGACAAATGATAAATGAGATAATGATTTTGAAACAGAAAATTAAGTCACATGAAATGAAAAGAAGTATTTATTCAATAAATATTAGATATTCATGAAATTCGCTTTAGAATAGGCTAAACCCGTACAACGCCTATGTCTTGCAGAACTGTTGGCCTATTTTTTTAATATGTATATTTTTGTAATTATTTCATTTTGGACTTACTAGTACATTTTACAAATGTGTTCACAATCTTGTTTTTTTTTTTTTTTAATTTTACAATCAAAGCACTAACGCTAATGCAATCGCCGCAGCCGGAAGACTGTGCCAAGAGAAACCAGCCGACTCGACGTGAGGGAAGAGGCAAGAAGGTTTATTTTGTATTATTATTATAGGTTATTTAAATATATAACCACAAATTCAAATTTGGTATGATTTAAAAAGAAAATTAAACAAAATACTAATTTTTTTGCATATTTTATGATAACATTCTGTGAGTAAAGTATGTCAGAAAATGGTCAAAACTTGGATTGTACTAAATTGTCGTGATTGTAGCGTTACAAAACCGTTAGAAACGGACTTTTGCGGAAATAGTGTAAATTACTTTTTTGACTGATAATTTCGAACCTCCCCTAAGATAAAGAAGTTTGTTATTTTGTGTATTTTCTTAGAGAAATATTTTTTATATTTTAATGTTACATATTTCATTAAAAAGCTACATTATATTCTTTCAAACGGTCTGTTTGAGGTTAAAAACCTTTTAGCCGGTTTTTTAATTATAGTCGCTTCAAACAGAATTATTCCTACAACGACTTCTCAAAAATCAGAAAAAGTTTAGGAGTCAAATTTTTTTTTTTTTTTTTTTTTTTTTTACTTTACCGGTTAGGCATTAACCCCGATAAATTTAAACTCTAACAAAACATTTAAAGGTGCTAAAATGAAATGTCATATTAGTTTCATGAAAAAAATATAACCAAGTTTACTAGAAAAAGCTAGGTTTTTAAATTTTTTTTTTGCATTAATAAACTTTGATAGCTTGTAGTAAATTTTTATTGCGTTTCTGTAAAAAAAAATTCTGTACCATGATATATTTACATAGTTGATATAAGTAGGCAGAACGGCCAAATACAAATATTTAAAAACGGAAAATTTCCACTTTCACAAAAAAATGTTTTTTTTGCAAAACCAAGCGCATACTGATTCAATACTTTGGAATGTATAATCATAAAAAAAATTGCTGTCAATCCGTGACACACCAACCTGTGCGTCTTCTTGTATGACTATACGAGCAGACCAATTAAAAACAACTTAAAAAAAGCTTTTTTAGTTGAACTGTAGGACACATAAAAGTATGTAAAAATATTAAAACATGATAGCAAATAACAAATGTATTCATATAAAAGTATGTGGAAATCAGGAATGATTTTCGTGTTTCCAGTTTCGTTACCATTAAAATGACACCGTGGATCGCCGGTTCTTCGTCAATTTCCAGTGGAGCTGGGGGAATTAATTGAAGGCCTTAAATTTCACGACATCGATCCGTGAAAGTGCGTACGTTTCAGGGGTCGGAAACGTTTCCCCAGTCAAAACGGAAACCCGAATCGGCCTTCGAAAAGCGAAAAAAGCGGCCAACTGGCGGTGCAATTTCTCCCGTTAAAAACCCGTCGATAATCGGGGGGGCGGTCGGATGGATCCACAGGCCGTTTTCTGAGTGTGAGCTCTCCCCTTTTTCCACCCCAAGCCCCCACCCCCGACAGCAGCATCCACGGGACGTGAGCGGCGAAAGCCTGGGGGTTGCTCAGTGCCAAAACGGCTCCCGGACGGTTTGCAGCCGAACCGAATTTTTATTTAAGTCATGTGTATCAACAGGTAACTCCCACCGCGACAACAACAGGTATAAATTCAAATTTCGATTAATAACTCTTTCGCCGCCTCTGAGCTTACGCCTTCCCACCAGCTTTCCACGATTTCCATTCGCTATGGACGTTTTCCTTTTACACACAATCCCTTTACTTATTCACTCCAAGTAGTCTCTGGTGTCGCCTTTTTGAACAAACCTCCTCCAATTATTGCTACCAAGTATAAATAAATACACGTTTTTCTGAATTACACCCGCAAATATAAAAAAATAATGAAATTTAAAATTATAGCGAAATCAAGTGAAACATACCAACACGCTCTTTGTCCTTCAATAAGTGAGGTTTTATAAACATATTGATAAGATCAACAATTAATTTTTAAAAAGTTATAATTTTCGTATAATTAATTATTCTTTTATATGTTCCGACGATTTCCCTATTTACCCGTAGCTGTATTTTTTTATTCCATAAGCTTAGTTTTTTATTACATTATTCTATAGCAATAACTTGCCAATATACGATACATGTTCAACTGTAATATCACCAGAGAAAAAGTTTTTCTAAAGATAATTAAAAAAAACTTGGATTGCAGAAATAAATCATAAAAAATGTTTGTGTACTTAAATAAATTAAAATGTTAATTATACACTGAAAGATAATAAAGGCAATAGGGCTATATTGGCCCTCATTCCTCATCGTCTTTTAATATAAAATTACAATGTTGAAAGCGGTTCACTTATTATCTCGGAGATTAAAATGTCACCAATAAAATTAAAGCAAATTAATAGAACTTGCCCTGAAGATGATTTACATATTTAATTATTTCCAAATTCTTTCCGATTTTCTCAATTCGGCCCGGGGGATTTCCACATGTGCTCTAAAATCCCGCTTATCATTATTATCATTATGAACAATAAATTTAATGATGTAACACGTATTTATTTTAAACGTTCTAAATTATAAAACCGTGTAGCTGGTACAACGACGTGAGCATAAAAAATACGAAGTACGGCACTTGAGCGAGGAAACGTAATCGGTACTTGTGTGAAAAAATATGTAATTTTGCTGGTGAAAAATTCTGTAATTATACATTTAAATTTAATTATATTTAATGGCGAAAGTTAAAACTTATATTTTTTACAATTATTATTTTTCTAAAAATTCAAGTTATGAAAGTTCAATTAGTGCTTCGTTATAGTATTTTATTCGAATCATTTTGGAAGTAGTTGTGTAGGCAAAATTGCTCTCTTTCTCTCCCTCTCTTGTCATTATTTTTCTCGCTCACCCATCTGTTTATTACAATTATAATTGTACGGTATACAAGTGCACAAAATAAACTCAAGTTTCATCATAATGTACAAACAGAGGATTCATATTCAATTGAGATCAGCTAATGACGAGAATCTGATCATAACATATTTTAAGAAAGATAAAAATATATATTGAATGAAAATAATAATTTTCTAATTTGTAACAGGCAAGAACTGAAACATTAAAACATTTTTTCTGCTATGTTCAGTTTATGTAAACCATAGAAAATTTTCCTAGATAAATATTGCGTTGAGCACTATGACCAACTAATTTTAATTTAATATTTCAATATTTCAAACGTCTAATAAGCCAATGATAATTTGCCTTCGCCATTATGGCTTTAAGATTAAAAGCCTTTTTTTAAATGAATAAATACATGAGTAGATTTCATGTAATGGGAATAAAATTTATGATTTATGCTGTAGTTTAAAATGTAATATTTGTTTATTTAATGTAAATATTTTTTGTTTCATATATTATTGACATTTATATTTTAAATTTAACTTATAAAATAGGATTATTTTGTTTTGTTACACACCTATAAAACACTAAAAGTATAAATACAAAGCTTTCCTATTCAATTCTATTGTATTATATTCCAGTATTGCACATATAAAAGAAATAAACCTGAAAGAAAATACTTTGATCCATGAAGGAGAAAATAAACGGAGGATCATAAAACACGGATAAAAGGTCGTCTGTTTTATCTGTAAAATAAATAACCTTTTGTGAATTATAAATATGCACACACATATGCACACCTTCACAAATCACTCCACCTCGCGTTAATAAATTACTAACACCTTTCTATAAAAACCATCTCTGTGTTGGCTGAATTTTGATATATTTCCGACGCCGGCTTGATTTCAACTTGACTTTTCCATCAATTTGTTTATCACCCGCTGCCGGCAAAAGCTAAAAAAAAAGCAATGTAATAATAGCGGATATATAATTTATTGTACTTCATAAATACAATCGTTTGAGGTCTGTTGACATAGTGTACACAATAAATAAGATGAAAAAAAATTAGCATAGCATTTAATTTAATTAAATAATTGTACGCATCATATTATTGCTGGAATTAATAGCATATCTTTTATGAATTGCTGAAAGTTAAACAACCGGAATTGGATTGCTCTAGCGGACGATTGGAAAAAAACTTCGACGATTAATGTTTATTTGTGTTTTAACGTCTAGTCGCGGTTGAAACACAATGGGAAAAATAAATTACAAGATGTTTTCACGAGGAAGGAAGCAATCCATTTAAATCATACTTCCGTCATCTGCCAGAGAATCCAGGTATGAGTGGGGACGTCATTTGTTTTCAGGGATTGTTTAAACTGTTTGTACTCGGTCTGATCCCCTTAACTTATTTAAAAGGTTTTTGTTTTTTTTAATACCGATATGGAGAACCTTTTCCATTTACAGAACAGACGAGCTACATCAGTTTAAAGGATACACGAAGAACGGATTATTCTTGTATAGCTTTGTCGTTATTTATGATACTGGCCGTTTTGTTGTAGTAGGAACTTGTTCCTTCTAAAAAAAATTCAATTATAAATATTTTGTACAAACAATTTATAGAAGAGCATACAAAGCCATAATGGTTCGTAATGAGCATGACCAACTAAGGATGAACTTAAGGGTTAATGCTGAAAGTGTTGGTCATTTCTTTTATTGTTTCTTCAGTCAAGTTACGTTATTTTATGGTATAACGGCAACCTACCATTTATTTTCTTTATCCTGTTGCTAGCCTCGCTGTACCTTAGGTCCTCATCAATTGTGAATAAGGTAACAGAAATAACAAAATACAAATACATAAAAACATCTGGTTAGCATTCAGAGTACTGGATATTCATCGAGGTAATTTGCTCATACCCCTTCATTCACGCTAATAAATAATATTCACACCAGATTTTCTTCACACTTGTACAGGTGTACGATCATCATTGTTCAATTAATCTCCATTTCTTGTTTTAATAACTTTATAACCATATAGGTTATAAATGTGGGGTGTTTGTTGACCGTTAGTCAACGATTATTCGGAGATCGTGAGATGCGGTCCGGTGAGACTGCCCACTATCAATACGACACACAAGAAAGACACAGCTACGCGGCGAACATACACTTCGAGCCCTGAAGATGATCTCAATAAAGATCGAAACGTTGGTACGATAAAAAAAGTTTTTTTAAATCCTACGTCACACCAGACCGCATCTCACGATCTGTGAGTGATCATAGGCTATTAAATTTGCCATTCCAAAATTTCTCCCCAATTAAAATTATTATTACCTGAACCTATGGCTATTAAATTACATGCACTTTCTAATACTTGATCGTCTCGGATCAACCCTGGTCCGCCTATTTTCGCTGGTCTATTTTTCTCAGACGCGTTTTGGTATTTCGCTATGTTTTCTGGCTGTCGTACGTTTATATTTTTGTTTTTTGCATATATTCAGACACATTTTCATGAGTTTACTTTATTGCACTTATTAGTAATTTTTATTTCGGCAAATAGGTTTATTTTTGGTCTGAATGCCGTTCTAAAGAATTAGTTAATTATTTGGGGAAGTTAAATTGTTAAATATCTCTTTGAAATCTGCATGCCAGCCAATTGGTTAGACCTCAACCAAATTTCACGAATTTAAAAACAAATTGACATTATCAGATGAGATCCAATCGAATGATCACCGCCTTCCGATCGTATCGTTACACCAATTCCTCCAATGCATAAGTTCTAGTTATGATAAGCCTATGCATTATTGAACCCGAAGGAGTGCGCATGGTCGAGCAGAAGGGCACACCGGTTGTATAAATATTGCCCAGGGGGGCGCTCGGCTTCATTATCCACTTTGCCCTCGTTAAGTCAAGTTGAACTCTCAATCGGAACAATTCTCGATCTTTAGAATTTCGAGGGCAATCGCTCAATGCGAACCGGGACCATGATCCAACAGGCGTGATCGTATCTATCGTACACGCTCCAATCTCTAAGGAGCGGCATTAAGAATATATCTTTTAAAATCACTTTCATTTTTCAGGTCGTTAAATTTCATCCCGACGCAAAACAATTTACCAGTAATCCTTCTAAATTGGGATTATTTGATAAACGGTTGTTTCATTCTCCCCCACAAGCTATTATTATTATTATTATTATTAGTTTTTAAGGGCGTTTTAACGGCTAAGGTCATTTCACGCCCTATCATCCAAAAATTCTATTTTAGGTTTGCTATATCTCTTCTGAGTGCTATAAAACTCTGACTCCAAACATTCACTCGTAACCTAATTTATCCTATTGCCATCAAATAAGAAAATCGTTGGATATATCAAAATAAAACAAATAAAATAAACATTATCTTCCTGATTATCCGACTTTCCATTTTCAAAAAAAAAAAAAAAATTGAAAGATTAGCTCTAACTGGTGCTTATAATTTCACTCCTCAATGGACAGAGCAAGGCAACAGACTCTTATTAAATACGTAATCGTATAATGAACCAACAATATAATTATATGTACATCTCGATACAGTTGGTATCAACCTTTAATATTATAATTCTGCATTACAAAATCAGGGGTAAGGGCAATTTGAACAAAAAGAAAAATACTCATTCCCTTCGTTAAGCTTTCGACGTATATATCCCCTCCATGAACATTAAAACTATTAAATCCATTTTATTTCGTGGTCTGATTAGCCAAACAACTTCTTTCAATTAATTA
The DNA here is from genome assembly GCA_039619505.1 of Cimex hemipterus. Lineage (NCBI taxonomy): Eukaryota > Metazoa > Arthropoda > Insecta > Hemiptera > Cimicidae > Cimex > Cimex hemipterus. The sequence goes on from CM077107.1 coordinate 17,870,646, forward strand.
ATTTTTCAAATGCCGTGCAATCAGTATTCCATTCTTGGCGACATATGAAACGGCCACGGAGAGCTTTAGTTGTTGTCCAAATCACTTTTTTCAATTAATTAATTTTTATGTAAGTTATTGGTTGAAAGTCAGTGTCACGAGCGGGATTCGAACCCACGACCTTCGGCTAAATACGCCGGTGCTGTACCACTTAAAGCTATTGCGACTTCGGTCCACTAGGACCCGCTCGTTACACGGACTTTTTTTATCTCAATACCTTACATAAAATTAATTAATTGAAAGAGGTTATTTGGTAAATCGGACCAAAAAATGTAATGTATTTAATAAGTAAAACGAAATACATCTTCACTAAAGCTCTCCTTGGGCGTTGGTTTGTCGCTGAGGATCGAATTCTGATTAAACGACATTTGAAAAATGGCAAAAAGGGGAAAATTGGAAAGGTAGGTTAAGATGGTGTCCGAGTGGATCTATGTCACGATAGCTCAAGTGGTAGAACAGCGGCGTATTAAGCCGAAGGTCGTGAGTTCGAATCCTGCTCGTGACACCAGCTTTTTTGTTTCAACCAATACCTTACATAAAAAATATTATCCTTGTTTACCACACTTCTTATGAAATATAATGAATTTTACGAGTTGATATATATACATTCCATATCGGAATTCTATATAAGACAGAATGCTTCCATCACACCGGCAAGCTGGGGAGTCAAGTGACACCAATTAGTTCCAAATAATAATCATATTTTTCAATAGTCACTCAGAGCATGCGTGAGTTCAAAATTATCTGAAAGTTTGAGAATCGACATTGTCCCGTCTCTATTGCCAAGACAAATGTATATGGCTGACAATTCATTCTTTCGTCTACCAGGTCGCTTCCCATTTGCCAAATACTTTTTTCTACTTGCCGGAATTGAAGTACCATTTCGACAGTTCAGTATGTCTATTCTACTTTCTTCCAATCCAGCTTTTGGAACCAATTTCTCGATTCTGTTAATGAACGGATTGAAAAAGTAACTTTATTGATTACGGAAAGAGCCTCAGTTATTTCACTATCTTCCATAAAGCAGAATCCGTGTATTATCTTATTTAAAATATTATTCCCGTCCCAGTCCCTCGTGATTACGAGATCCGCTGTCTGAGTATCAAAACATCCAACATTGGGATTAAAATAATTGGCTTCTAGTTTTTCAGCATAATTGAACACAAATGCACATCCTCGGCCTTGCCTTTTACCTTCGTAGGCATAAATTCCTCACCGATCCTTTGCAGACCAATTATCCAACTTGGTATTCGTCTTTGATGGATGTATGTTGAAGGGACATCGGGCAGATATATTATTATCGGATTTTTTTTTCTTTACCTCGAGAGAGATTTGGTTAAAATCAATTTATGCCCTGATATGAAAAATGTTCTGTATTATGTTTGCGAGAGAGTATGCCGCATCATATGGCAACTTCGTATAATTTTTTATCGAATTTATCGAGTTGTGAATAATTGTAATGAAGTGCGCGAGGTGAAGAACCTGCAACAGCGCCTTATGCGATCATCAGTGTGCCTGACTGGCCAAATGCTGATAAGCGTTCGATACCAAAACAGCGGGAATGGGCGGACCAGGATGGTTTAAAACGATAAACCTACATGTCCTTACATCGCAGGCTTTAACCAATATTCACATTACTTTGTTGATTTTTTAATATTTACTAAAATCTGTACCTTATTTACATTATGCAATGAGGGGGATTTACAATTCATACAAATGGCATAGGTCAGGCATGTGTCGTGAGGGAGTTAACAACCCTTGTTGCTCTCCCGATTTTATGTGAGGACATCAATCGTCGGGTGATTTCTATTGGATAAGGATTAGGCAAATAGATTGGGATGAGAGAAGAAAGGTAAAAATGTAAGCAGATTAGTGACCGTTAATGGATAATTATTCAGATATCGTGAGATGCGGTCTGGTGTGATGTAGGTATCAGAAAAACATTTTCTTTGTCGTGCCGACGTTTCGACCTTTTATTGAGATCATCTTCAGGGCTGAGATTTACAAACATAGTTTTCATTTAGAAAATACAAATAGAATTTGGACACTATGTATTCTATATGTATTTTCTAAATGAAAACTATGTTTGTAAATCTCAGCCCTGAAGATGATCTTATTAAAAGGTCGAAACATCGGCACGATAAAGAAAATGTTTTCCTGAAACCTACATCACACCAGACCGCATCTCACGATATCTGAATAAAGGTAAAAATCTTGTACAATTTCAAATTTGTACTAGTTCTGGAAGTATTAATAATATTATTACAATTAATATTTCTTTAAACAAAAAACCGTAAGTATATAAAAATAGGCTAAATAATATAAAAAAATATATTGTTTTTTGATAACATTATCAATTCAGCTGAATCTGGAAAGGATACCCTGCCCTTAGATTACTTCCGTTCGAAAATTTATCTTATTTTTAGTTTGTACACTACTAAAGGCAAAACTGAAATGTCAAAGACGTAAACTAATTAAACAATTTCAGTACCCACCCAGTGACAAAATTTGTTTAATCTTTCTTCATTATTTAATATCAATTCAATTCTCGGGAATGGAAACCTTTCAGGTTTTTCAGTCAGAAAAATTGTGTAATGGGAAGCGAGGGTAAATTTCTCGAAGTTAGGCAATTGAGAAACTTCAAGATATCTTGAGTAACCGCTCGCGTCGAGGAGGGAGAAAAGTTTCTTGGATAATTGTCTTATTTCTTTTTCCTCTTTCTTTACTTTTTTGTCCCACTGTTAAGAGTCAAGTAGGCAACAATTATATACCTTCTGGGATACTGCTGTACCATTTGGAATATATACAATCCCTTAAACAATTGCAATGTTTTCAACGTCTTATCAACAAACCGGACTACATGACGGTAAAACAGGTCAATTAAAAATATAGTTAAATATTTGTACCGAATGATATTCGAAACGGAAAGGAAGAATATTTTGTCTATTAAGCAAGTTTTGAAATGTATCAGATATATTTGAAGTCGATTTTTGTAACAATGGCATCTTCAGTGGATGCCTCGTCCTTTTTGTCGTTTTCGTCCCTGAAGGCAGATTGGAAAAGAACCGTGAAAATTCTTTAAATTCTCAACTTTTGGATCATACATTCGTTCGAGGGATTTTGAACCTTGAACCTAATCGTATATTTAGTTTCTTAGATCCAGCAGATATCTGCTATACAAAGAACTTGATTGTTCAAAGATATTTTTCGACCAATAATAATATAAAGTTGTTCTCTACCAATTTAAGTTGGTTATTCAAACTTAGCCGCGAACTTACCTATCTTAATTGCTTCCCTGTGAGAGTAGACTCGGTTCAGCGCTGTTCACTCCTTAACTTCTGAGCGAAGGAGGACCTCATCCACCGTTTGGGCCATACTTTTATAAATAAATGTCGGATTGTTGAGACCCGTCGGTTTTGCAATCGCAGAGTCTCGCGGAGCAGCTTAATTGTCAATGATAGTTTTAATTTAATTTTGTTTACCTAATTTTTATTATTACTTTTTTATGTACGTCATATCCTATATTCAACCGTCCATTACCTCCAGCAGACGGTAATCCACGCTGTATAGGAATTGATTTTTGTTTTAATTTGTGCCTAATTTCCTTTAGGAAAATATATTTTCTTTTTATAAATAAAGTTCTTTTTTCATTCATTTGAAAGGTTCGTTTGTTGTTTCATTTTTAATAACCTGGTCATTGTTAATTTTTGTGGGGAAACATTTTATAAAAACCCTAACTTGGATTTTGTCAGACATTTTCAACATCACTGAGTTGGTTTTTAATTACCGCCTGAGTTTAAACGAAGGTGTTCAATTTCGTTTTAATTTCTGTTTTTCCAGGACTATTTTATCTGAAGTCACTCGTAAAATTACCCCTTGCAAAACACGTAAGAACTCCGACGAAATGTATTCAACTTTCCTCTGAAATCGATGTGAATAATTCATGCGAATAGGCCCAATCCCGTTTTCACATATCTACAGATACGACCCATACGGTTTCGCCTGCGACAAAGGACTTATTGACTCCCCAAAGCATAAATATATTATTTCTTGAAGTCTAGAAAAACAGGAGGGTGAAGGAGGAATGCCGGGGTAGTATTTCGTATTATGCATGTCACACATTGAAGGGATAGGCGACGAGTACGACTTTTTGAATTTCTAACACGCATTAGCGTTTAATGTATATGGACATGAAACGGATTTGAACATTTTATTCTTACTAAACGTTGCCGAAAATGTTAAAGATTCAGAGCCAAGTCGCTAACCATAACGCCGAAAATGGATGTAAAATCTAAACACCGACAACCGACGCACATTTATAATTTACAGTAGACAAACACCCAAATTCTAAACAAGTACGCCTGAATTATTTAAGAACAACTGCAAAAAGTGACACGGCAACTCTGCGAGCAGAGGGAACAGAGGGACTTAGATTGGAATACGAAACGAATCTTTTTCCAAGCAATTTGCTAGTTCTTGAGGGTTTTTTTTAATGTCAATTCATTAGCCAATTAATAAATTGGTCTGTAGAACAACAAACACACAAGAAGGTTGGGTCTACAAATAGTGAACGCTTTTGTATATAGGTTTTCTTTCTTTTTTGGCCAACCTGGTCGACCTATCTTCACTGTTTTGGCCAGTCCGGTGTGCTTCGGCAATTTGCAATCTTCAGTGGTCAGTCTGTGTTATTTTTATTCAACCCCTTTTATACTATTTGAGAGTCGGTGTTATCTTTGTCTCAAGGGGTCTTTGATCGAAAAAAAAACCCTGGTTTTTGTTGTTGTTTGTTCTGGTCTGTTATTATGCCCGTCGGTACGTTTTTTGTGCCGTAGTTTTTAGAATGGGGTCAATGATGACCGTTGTTGATTCGTGTGGTCAAGAGTGTCCTGTTGAATGCGTTGTGTTGGTTATTTCTGGATTTTCAAGTGTGTCCATTTTTTGCCCTTCTTATAAGTCATGGAAAATGTTGAAGCGCGCATTGTCGGGGTTCACGTCGGTTTTGTGCAAAGAGTTGCACAGTCTGATACCCTAAATTACTTTATATGACCTTCGTATCTGAATGTCTTGCAATCTTTCTGTTGTGTTTGTTATCTTAAGTGCTGTTTCATGCTTAAATGATTAAACATGTCGATTATTTGTACGTTTGATTTCCTATGAACTCGCTCGTTTAATGTCTGTTTTTATAGTGTCTTTTTGTTTATTAGTTGGTCGAATATACCTATGTTGTAGCCGTTGTAAGCTGTGTATTATTGTGTTGTGTTTTTCATAGGTTAATTGTACTTTGCTTTTAGTCGGCCCGTTAAATACTTTACGAATTTCGAATTTCAAGATTAAGGTAAGTTAATTCAAATTGTAGTGTAATATTCCTACACACTTTTATATATATTGCAAGTGGCACAGCAGTACCCCAAAAGTTATATAATTGTTGCCTACTCGACTTTTAACAGTGGGACAAAAAAAAAGTGAAGAAAGAAAAAAATAAAGAAGTTAATTATCCAAGAAACTTTTCTCCCTCCTCTACACAGACGGTTACTCAAAATATCTTGATATTTCCCAATTGTCTAACTTTGAAAAAATTTACCCCCGCTACCAATTACAAAATTTTTCTGACTGAAAACCCTGAAAGGTTTCTATTCCCGAGAATTGAATCGATATTAAATAATGGAGAAAGTTTCAACAAATTTTGTCATTAAGTGAATACCGATATTGTTTAATTAGTTTGCTTCGATATTTCAATTTTGCCTGTAGCAGTGCAAAAATTAAAAAAATCAGATAAATTTTCAGTCAGAAATTATAGATATACAGGGTGTCATTTTTAGTTGGGCCGGCTGAATTTCAGTTGTACCGACGTTACCTGCGGTGGAACATCTTCAAGCAGCGTTGGTAAATCCTACGGAGAAAATTCAGACGCTCCATTTAAATTGTTTTATTAGAGATAAGGATCAATCAACAGATTTAGGAGGCCATACCAAACGTTTATATCGTGAACAACTTGATGATATGGATACAATACAAGAAATTCATAAAACCGACCAAAAATCAAATAAAAATTTATAATAAAAACGAAATTAAGATTTTTTCTTTTCACTTCTAAGCCTTAACTGTTTTTTTTTAACAATTTAAAACTTAATTGCACCATCGTTTTCGGTGCAAAAGATCCCTTTCAAAAAGTGGATAAACGCATTCGTTGCCATTTAAAAATTCAAAGTTGTACTGGCTCTAATGTATTCTGACAAATATTTTTAAAAAGCAGTAAAATCTAGATTAAAAATATTAAATACGATTTTTATTGGTTTTTGATAATATTATCAGTTAGAAATTCAGCCAGGCCATCTAAACAGAACATCCTCTAAATTATTTTCGTCTTCAACAAACCTTTTACCAAATGAGAAAGTGAACTGAAAAATGCGTCCGCGATACTTTCGAATAAACTTCTGAAATAATAATATGGCCTCGTCTGTTTTTATATTTTACATAAATATGTTTGGTAACGTAACTGGGGAATAAATTTGGCTAATAACAATAACGTTTTTGTTGTTTTTGTACATTTAATAATGGAAGCAATACGAATTTAAAAATCTTTCAGTAAACCTCAAACAAATAGTCAAGATAAAATGATTTGATTTGAATTCAATTTTTGACAATTTTAACAATAAGTGCAAAAAGGTTTAAGTAATATAATAGTGATCAAATTTTTTCTAAATCATTTTATGAGTTGATAAAGTTTTTGTTTATTATCTTGGTGGTTTATTAAAAACTATAAAAATCCTTTCCTTCACTGCGTCCTGAATAGATCTTTTATGAAATCCTTACAAATTATAGCCGCATCTTGGAAAGTGCACTTTTTCCTTTAAGACTAAACACTTTCTTTGGTGCCTCTTCGCGAATCTCTTTTTTTGTGTGTGCCTTACCGAAGGGTATCGTAACAGGGGATATGCGTCGATGTTTCTGAATCGTGACGACAAGGGCCGACATGTTTCTGTATGCTTTGTTCATCTTCTTTAATTGATTGCTATGAGGGCAGTGGCCGGTGATTTTGATCAAATCCTGCCTGTTGAGAGGGAGAGAGAGAAGTTCCTTCGCCTTTCTTTTTGAGAAAGTTATATGTTCTTAGCTTGCCCTCGTGCTTTTTCCTGTGTTTGAGTTGTTCTTTCCCGAGCACTTTTTCCAATTCGAACTTAAGCATATATTCGGTGCACCCAGTATTGGTTTCGGTCCGATTTGTGAGAAGAGGTTAACAAATATACACATAAAGGTTTAATAGAAATAATATTATTTGGTTAAAAAATATTGAAATTATCTATTTTCTAGTGTCTAATAAAATTTAAGGGCATTTTTGTTTCAGGGTTTATAATTGCCTGACTACTTTTTTTAATCTATTACTGTCGGAAAAGTGGAACTAATTTTTTAACGATTCTCGTCATAGTTGTTTGAGAAAATGAAAAAATTATACGCTTGGATAAAAAATCTGCTTGAGAAAGATACCTCCAGGCGGTTTCGCAAATTGTGACGCACCTTGTTACCAAAATAGTGGCAAGGAATTGAAAAATGAAAAGGAAAATGAATTTCCAATTAAGTTTTCCTGTTGTGCTGCTGGGACGGAATGGAATCTTTACTATGAACCCATTTCCTTAGAATTAAACGGCCGACTTCGTCAATATTGTCCCAAACCACTATCGGCTCATTGTATAAATTAATTCAGGGTTAGTGAAGGGAAATAGGAGCGAGAATTATCCATGACGACGCGTGGCACACATTGTGAAACTGTTGCCCTTGGTCAGTCTTTTCCTTGTGTCATTCGGTTCAACTTTTTTACGGATTCAGATAACAGATTATAAAAATATCGGTAGATATTATTAAGCCAAGATAATCCGAAATGACTAAACAGCAGTTGAATAAATTGTACTCCCCTTGTCTTTACACCCCAGATGTTCCCTCATAAGCTCTTCAAATTATATTTTGCATTAATGCATGTAAAGAGAGGGATTTATCTTAAATATTTTTTTAATAAAAATTTTAAAAAAATCTTACTTCGAATATTGGGAAACACAATAAAAAGATCAAGTATATCGCGATTAGAGTTGTGTACAACAAGGATCCTTTCGTCTTTTTGATCTTTTTTATCCCCTTTTAAAGCGTCTTATATTTCAGAGCAGTAACGACGAATTTATTAGGAAGATTCATATTGGATGAGCGCGCCTCAAATATTGCTTTAGGAACATTTTTTTTCTGTTAAGTTTTATACAAAAATCCTTTCATATTACTTAAAAAGATTGACATCTCAGTGCAAAAAAGCACCCCTAAAACTTAAAGTATATTCTGAACTATTTGTTTAGTGTTGAAGATATTTGTTGGCTAGATTACATAATAGCTATAATCAAAGTATTATACGATTTATAAACGACATCGAATAAAAACTGTACTAAGGACATGAACAGATCCTTTAAAGATTGCTGCCTTTGAAATAAAAATTAATTAATTTTATGGTAAAAGAAGACCTTCAGCGATTTGATGGCTTGTGAGAAAAAAGTTTCAGCAGCTAAATTTTCCCTTCGCCTATTTATAGGCAAATTTCCGTTCTCTTTAGAATATTGTTAAGTACCCGTTGAATGACTTGCAAGTTTCTTAAATGAGTTTCCTTAAGACGTTCTTAAAAATATTCTTATTCTTTGATATATATATATATATATTACGCAGGGCTGGCGACCAGGACCCGAGGGGTTAAAAGCCTGGGTAGGCCCGTACCCCATCCCTAAAAGGACCGGGACCTGGTCGGCTCACGAGTCCTGCATAAATCTATTGGACTTATTTACAAACCCCAGGATTGTGGACCATTTTATCCTGGGGAGTGTTTTAGTTATGTCCTCTCCTTCGAAAGTGTCGAATCCTGGCATACCTATCGCATTCAGCTAGGTAGTGTCGAGCCGTTTCTTCTTTTGTTTCTCAGATGCGGCTGAAGGGATCTGGTAGGGTGCCCATTATGAAGAGGTGTCTTCTCAAGGGGCAATGGCCCGTTAGGATACCTATCAGCCTCCTAATTACCCTCCTAGAGTTGGAGAGTAACCATTTCGCTTCCTTAGGTTTGATTTCCTTCAGAAACTCCTTCGATTGCCTGCATCCGGGGGACGTATTCCATTCTTTGAGGAATTGTTTCATTCCCAGCAACTTATACTCTCTTTCGCTGCGCTTAAAGAGTGGGGTAATACCGGTTGTGGCCCGACAAACGCAGTATTTGATTCTTCCTTGGCCAGGCTGTCCTCCTCTTCATTGCCGTAGTGTCCCTTATGAGCTGGTATCCATACGAGGGTTACCCTATTCTCATACCTGGTAATGATCCTGTTAATGAGTTCCACCGTTTCCTCGACCAGTCTAGATGTTGATAATTCTTTTTGTAATGATTTTAGGCTGGCCTGACTGTCGGAAAATCTTTTAAAATCTGTTCCCCTTATCCTGTTATCCATAAGTGTTCTGCAGCAAACATTGATGGCCCATACCTTTTATTCTTTGATTTAACGAGTTAGAAACTAAATGGCCCAAAATGGTTGAAGGCTATTTATTAAAAGAGATTTTATTAAGAGCGTTGTTTTATCATTCCTGAGGCCAGGATCAGTGTTTGATTGGATAATGTGGTTTTTGGAAGATCGTGTAATCCCTTTGTTTGAAAACGTGCCGTTTGACAAGTATGAGGCATTGTCTTGTGCAGAACCGCTGTCAAACATCTAGATTTGTCTTGCAGTTCATATAGAATCTATTTAAGGCTCGAACCGGATGTAGGTATTGCACATAATATAAATCATGTCATTTTCCGAATGGAAATTGTATCAAATAAATTGTAAAAAATTTGTACGCCCAGAAATAATACATACAAAACGTTGGATTATGTAACTATTCTATTGTATAATGTTCCAAATTTTTAAATATTCAATAATCACTTTAAACAAACACAAAAATAATAGTAAAATAATAATAACTATTCCTTGAAGCAAGTCATTATCAAGATTACCAGCATTTTGGGGCGAAAAATATGAGACGGCATGTTTTTCCCTTCTTAAGTTGTTTAAGTTTGTGTTTAAGTTCTAATGTTTTTTTCTCTTTTTTTTTTGGCATCGCCGTTTAAGCATCTGCCAGTCTTTAATGTTTGATCCTGAGTAAAGTTCTATACATAATCGTACCCCGAGTCATTCCCAAACTTCATTTCTTCAAATTTCTTCAATTTTTCAGGCTTTTTGAATGGTTCAGGCCCTTGCTTTATCCAATTTGGTTGTTTTACGCCAAAAAAGAAGGGCATGAACCATCTCCACGTAAGGTGAATTTTTGATTTAGAACCTGACATTCAGGTTACAACGTAGATATTTTGAAAATTACAAAAAAAAAGACATGGAAATTGTCACAAACTAGTTCCCCTGGTACAGCACTCTTTTTTCGACTGGTTTGTTTGTTATAAATAACTACCGTTGTTTTCGGTTGTTTGTAAAGACTTAAATAGATTTGATTAGTTTTGGCGCCGAAACCGAAATCCATCGACTGAAGAAATAATCCGCATCTCTGTCAGCCATTCCAAGGCGTAACTCTGGTATAGAATACTGTGGGGAATTTTTAATTGAAATGCAAGTTTTTCGCCCGATCGAACTTTACTTTCAAGACTTATTTTCTACTTCCCGAAGTTTTCAAAAGCGGGTCTGAACAGCAAGATTGATTCACCTACTCCGCATATCTTACACTTTTAACTTACACCATCAGGGGCTTCAAACCTTTTTTTTCTTATATATAACAGCTGAATATATCGATTTTTCGTTACATCATTCAAATTTTAAAGAAAAAATTTTTGACCAGTATAATTCAACCTATTAAAAATAATGTTGTAACTAAGAAAAAAAATTAAAAATTATTTGAGGAGAATAGATATACGGTAAGATCATCCTTTGCAAAGAAAAATTCCAATCTGGTCATACACAGCTGCAAAGGGAGCAAGGCTCAAAATGACAACGAGAAAAGAGCGAAGCCTTACGAATCCCCCAAAAGCACTCGTCTACTGTTGGACATGCTCGGTTAGTCACAATCATGTCCCGCCACTAACACGAGTCACGGAATGGCAAAATGGATGTCAATTTGGTCACATGAGCTGTAATTAGCGTGGAAATATAAATCCAGGTGTTTTTAAAAATGCAAGGAATCAGTTCAACAAAATATGCCCTGGGATGAAAAACGGAATGAATATCAAACAAAAAAAGTTTTTGCGAGCCAGATTTTATAGTCCTGACCTCCTTCAGACTCTTTTGAGCAAATGTCTTCTTTTAGGTGAAACTGTTTTATACATAGGTTCGCGTAAATTACGGGAAAAAATTTAAATTGAAATTCAATTGTGATACTCTATCCAGGCTCACTAGTGCATTAAACAGCAGGTTTCTGACATAGACTGCCAATGAACCATCAATTATCACAAGCAATATTCCATTTTATCTCTTGAAATAGTATTTTTTTCCCAATGACGATGGGAAAAATCATATAGTTGATTCTCAAATTACATAGCCTTTGTTAGATGTTGCAACTAAAATGTAAAACTCGGTTTAAAAACACTTGTAATAATAACTGTACATGTAGTGTAGCTTAGCAATAATTGGTTAAATTTTAGAGCGCATGCCGTCTAAGTAATTAATAAAATAGGCAGCTTGAATTATCCAAATGTCGGGCCGACTGCTTTGTAATGAAAAAAACACTTTCCTTCCTATTTTCCAAATTACACATCGAGCCTAATTATATCTTGGAAAGTGTATTTATTTATTACAATACACCGGGTTACCACTTACATTGAGATTCTACTAATTGCGTCTGCATCCAAGTACTTAGAAAGACTAGGCCGGTGGTTCAATTTAGTGACGAGTATTTTACATTTATGGCTTTTACAGTTATTAAATTAATTTCAAAACTCGCGTTTACCATCGATTGCTGATATGGCACCCAAATATTTTTCAGCCGTTATAAATAAATAATTTTATTCGCGATTTATCATTCTTCATTTCATCATTCATGATTCAACTTCCATCGATAATTTATCTTCTTTCCTTTTTATTTCTTACCTTCGTTCATAACGTATTCAATTTTTTAAATTTTCATTACATCCTCCTGAAGAAAAGCAAATCCGCAAATAGAAAATCCCCTGGGCCTGATTTAATTACCTCCACCATTCTTCGAAACTTTCGACAAAGTGCCATTGTTTTCTTAACTATATATAACGCTATCCTACGAATTTCCATCACTAAGGTAATATTCTATCGTTATTTTCATTCTTAATGCTCACAGCCACCTAACTCTTCCACTCACCCCCCAGTATTCTTTCTTCAATGTCCAAAATCTGTGAAAGGCCTAAAACGCTTAATACACATCATCACACTCTTTTCCCACCGTTCCATTCCCACCTTTGGGTGACCGGCGGACCACGCCAAACAAAACTGGGTGTGAAACATGAAAAGGGAGGAATGTTTGAGCTCATCGTCCTCCTCAGACCTTGCCTTTTGTATGTGAGGCTCGAGAAGAATGTGGGAGATTTATTTATTAATAAAGTAAAACTACCATGTGGACTTCAAATAAACGAAACACCCTGTCGTATTCCACCCCTTCCTTCAAATATCCACTCAACTGGAAAACATGGAAAATAACTCTTGAGCAAATCAACAGCTTAAAACTTACCTTAAAAACGAAAGTGTATATTACAAAAGCAGTGATAGATTTGACTCAGTCCATACAATACGAGACCTTGGAAGCTGTTTAAAAAAATAATATTCATTTGTACACGATGAATTATACACCTTACAAAGTGTATGTACAACAATTATTATGCCAAAGCTGGCACTCCGTTTGTTGTCGGACTCAGGCGAGGTGGACACGGGTCATCGCCGTTTGAGGCGACATGAAGGGCAGTTGAGATCTTGGGATGGAAAGGGCTGAGGGGACTTTTGGGGGATTGATTGAAAAATTGGAGTGAAACTTGAGGAACCGGGAATGTATCAGTTCTTGACGAAGGGAATGTTAAAGTCATTGTGGACAGTGAGAATGAAGTCATAGTGAGGAGTTTGGAAATTCTTCTGTAGACGTTTGATTGGAAAGCTTGGATTCATTAGATGCTAGATGCATTGGTGCCCCACAGTTCCACTATGTCCAAGTCGTTCGAAGTAATGTTTTTTACAAAGTTAGCTCGTTCTTTACTGTCATGTCCGACTTCGGTCCCAAAAGTTTTGGGTATCGTCTGCTTATCTCTTGTAACTTTTTTCACGTCCTAAGTACTGTAATTGTGTAGATGTCAGTAGTTCTTTATTGTAAACATAAAGATATGTCATGTGGGAAGGCTGTTTGTTTAGAGTGAACGTAATTTGGATGCATTTATCCTCGTTCAGCTTTATTTTTCACGTTTTGCACTATTCTTCTATGAGCTCAAGATAGTCCTGGTTATTGGAGGTGGCTTGGGTAGAAATGGAGTTGGGAGATAAAAGACAAAATTGACTGAAGACAAATATACTCAGTAATCGTTCACACGGAAAAAAACAGTCTCGCCCTCCATTGTACTACTCATCAACAAAGAGATTTCCCTTCCAGTCCACCTAGGGCCAACAACCCAACAGAATACGTGAACATGTACAAAGACCTCAAGGTAAAATTCTGATTGCGATCATATAAATAATATGTACTAACTCTTCGGATAGTTTAAATTGCTAGTGTATTAGTTTATCTATTTTTCCTGTATTGCATTAAAATCCCAATAAATTCACCATTTTTGATTTAGTTCGTATTCAAATGTTTCCATTAGAGCCGGTACACTTTCCAAAAAGGCGTTTTTAAATGTTAAGCGATAGAGATTGTTTGATGTGGTTAGGATACGCAGTTTCAGAGTAAAAAGGCTTGTCCGTCCACTTCCCCTGCCCATATCGTTTATGGTATCGTTCGCGTTAACATCAGTCGATAAGCTTACTTAGCTAATGTAGAACGATTCCATCACCATAATGAAAAGGAACCTTTTTCATAAAATCTTGGATTAATTCGAATAGGTTTACAATCTATTTTTATCTTTTATTTAAGTATAGTTTGAGGGAAAAAAGGGGGATTTCTGCAATAAAATCCCTACTTTTAATCAGGTTAAATCAATTGCAAAATTCAAGGAGAATTGTTCTATCTGTAACCAAACGTTTCTTGCTTTAAAGTATGCAAAATACAATTCGTAAGTCATTATTGACCAGTTAACTTTTATTTGCCAAGCGATTCATTCACTGTTTTAATATTTTACAATACACAACTGTCAAAAGAAAACATTCTATTTTATTAAGTTCATAAATTTATTTTCAATAATGGGCTTTTCAGGCGTACGTGAGGGGAATGTTATGGTAATACGACACTTACGTTAAACCTCTCAGGGTAAATGTGATCTGCACTTTTTATATACACATTTTTGTCCCTTTTTATTCTATATTAAAACCAATTGGTACATTTATTCAAGAGAATTTCCTTGAATCTAATTACTTAGCGAAATGCTCATGCGGAAATTCTACTTAATTCTCTCTCTCTCTCTCACACTCACTCACTCTCTCTCTCTCTCCCTCTCTCTCTCTCTCTCTCTCTCTCTCTCTCTTTCTCTCTCGATCAGCGAAAAAAAAGTTGAACATAGTGATAAGTGATAGTAGTAGATAAGTGATTTTTAGTCTCTTTTCCTCAATTTTTTCTCCTTTTAATTTCTAAAACTAAATACTTTCTCGTATTTTATTTTTATCATAAGTGGTAAATTTACAAACTCAAATGGGAAAAAAATTATTTTTATTTCGAAAGATGAACGATTTAGTACGAGAATAACGAGTAATCAATTTTTTCAGAAGAAATATTAACCTCGTACAAGCTGGCGACCCACACGGGGGCATTCCTGGCCCCATGCTGTATTCAATTTAAACTGCTTACTTATCCGCAGATACCGCATCGTACCTAAACTTTCCTTCTAACCTAAATACTATTCGAGAATCATAAATATAGTGGTAAACAAAACTGGAAAGAAGTGAACGGTTTGAAAAATATACATCGACAAGGAGCTACCGATTTAGCACTGTACCTAGAAAGCAGCCTGGAGTGGAATCTCCATAGCAAACTTAAGAGAAGTTAAGAGAAAACAATTCTGTCTGTACCGGACATACAGAGCTGAAAATATGTGGAAAAAACTGGTCAAAGAAGCACATGCGAAATTGTATCAACGCGTAAGTTAATACCACCTTCACCAATTTTGCCCAGTCGCTGCCACCGACACATCAGCTCAGAAGGCTGAAAAGCGTTATGCTGACCTTGCTGTAAATGAAAAAATCCAAATTATGGAGTAGAGCCACCGTAAGATGTTTCACGTCAATTAGCGTTATCGTTATTGTATGAACTTCGCCGACTTACAGACCAATAGCCAACACCAACTTTAAATGCCAGTGTGTCATATTTAGTTTCTTTCAATATAAATATTTTTTTAAACATATATTTTATTTGTATTTCATGAAAAGATTAAATAAACATATACAAGGACGTCTGTACGTCGTAACATTGGTTTATAATTTAACAAACAAATCTTCCTTAAATCGAAAACATTCGTCGTAACATTTTAAATTCTTAATTATAGTTGACTAAATAATAATAAATTAAATTTATTTGCTTAGGTATTAAATGTTACCTAAAATTAAATAAAAACTTGTTCCGTTGTTTCTTTACAAGCTTCACTCGAGAAAACCGCAATGGATCCCCAACATTCCCCGTTCAGAGTTCATTTTCACTTTTGTGGCTGTTAACCCGTTTATTCTAAACCACTTCTGTCCTGAATGAGCTAGCGTAGGGCCAAATGGAGAAAAAGTGGTGTAGGTCGTCTTCTTTGTATAAACTGCCCGGCCCGGAGCACAATTTCTGTTTCCAGGATTGTTTAAGGAGATAGAATTTAACAATCCAACGTGTAGAATCCAGACAAGAACTGTTTACACAGATTGTCGCCTAATTCTAATTTTATTACTCTGTAAGAGGAAATTTTTTATAGCCAGTAATCGAGCTTATAAATCTGGTCTTGATAATTAACAATATAAATATTACATCACAAAATTATTTAAGACTGATTAATAAATCTTATAGGAGACCTATTTTTCAAAAGCTGAATGCCAAAATTTTGAAAAATACATGTTCTATAAGAGTAATTAGTTTTTCAAGAATTTTCGATGTATTGTAAAAGTCATCAGTATTGCTTGAAAATTTAGCACCATCCCAATTTTTTTCTTTTTTTTAATTCAGAGATAAGCCTTAGCTTTATTTGTATGAAATTGCACTGTCCAGATATTCACTGACAAGGAGTCCTAAGAGGAGTACAGTTTTCTCTTTCTGATCAAAATATATCTAAGAGTAATTAGTACTTAGTAGTAGTTCCACTGACACTCTCAACATGAAAAGCAAGAATGGCACAATGAAAAGTGCACAGAATACAATCAATCACTGGCCTGAAGATGATCTCTATAAAGATCGAAACGTTGGCCCGATGAAGGAAATGTTTTCTGAAACCTACATCACACCAGACCGCATCTCGCTATTTCTGAATACTTATCGATTTAATGATCTCTACAAACTAATTATTGCTTTAACTTGGATACACTTTTTGATTATTTGAAAAGGGAAATGTAACATTTCACCTAGAAGATTCGCTGTCTGTCATTTTAGTATTTGGCCCTCTCGACAGGGTTGTTGACCTATGTAAATGTACGGATTTTCCATTTCTTAAGACAATCTAAGAATCTGTACTGATATAATATTTTCATGAGCTTACTTTGTTAAACGGATTAATTGCTTACACGATTTCTTTTTGTTGTTGCACTTACGCTGTGTTTCTGGTTACTTTGTTCGAATGAAAATGTTAAATTGTGATAGTTCTCTTTGTGGTGCGCGATGTGACAAATGTAAAGAACTACTCTCCGGCCTGGTCTACAGATTCTCACGGTTTTATTCTGTCAGACGCTTTCGGGCATTTCGCTATATTTGTACGGTTTGTGAAATACTGTGAAGACCGAACCACACGCCTGGCTGAAAGGAAGCGACCGAACTATATTTTAAAATGTACCTCCAACTTTACAGTTTTCTGGAGGTAATAAAATAACGGAATAGAATTTTATATTATCAAAGATGACACGGTTTGTTATATCTAATGTTTTTGTATCCGTCCGAGATTGGGCTCCAGGAGTTATCACCAGCTAGGCCATTTCAGCCCCAATTCTAAATCCAAACCCATTCGCACTGTCACTCAGCCTTAAATACATTTGTTAGGTTTTGTAGTCCGCTTGACCAAATAATTGGAAATGGCAAAAAGGATGGAAAATTCAAAAGTTGGGGTTGAGATGGTAAGTTTGTGTCCGAGTGGATCGAAGTCACGATAGCTCAAGTGGTAGAACAGCGGCTTATTTAGTCGGAGGTAAGGATCAACCTTTCTCTAAATGCAGGCACCGATTTTGGCCCAAATATCCTTAATCGGGAGAGGATAGCCCTTCTACGAATCAGATCGTCCTTGGTCTACCTATTGGCAATGCTCTTGATACGTGAGAGCTTTTTTCCGATCCGGTTCACCGACTCTACTTTCTTTTAATCGTGTTTTAATGCATTTTTAGCGTCATAGGGATTTTTTTACAGAGGCATCCGACAGCTTGATCATTTCAGCCACGAAGCTCTAACAAAATACCACTACACACTCTATACACAATACACTATCACACTAATAAATACATTCATACCTATTGTTTGCAATCATTCTGTTTGGTAGATGTAGAATTCGATATTCATCCACCTGATCACTACAATAAACTAATCTAATTTGAGGTACGTTAAAATTTTCCGCTGTAAACCCAAGTCACACACGCAACATGAGGGGCGATGGAGATGCCACTTCACCGTCAACCTCTCCCCTTTCACACGAACATATATCGATCGCACTCTTTCTGTTCGGTTGATGGAGTACTCGATATTCCTCCACCTACCTTTTCCATATAATAAACTAATCTAACTTGGGGGTAAATGGGGTATTTTTATAAAATTCCACCATTAGCCACGGGCCATACACACAATTTAAGATGCGATGGAGAAGCTCCTTCCCATTCACACCGAAATACATTCACTCATACAAAACCCAGAAACACAAAGCACATAGCTTAACTTCTATATACAACAAAAAGTTCCAAATTTTTCAAAAAAGCTGAACAGGGGACCTTGAACCATTCTTACAAACAGCGGTATGCCTACAAGCTCTCTGTAAAGACACGTTTCTATTATGTGGGACGCATCGAGCAACCTTTCTCTGCATAAGGGGCACATGCGTGGGCTTTGATTATTATTATTATTAATTTTTCAGGGCGTTATTATTATTATTATCTTTTTATTTTATGACTGGTGTGATACTTAGTCGGTTTTTCGGTAACTATTTCATTAGGTATAAAGTGCGCCAATAAATTCGGGGGTCGTCTTCCTTTTTTTAATTTAATAGGACCTCCTTTGAATAGATTTAATATGTGTTGACAACCCTTATAATAACGAAGAAGAATGCAGTATAAGAAGAACTAATGTTCTTATGTGGGAGTTGAGGGTGATTGATCGCGATTCGCACAAAAGACCCATTGAGAGGGTGGCAAGATCTCATCCTAATGAAGGGCTTACTCCTCTCACAGAACCAACGCAATACCGTTTTACGACGTGGAAAATAAAAGTGCCTACTTCCTTTGCAACAAGAACAATAAAGAGACAAAGGCCTACGTCTGACAAATTGTTAAAAGTGGAGTTTTAATTTTTCGATTGAACAAATATATACCGAAGTCGAACGAAATTCCTGCATTTGGCGTTCCGGTTTCCAGTTATCCCACGCCGACAATCGGAAGTAATCAGAGTCGAAAAATGTTTTTTTATGCCGGCAAAAGGAAGCAGAAGGTGAAGAGGGCATTGATCGATTGAGCATGAAGTCCTGCTACAATATTTTTTCCTACGTTTTCTATCACTGTTTCTTTACGATCGGAGATGTTGAAAAACCCCTCTCTTCGAGCAACAGGTCTCCCTTGGTGAAAACGGATTTATTGTTTCTCTTGTGTTAATAATTTAGGATTGTTTATTTTGCAATGCTTTCAAAACCACCATAAATTATATAAACAAGATATTAATCGTGCTAAAAAAAAAAACATTTTTTAAAATTTAAGTTTGGAACGAGCTCTTTTTGTTCGGATGATGGATGATCCTCATTGAACATGTCAAATTCAGCACCAAGCACACTCCTGGCCCATATTCGTACAGAAAAAATAATAAAAAAAGCCAAACTGATAATTTTACTTTATTTTTACCTCAGCGAATCCGAAAAAAATACGGTAAAGTTTTATGCGATCGCTATTAAAATTGTTTCAACAATGCTTCAGTAACGTGATCGCTCGGCCGACAACGTGTCTTGATTAAAGAGGAAAAACGGCATAACTTACGTAATTAGATAAGTTTACTTTTTTCATATATTTAATCTGTATTCTAAAATTTCACGAAAAGAATTTTTTTAAAGTTAAAATTGGTCTCGATATAGCCAAGAGGTTTTGTCATCTCTAAAAAATAAAGTAGTTTAGCGTTGCGCTTAGATACAATAATGGTTATAGATAACGTGCGAGATAGGTGTCGCCCGATAACGTTAAAACCCTCCATGGGATTACAAAGTATACTTTAGTAATTTATTTTACTTTTAGTTAGGAAATTCCAGCTTGAAGAAAGGGATACCAGTACAAATCTCAAATTAAATTGAACATATTTATTTATTAAATATAAATTAATTGAATAAAATTAAAAATGAAGTATAATTTGTAAATACTAAATAAAAATATACATCTCGTATAAATAATAGCAAAAATAAAATAACTATTAGAATTTTGATAAATAAACCACAACAAAAACAATGCAAAAATTGTTTAAATAAATTTAAAATAAATCCATATTTATAAAAGCAATAGAAATGCAATCATATTCCTTTTAAAAAGATAGTTCCTACTAATAGTAAGTTGTTTTGCAACGACCGAATTTCGAGCTCTTTAGCTCATCATCAAGTAGACAACGCCAAAAGCGGGGTTTGCCAACTTAATTGTAATGATTGTGATATTAAATATATAGGACAAAGCGGTAGAGAAATAAAAACGAGAGTAGCCTAAATCGAGCAAATTTTTGGAATTTAAGGACCATCTAAAACAAACAAAACATAATTTAAATACAGCATCGTTACATAGTTTCAACACAGGGAGAGAACTAGACTGGTTTGAGAAATTTGAAATTAAAAAATGTAAAATTGGACGAAGTGATAAATGCTGTAATAATATAACTTATTTTGGCCTATCTCCCATTTTAAATATGTACATAATTAATATTAAACGTTTATATAATTAAATTGTTATTATGTTTATAACAATTTGATAATATTAAGATATTCTAATTTTCTTTTTTTTAATCTTTAAACACTAATTTATAATTAATTTCTTACAGTATTTACTATTATAATATATATTTGTGTTACAATTTCCGCTTTTGGCACGTTCAAATTGAGCGCCATTGATAAAATCAGCTGTTAATTGGAACGTCGCGTTGGCGGGGGTATCAGCGGGTTCACTTTTGCAATTCATGTCGAGAGACGTGGTTGAAGAAGCCCTTCAACCTGATGATGAGCTAAAGGGCTCGAAATTCGGTTCGTTGTAAAACAACTTACTGTGAGTAGAAACCATAACACTCACTCCATCATTTATCATTTCTATGCAATCATAATCTCATCTCATAATATATTAATTTTATTGAATTAGTTGAATTTATTTATAATTGACTATAAATTGAATTTATATAAATTATATTCATCGTTTATTTTTTATAAATAAATAAATTTATGTATATAATTTTAAATCTAACATAAGAAAGGACAAATAAACAATTAAATTAATTAACAAATGAATTAACAATTAAATATAGCAAAAAGGCAGTAAAAAAATTGGAAATAAATACTGTTAAACGTAAGGTACGATATAAATTACAAATAAGAAAGTTATAAAAGTTAAAAATTAATTTCCTCTGGCATCGTATTTCAAAGTTACATAATTCTGGTGTAGGGTTACTATGTGTGGAAAAGGAGGGAACATTAAATATCCGTTTTTCATTTATTTATTTTACAAGTGCTTACAAAATGTAACAAGGAAAAATTATTTTAATTACGTAATTATGTATTAGCACATATATATGTTATTGTACTTACATTTCTAACGTGATTGATTTGAACGACCTCCTTCCAATGAAATTGGCCATTATGGCGAGAGGACAACAGCAGTTAACAGGAGTTGCGGAAGTTACCAAATCAGATGGTCCGCGAGATCATCCGCGCTTCAGACTTCTGCGAGGGTTGGAAGGAAAGCTTGATCTGGACAGGTTGTAAATTAGTCAAAATTACTTAAATGTAAAAACTTGTTCACTAACTCGACTAACCGTACGCGCAGCCGGCCCCCTGAAAACATACTTTTATAAACTAATTATCCCTCTCATCCAACCCACTGGCCACCTTACCCAAGTAAATGTCCCGACCTGCTTGATTCCTTCATATCCCCAATTTTCCAACATATCCTCATTAAACACGGATTGTTTCACACTAAACGATTTATCCCTCGCTCATAACCGGTTATCAAAATCCTTGACATCCGTCCATAACAAGTGTCTCCTCGACGGAAGCTTATAAATGGACTGGAACTTATTTAGAGAAATACGTGAACAGAACTTGAATGAACTTGACGATAAAGTACATTATTTAAATTACTCTATTCAACAGAACAAATGGCACGCCACAAAGCATACTACAACTAACAGACCACTGCCACTGACGTGCAACCTACCTCTAGAGATACAACAATTAATCACTCGTAAACGTCGTGCTAGATGCCTTTGGTAGATACCTCCCACAAGACAATATTCAACCAACTAACGAAACGACTCACGTGCTAAACAGTATGACAATTTCACTTATACCGCAAAGGACAACTCTCTCTGGACACCAACTGAAATAATATTAAATTACAAATACTCGTCCCATCCAACATTCCATTCAACACTTGGACAAAAACCATGAGGAGAAAGCTCCATTCCTGGCACAATACCTCTCCAAAGTATTCACCCAACCTGGACATCCATAATCAACACTATATTGATAAAATTAATGTTGAATTAAATATTTCCCTTTCCCTCTCACCTCCCCCCGAACCTTTTACGTTAGGTCATAATTAACCATTCTAAAAATAAAAGTCTTCGTCACGATCTCGTGAACTCCAATGCCTATAATCAACTTCCCAAAACAAGCAGTAGTATTTATTACATCCCTTTACAATGCTGTGCTTTGTAGATCTCTTTTGAAGATGTCCATCCTTATTTTGTACCTATTGTATTTATACGATGATAGGTAGGAAATAAATCGTCTTTTTCACAATCTGCCTACTGTGGGAAAGTCCAATTTATTTCCTACACACCATCTTATACCTAAACCTAAAAAGCCCACTAACCTTGGCTCCTCATATTGTCCTATCAACCATCTCCCCATCCTCGGCAAAATACTGAACAGCTCGTTCAAACCCTTAAATTTACCCTAAATGACCAATTCCGACTACGTGGTCACCATTCGTCTATGTACCAACTCCACCGTTTTGTCGACACCATCGCCACCTTCCTAGAGCTTAAACAATATTGCCGTGGTTTTTTCCCCTGACATATCCCAGGCCTTTGACCGGGTATGGCACGAGGGCTTGTTGCGGAAGCTAAAGAGCATCCTTCCATTTACATACTATTTGCATTATCCTCAAATCCTTCCTAACAAAACCTCTGCCTCTTTATTTTCCTTTTCCCAATTTAGCCGGCGTCCCCCAGCAAGCACACTTGCCCCTTTACTGTATTCCTTCATTACGGCCAATCTCCCATTGCATTCTAACACGTTCATGACGATGACGCGGCTATTCTCTCCACAAACATCGATCCTTTTACTTCTATCCGCAACCTTTTCCTTTACTCGCTCCCTTGCTTTGACAGTGGGGAATCGAAGTAAACAATCGAAAATTTAAATCTAAATTTTCATTCTTATTCGTAAAACTCTCTCTCATCTATCTATTTACACGTCACCCAAATTCCTCCAGCGATTAGTACACGATATTTTGAACTTCACTTGGACAAAAGACGTGGATTCCACATACGACTAAAACGAATTTACTGTGCACCTTAGGTATAAAATGCTCAAGAGACTACTTGACAAAAATCTAAACTTACATTAGATGAACCAAGGTCAGCATGATTTCACCGACACGCAGACCAAAACCCATCATCAACTCTGAAATTATTTAACCAAAAACTAGTATACATTATACCTGACCGTTTGGACTGTAAATTTAAAATAATTACTATAATTAATCCCAATTTGGAACTACGGCGTTTCAATCTAAACAATATTAATCCTTCGCGCAATAGTTGATGCTGCTCCATTCTACTTCACCACTATGGTCTCAACCTACCGACGTCCCAAACCTGGCCCGTTCCCACTACAATAAATTTCACTCCAAACTATCCTTTCAAGGCAACCCGTTAATTCGCAAACTGTCCTGTTCAGCCTTCCTTCCAACCCTCATAGAAGGCTGAAACGCTTAATGACCGCTTGATTGTATAACTTAGGCAACTTTAGCCACATCCACTGGATCGATCATCAGTTCAAGTTCATATCAATCACGCCAGGCAGGTAAATGTGAATGTGCTTGTCAAATTTGTGACATATATAAATAACATTATTTGTGCTTGTTGCATTTTGTATGCACTTGTAATTAAAACTAACCGAAAACATTATCAAAAAACCTATATGATACGGAAATTAAATTGAGTAGTACCAGTTTATAGTTGATTTTTTTTAATTGACTGACTAAGGTGTTGGTATTGCAATTAATAAAACTATTATTACTGATTTTTCTTAATGACAGCAATATGAGTTACAAATGTCCCACGAAACACTAATATCACTGTAGCCATTGATTCCCTGAGGAAGGGTACCATCAATTTTGTACATTAAATTGATTTTTATTTTATTTTTTGCCCTGAAATAACCCATTACATTGCATTTTAAATTTTAAATTTAAGAAAATTACCATTGCACCATGTTAATAATGTTTAACTGTACCAATTGGCAACATCAAAAATTTCAACGATTCTAAACGCCAAAAGCTGGTATTATATCTTTAATATAGAAACGCAAAGAAGACATCACAAGATCTCTGTGGCACTTCTGAGGTAGGATCAAAATAATAATGAAGCTGAATTTAATTTAACACACTGTTGCCTATTAATTACAATGCTTGTGAGCCAATTATAATGGAACCATGGAAGCAAGATAATTTATTGACCAATCTAGGGATAGTTACATTATAGAACGCCTTGGATATAACAATATAAACCAAATTTGAATGCTTCTAAATATATAATTTTGGGTAAATAAATCAATTAGTTGTGGTAGATTTGTCTTTTACAAAGCCATGTTGTTCAGAGATTAGAAAGTTAGAACACATTGGAGCCAGAATATTGTAAACTAATTTATCAAAAATTTGGGTATGATCGAAAACTTTTTCCATATATACATTAATTTAATGTGGATTTGGATTTATATAAGGTCGTATTCACTCAAATGTACAGACAAACACGAACGTGCAGTGTTGGGCCTATTACTTCTCGCAGTTCACCGTCAATTCCAGCTTTTGTAATTTACAGTAAATTACCAGCAGACCTCGGGAGTTGGCAATCCGGAGTCAGAACTCGACCTTATCCGTACGACCAGTGAGGTTCCAGGGCCTATCAACAGCTAGGTCATTGCAGCTTCCAACTCAGTTGCCAAATTTAAATCCATTCAATTATGAGGGAAGAAAATAAAAACGATTATTAAATCAATCTGGACATGTTTTTAATACCTATAAAGGAGGACAATGTACTTATTTTTGTTAGCAAATAAATTGTAAAACTGGCAAAATTTTTCAGGTTGAGGAATGCCGGGCCGTAGGGGGCTCCTTGCTCCGCAGAACACTTTCCTTGACACAATAGCGACAAGATTCGACGGAACTCGTAAGTACCACAATAAAATCGTTTAATACAATTTTGTAAATTTTTTAAAAGTCAATTTTCTAAGCCGATGGAGGTATTGTTTACCTTATATTAAAGGTTTTTCCAGTTCAAAAGCAAGAAGATTAATACTAAACGAATTCCGAATAGTTTACTACTTATCCAGGCCTGCTTTTATCACACATCAGTTTATATTATAACAAATAACTGTCATATAAAACCTAATTATTTTATTATTTTTCTTATGACTTATTTCTACCAAGTGCCTTAATACGACATTTTCCATTAAAAAGAAAATTGGCAAAAATCATCGTTCGATATTTTAAGAGTAGTAACCACCCATTTTGACTATTTTCGTATTGGGTTTGATTTTGTAATTACAATTGTTTGTTTTCAATTTACTTAATTATAATTTTTGTTACAGCTACTTAAACTTAATGCCGATGTCGAAAAAAAAAGGGGGGAGGGTCTATTTTATAAGATACGAGTATATGTGTCAAACTAGTATGTTATATATAAGGGGAAAAATTCAATATTTTTGCGTTTAG
Organism: Cimex hemipterus; assembly: GCA_039619505.1. Classification (NCBI taxonomy): domain Eukaryota; kingdom Metazoa; phylum Arthropoda; class Insecta; order Hemiptera; family Cimicidae; genus Cimex; species Cimex hemipterus. Next base: position 17,896,373 of record CM077107.1, read on the forward strand.
ATCTCGGTCATTTTCAACCACAAAAATAGAATACTGCTAACACAATTAGAACATTTTGCATGAGTGTATGAGTGAGTGAGGGAGAAAGACAGATAGTGAGGTGTGTCAGAAAAGGTTTAATCTTAGGCTCACGAAAGGAAGAGTAATCACAGGAAAAGAAAAGTTCAAGCCTGCAAAGTCCAAACACGTCAACATTACTCTCCAGTAGACGTGCTCATGAATATCTTTACCTATACGGCGATATTATTCTTCACTCAGACAAAATTATCTTTCAAAACTCACCTCATGGCCTAGATTTAATTGTAAATTTTATTTTTATAGAAAGAGTTAACCATTTAATGGTACGATAAATATTCTTTTTTTTAACAATAATTCCCATCACGTAATAAAATAATTTATAGAGTAGAACAAGTTGAAGTCTGACTGAAGTCCTGACGCTATCAGTAATTTCAGCGCGGCATAAGTTGAGGGCGTCGTGGACATTTACACTAAATTTTGACTTACTCAAACAACTAGACGTCAACATTGTAGTTGAAACTCTGAAAATGTTTGCACCCAATTAATAATCTGTATAATGGTACCCAACAAATTATATCTCTTACCTTGTAATTTGTGAATTAGGATCAATATTAGGATATAGAACATATACTAGGGTAATTTTATTTTTTTAACGAAACATTTTCGACCTAATGACATGACTCCTCTTCAATGTTAATTTTCAATTGTTTATCTTGCAAAATCCTTTTTGTTTGCGTTGGTTGTTAATATTCCAAATATATTGTATAAGTAAATTACATGTAAATGTCAGTATATCAGTGGATTTCCCAACAATATACACTTTTCTACATTTATCTTATCAATTATGTTCTCACTGCTTTTTGATTATATTTTTACATTTTCTTTTTTATATGTATCCATAATATTGTTATAACATATTTTTTTTTAAAACAGCAAAATTATGAAACATAAAAAAGAAAAAATAGAGTAAGAGAGATAATTGCGAGTACTCATTTGTAATAAATAAAACAAAAGTTGGAACATACAAATTCAAAAAAGAAAAATTTCAACCTGTAACTTTCCATTGTATTACAAATTAAAGATGTAAACAAAGCATAGAAAATTTGTACAATTAGGTCATAAAAAATTCAACAGAACTTAAAAGACGTAAATTCTTAAAAGAAACAAGATATTGGGCTCATTATTCTTGATAAGTTCAGATATAACATCAATGTTTACATCAATATCTATCAGAGAATAAAATAATATAAAATATAAATAATAATTTAACGTCTGAGTATAAGGAATTGGGTGGCCAATGGGTAGCTTCTTTCTTTCCAGCCAGCCCCCAACACAAAGCATATATGCATTTTTTTAAATTGCAAATTTAATCAAGTTGCGTATATTACGCAAGAAAAATCTACATGAGAACAATCTATAGCGGGGAATTTAATCTAGATATGTAGATGAAAGGGACACATGTATTTTGCTGCTCTGGAAAGAGGCATGTCGGCACTTGGGGTCAAAAGGCCCACCGGGAGGGATATGAGGATGTATTTCCGCCTCACGCACCGTGTTTTATGTTTATGCACGTTACAAAATTTAACGAGAGAAGTAAACCGGCAAATAGAAAGAAAAGAGATAAAAAGAAATAAAATATGAGAAGACCAGAGCTGACCTGGGCTTTTGCCAGCGTTAATCTTCTTTGCAAAAATCGATCCTCGCCTCTGCTAACCTGAGGATCTTATTTAAACATCATTAGCCAGCGGAAGCGAACCGGGAATCCAAAATCTTATACAACGCAAATAATTGATGTCATTATTCGATTAAACGAGAATCTGGTGCGAAGCCTTGATTTCGAACCGTCTATTTAAAGGGTTATTCGAAATTTAGAGAGAGAAAGGCCTTATAAGCTGAATCGTTTGCTAAAACACTTAAATCTTGTAGTTTGATGGTGTGCGCCAAGATCCGGGAGGACAGAATGATCAATAAACAGCTTATCCCTTTTCAAGTGTTGATTGAATAGGAAATGATATACCCTAAATCACTCTTTAAAGCTCTCTTTCTATTTTCTTTTACACCTTTTGGTGTTTTTTTTTTTTAAATAATACAACTGTTCCATCTTATATTTCTTTAAATCGCCTTATAAAATGGAATTTTATATCAAATAAACAATTTTAAAACAAATAAAATTATTGTTGATTTTTTATAAATTTTAGAAAACATGTACTGAGGGGGAGGCGTTGAAAGTCTCGATATTATTTACCAAAAAATAAAACGCTGGAAAAGTTTAAGAAGTTTTTATAATTCAAGAGAAATGTCTAACGAAAAGAGAAGGGAAAAAATTGTTTAATAATTGTTTTCAACTAGTTCTAAACAAATATGTATACATGGTTCTCAGCATATATTAATCTCTTTAATTAGTAAACATAATTATTTCTGGATTTATTTTCCCCCTTTACTCTTTCTTCCTTGCGCTTTCTCGTCTGGTATTTAACTTGTAATTATTAATTTCCTAACCAACATGAAGTAATTTCTTTGCGTATATATACACAATATAACTTCAATACTGTCAGAGAAATTTGAAAAGAATGAGAACCTGAAAACCTCAATTTCGACTATGCCGAGAGGTTCGAATTCCTCGGAGGGATGGATAAGCAAATGTTTTGATTTTTTTCTTTATCCAAATTTATCTGCATTTCATATGTGAAAATAGTTTTTTTTACATATTTTCAAATATGAAATGTAGATGGAACTTGGACAAAGAAAAGACCAAAACATGAGTATACATCTCTCCGAGGAATTCGAATCTCACGGACTCGGTCGATATTGAACAGGATAAATTTATATCCGATTCACTTATGACACCTATACTATCTCTCTATCTTAGATCGGCGATAGCAATACTTCCAAAAAATAAATACGACATCACCTGGTCATGATTTGGTAACAGCTGAAATCCACCAATAACTTCCCAAAAAAAAAAAATAGTCGCTTTTCTGAATCCTTTACTAAGAACTACGACCTTTTCCATATAATGGAAACTTTCTTACATTAAAATATTTAATGTAGGAATGATCCCAAAGCTTCATAAAAATTTAAGCTCCCCCATCATGGACCGAGTAGTTTGTTACCTGTTCCTTCTAAATTATTCGAACAATGAATTCACAAAAGAATTATCGGTACTTGGAACTACATCTTACCAGACCGTCAATTTGGGTTTCGAACCAGTTACAGATTATAGTATTTCATGTCTAGAACAGAAAACGCGACGGAATGTTTTCAGATGTTTCTCAAGCTTTCGACAAACCATGGCATGAGGGACTATTTTTATACAAATTAAGACCATTTTCACCCTAGGCCTATTACCTGATTGTAATTCAACAAGAGATTTTTCGCGGATTTCCAGTAAATCAGAAATCAGACACTTTTGAGATGGCAGATGAAATGAAGTGATTAATATGCTCACAAACGACTTTTAACATTACATATAAGGAAATAATCGGACAATTAACACTGAAGAGGCGTCATGTCATCCAATAGCTTTAACAGAGAGCTCCTAGAGAGGGTAAAAGATCCCAAGTGCAACAACCTTATTTCGCCCAATATTGTACATTCGGCCATAAAATGCAGAGTTGTTTCCACCGATTGAGAATTGCAAAGGGTACATAACCCCTCCTTGCCCTTCAGCCAAAGTGCAGAGTTCAAGTTAAGGGCCTCGCAACGTGTTTTTAGTAGCCATCTTAAGTTTGAAAGACTAAGGGATTTAAGGTTCTCTCTCTGTAGATTAAATAAAGTGTGAGGTGAGACAAGTCTTTGAATAACGAAAAGTTAATCGAAGACTGAGCTCGGAGTAAGCAAGCGTTCCGATGCTGCTCCTTGAATCTAGACAGCAGATCTATAAAGAGACTTGGCCAATCAGCAAGGTTTTCGTAGGTGGGACAGGCTATTCAAATCTCTGAAAGAGCGTAAGCCATTGGGCATACCAGGTGATCTTATTCCGGATGACTTCGATCGTAGTTATTTGTGCCAATTTTATGTGAGGGGAATTCAAGATTTTGGAAATAAATGAAAAGTGAACTTTTAAGGTGTACATATAAATTAGGTCAGTGGACGTTTCTAAATAAATCATGTAGTTTGGGGTAGAGTTAGGAAGAGCAAGTAATTTACGAATAAAAAATCTTTGGAATTTCTCGACTTCTTCAAATTGTTGGTAGCCCCATATTTGCCAGCCGTAACAGATGATTGACCGACATACCGAGTTGAATACATTAAATTTCACGTGGATCGGAACCACTTCCTGTTTCATCAATGGGGCCCAGGTTTTACAGAGAGCAAGGTTCGCACATTATATTTTCTTTTTCAGATGGTGTGGCCAGTGTAGTTGGGGGGTGAGCGTGACTCCAAGGTACTTGTATTCGTTCACCACCTCAATTCTTTCCTCCTTAAAAAGCCAGCATTAATATTAATATTTTGATATTAACAACCAATGTAAATAAATAGGATTTTATAGGATAGACAATTGAAAGTTGATACTGAAGAGGAGTCATGTCATCAGGTCGAAAATGTTTCGTTCAAAAAATAAAATTACCCTAGTATATGTTCAATATCCTAAAATTAATCCTAATTAACAAGTTACACGGTAAGATATATAATTTGTTGGGTACCATTATACAGATTATTAATTGGGTGCAAACATTTTCAGAGCTTCAACTACAATGTTGACGTCTAGTTGTTTGAGTAAGTCAAAATTCAGTATAAATGTCCACGACCCCCTCAACTTATGCGGTTGCGTCAAACCGCACTGAAATTATTAGGACTTCAGACTTCAACTTGTTCAACGCTCATTGGGGCGTTTCTAAATTGGAAACAAAAGTATGGATAACGTTAAAAATAAATTGTGAGAGTTAAGAGGAAATAATGTTATAGCTAGACTGTGGGCAAATTCTTTCCTCGCAGTTAAAATACAATTACATTAATTGGTACTTATAACACATTAATTAATGAGACTTAGTATTTGACGAAAAATGTTATATCATTAATTTAAAAACATACGCTCTTTGTATTTCGATTTAGTTTTTTAATTAGGGAAAGAGTTCAGATTTACACTGCCAAGTACTGATACCCTATCGAGTGTTTTGCCAGATTGGACTGAGTCTATCTTAAAAAAAATTGAAATAATTTATTAGAAACTTAATTATGTCAATTTGTCAATATGTCAACAACTTTAAGAATCTTTTGCCATGATGATAATTTTAAATTATGTCGAAAGCTTGAAAGATAACCGTGAGTAAATCATTTGTCCTGTTAAATTGTGTTTAATCACAATCAAATTAAATTAGTTTCATACAGAAATTTTACAAACAAAGCATATCTAGTTTTTAACAGAATGTTTTAAAATGAAGTGATTATTTTTTAAAAAGTGAAATCGTGGTATAAATAAAAAGTGAAAAATTGGGAATGATGATATTACCTGGATTCGAATCTAATCCGCTTAGTCATCCAGTATTTTAATCCCGGTGAACTCTTCTTCTCCAGCCCATTCTTTGACGAACAAAATGTTTTGGAAGTACTTTAATATGTAGATCATGTGGTTTATTACTACAATCGCTATACATTAAGTGAAATTATAATAATTTAACGAGAGGAGCGTATAAAAATAAATAAATGTTCTGACAATTAACCGTGCGCCAGCTTTTGTCAGGAGTCATGCCTCGTCGCTCCGGGGTCAAGGTATGGCACTGTTCCATCAGATGTGACACATTATGCAACCTTTCCCTACAAACAAACACCTGCGCGAGTTTTGACCTAATTAGGTTAGGTGTGTGTTAGACGGGTATTGCCTGTACTCAATTGGGTTAGGACGATCTTTCGTTTCAATCCCTCGGAGGATCATTGTTCAGCCGTGCTTATAATTGGCAAGAGCTTTTCGGACGCCCTGGTCCTCTCGCGCTGCTGACGCTTTACAACATTCGCTTTGTAGCGGTGTCACTTCCTCAGTGAGAAAGATGATCTGTTAGTCGACTTCGATAGGATTCGAACCTAGGACCTTCGGCTAAGTACGCCGCTTCTGTACCACTTGAGCTGTCGTGACTTTGATCCCAAGGGAAGTTGGTGTCCGAATGGATCTGGTGCTGGGCTCGAATTCCGCTCGTGACCCTAGCGTTTTTTTCAACCAACATCTTACATAAAAATTAATTAATTAAAACTATTATTAATATTCTCCTTGTTTACCATACTTCTTATGAAATATAATGAATTTTAAGAGTTGATAAGATCACAGCCTTCGACCCGTTCATTCCATATCCGAATTCTATATAAGAGAGAATGCTTCCATCACACCGGCATGCCGGAGAGTCAAGTGACACCAATTAATCCCAAATAATGATCATATTTGTCACTCAGAACTTGCGCTAGTTTGAAGTTATCTGAAAGTTCGACAATCGACATTGTCCCGTCTCTATTGCCAAGACAAATGTATATGGCTGACAATTCATTCTTTCGTCTACCAGGTCGCTTCCCATTTGCCAAATACTTTTTTTCTACTTGCCGGAATTGAAGTACCATTTCGACAGTTCAGTATTTCTATTCTACTTTCTTTTTTTTTCTCATATCCGAAAATCCAGCATTTGGAACTAATTTCTCGATTCGGTTAATGAACGGATTGAAAAAGTAACTTTATTGATTACGGAAAGAGCCTCAGTTATTCCACTATCTTCCATAAAGCAGAATCCGTGTATTATCTTATTTAAAATATTATTCCCGTCCCAGTCCCTTGTGATTACGAGTTCCGCTGTCTGATTATCAAAACATCCGTCATTGGGCTTAAAATAATTGCCTTCTAATTTTTCAGCATAATTGAACACAAATGTACATCCTCGGCGTTGCCTTTTACCTTCGTAGGCATAAATTCCTCAGCGATCCTTTGCAGACCAATTATCCAACTTGGTATTCGTCTTTGATGGATGTATGTTGAAGGGACATCGGGCAGATATATTATTATCGGATTTTTTTTTCTTTACATCGAGAAGAGATTTGGTTAAAATCAATTTATGTCCTGATATGAACAACGTTCTGTGAGAGTTTGACGCGTCGTGGGATATAATATGGCAACTTCGTACAATTATTTATCGAGTTGTGAATAATTGTAATGAAGTGTGAGCGGTGAAGAACCTGCAACTTGGAAAAAGGAGTGGAAAATCGAAAGGTTGTAGGTTGTGACGGGAAGTTTGTGCCCGAGTGGATCGAATCCACGGTAGCTCAGGTGGTAAAGTAGCGGCGGATCTAGACGAAGGTTGCGGTTTCTAATCCTGCGCGTGACACTAACTTGCTCATTTCAACCAATACCTTACATAAAGATTAATTAATTGAAGGAAGTTATTTGTCAATCGGAACACGATATATAACTGATAACTGCAGCTATTCCAATAAATAAATAGCGCCATGACGTAATTTTCTTTACGGAGAATAAATTTTCCTCATTGTAACTTTACTCTTTCTAAATTTTTTCCTTTGTATGGAAAGTAATTATAAAAATAAGGCTGGATATAATTTTGTATTAATTTCTTCCACTTTTTTTTATCTTTCTTTATCTTGTTAATCATACTAACGTTTTATAGAACAACTAACTGAACATTTTTAAAATAATTATATCGTCGAATTACACGTTACCGTTGAAGAAATGATTACTGATTAACTGAGTTTGAAGCAGGTAATTTTCTAAAGTATTACAGAATGAAGTTTAAGTTATAATTTGATAGATAGGGTTGAAGGGAAGCATAAATGTCTCTGTAATTTAATTAAGCTTCTCGAATTAATGTGCCATTTCGTTTCTACAAACACGAGGGAGAACCGGTTCGAATGCTACCTCGGCCGGGCCAATTTTTGCCATTCCGCCCAAGGAAAATTCACAAAATCAAAGCTCAGTTCGTTCGAGGGCAAAGTTAAGATGGAACGGACGATAAGGAAGCTGGTAAAAACTATGGGAAGTGAGGCTGATTCGTCTCCTAGCAACCTGGGCCTATCGACCCCTAACCTGTGGATTGTGTCGGTGCAGCAGGCACGCCGGTTTAGTTAGAATTTCGGCCGGTAAACTATTTCTATGTCATTAGTGGATGTTTTGTATCATGTTTTCAGTCCATTCGAAATGCCCGGTTCGACAAATTTTATGCATTGTTCATAAGTACAATTGGCCATAATTGTCTGTCACTGCTGGCTTGCACTTACTTCCTTCTTTACGTGAAAATTCTTAGACGAGATTAATTTCATTCTGTTTATATTTAACCTTCAGCATACATCCTTCAAATAGTATTTTAATGATGTATGGCTTACATGTTTTGGAAAATGTAAATAGATACTATTATTGTGAGCTTGTATTAATTGTAATAATTAAAATATTAATACCTCCCTTCTTTCCTGTGTAGATTTCTGTTCAAAATTTCTATTCTATGTTTAACCTTTAAGGAAAAAAACGTTATACACGAATAATAATGTGATTTTAACATTTCTTTTCTTCCATTTTTTGTTGCAGATAGCAATTTCGTGTTGGGTAACGCCCAAGTGCCCACCCTTCACCCCATTGTCTACTGTTCGGATGGCTTCTGCGAACTGACTGGGTGGCCGAGGGCGCAAATAATGCAGAAATCATGCGCGTGTAAATTTCTCTACGGTCCAGAAACTAGCGACGAACACAAGGCAATGATCGATAACAGTTTGCAGTCTAAATCGGAACTCAAGCTGGAGGTTCAGTTCTACAAGAAGAACGGTGAGCCAATATGAAAAGCATCGATGTTGAAGTATAATCCTTAAGACCTTCACTCTTTATCTCTTGATTGGGAGAATAGCATAAATTGTTTGGTATATCCATAATTAGCAAGTAAAAATTAAAGGGGGAATGTTTATACCAAAATCAGTAGATCTTGTAAAAAGCCACTTAGAAGATTACCATTTTTGGGAAAAGAACAAGTTTTCTAATAGATTGCTTTAAACTTAACTAGAGTACCAGGTGATCAGAAATGTTCGTTGGTTTTTCCATTTGATATTATTTTAATGCCGTTACATATGAGGATACTTATATCAATTAATGCCAAGAGGATAATGTGTAGTTAGTAAAAGTGTCGTCAACAGTTCGCTGTAAATTATAAAATATTTTCTTTCCCATGCATTTAGTATCCATAATTTCTAGTACTTATTGTACGAAGTTATTTAAAGTTGAATTGTTAATACTAGGCAGCCAAGGCAGGTCGTAAAATTTAGACTGCAATCGGTGGTGAAACAGTATAATAATTCAGCTTCCAAAAGTTAATTTCTGGGAATGAAGGTATTGAAGATGAACAGGTTGACCTTCTGTCTTGAATGACGACAAATTGAGGAACGCTATCGAACCTGTTTCGAGTCAAACATGTAAGGAGCTAGGCAGAGTGTACAACGTAAGCGATGAAACCATTATCTCTAGGGTACGTGCGACTTGGGAAGAAGTGGTATCCGAGCAAATAGGCTCCTCGTAAATTGAACGACAGTAACAAACTTTGCCTTTCGGTGCAAGAAGTAAAGTTTTTGATCTGTTGTCACATGCGATGAAAATGGATCCTGTACAGCAACACCAGGAGGTCGCCCTATGTGCTTCGTCCGAAGACTCAGTCCCATTGTAGCGAAAACCAAATCTTCACCAACAAAACGTGATATTCTTTGTTTTTGGTAGAGAATGGCATTGTGTTTTACGACCTCTGTTACGTAGTCAGACCATCACCGCAGAAACTCAGGCCGACTGCAAACAATTTTTAAACTAGCCCAGACCTGAACAGAAAACAGAACAACGCGAGACTTCATTCCAGCCAGACAATCAAAGCAGATGATAATAGCTTGGCTGGGAAGTCCTACCACACCCAGTATACTCTTCTGATCTAATCCCGTTTCACCTTTTTTCGGAAATGGACATTAGTTCCATAATCACCAACTGCTTGAGGATGTGATTTATTTTTTAAGTCCCTGGATCCGAACAAGGCAAGTAGCTGGGTGTTGTCTAAAAGTGCCGATGGAGATTATTTCCCAAAATAAAATATTTTTAAACTAATTTAAATTTTAACAATTATTAAAGGGGGCGTCGTGGCCCAGCGGTTTAGACGCTGAAACGGCGCTGATCACTGTAAGGTGTAGGTCCCAGGTTCGAATCCAGCAGCCGTGCATTCGAACCCGACATACTTACACCCGGGCTTTTTATCAAAATCATCGTCATCCTGATGGTTCATATGACCTCTGCTGTCGCAAACTCTCGTAAAAAAAATTATATGTATGTCGGGAATTCATCCGTTGGGCTAGGAACCCAATCATCTTCGGAGATCTGACCCTCTTCAAGGTCGGACATAGTAATAAACACAACAATTTGACAATTGTAATTTTATTTAGTAAAATATTAAGGCACGGATACACTCCCCACTAGCACGCTTAAGAAGGTTGTATGCTATTGTAACTAAAGCAACTGCTCTACTACTACTGGCTGCTCTACTACTACTAGTCTAATGGAGGTTCTTTTCTTTCTGTAAGAGCGCACTCTATGGTATTTTGTATAAACCGTACTTCGGCAGTTAATTTAGATTCTCTAACCAGTGGGGAGCGTCCAAGACGACACAATGTGTTTGCCTTTCATAGTTTTTGATAAGTGATACAACATAAACATTAATCATTTAGTTTCTTCTTTATCATCACCGATAAAGCGATTCTTTGTCATGCGACCGCGGGGTCTACTAGCCGAGAGTCTCTCACGTTAACCACTCGGCTACCGCGACCCCCAAATCCATGGGTTCTACCAGGTTACAAACCTAGAACCTCTAGGGTAGCAAATACGAATCAGACGCCCTAACCACTCTGTCACCGCGGTCCGCCCCCCCTTCCCTTTATACTTAAATAATAATTATATTTGAGGCAAAAGAACATTATTGCGTAGGGAATAAAATTATAAAACAAATTGGCTGATTTTTCCCATTTTTTCCATATTTTATTTACAAAGGGAAGAGAATAAATTACCATACCAAATCTACAAGTAACGGATATTGAATCGAAATCAATTCTCCCAATTTCCATCACTAATTGTGTGAAAAATCTTTATTCCACCTATTTCCATTTTCTAATTTTTCTTGATTTTTTTTTTTAAGGGACTCTGTTTTGGTGCTTGCTGGATATAGTGCCTATAAAGAATGAGAAAAGGGAGGTGGTGCTTTTTTTAGCATCACACAAAGACATTACCAGCAACAAATGCCTAATACACGACCACGAAGACGACTTATCTCCTACTGGTAACTTTTATCGTTTAATTATTAACCTATAGGTATTTACATAGTACAAATATGTTGACATTGCTTGTAACTTATTATAAACAGAATAAGAAACAGTCACACACTTATTTTAAATACATTTGGAAACAATTAAGTTCTCTGTGATATTATGTTTTCATGGTATTACTTTTATTTGTTTATTTACTTTCAATTCATTCTTGCTACTCTCCAGGACTATATAAAGACCAGCTTCGCTACTATTATTTTCGTTATTTGTTAATCACGAAAATCTGATGTGAAGTTCCCCCGTAGATGGTCTAGTTAATCTACAATCTATGCGAATACAGTATGATTTGAGGGGATTCCTTTACATCCATCTTTCTTTCTTCCGTGGCGACACAAGACCACAAACTTCGTTGCCAGCATTAGCGATGACGTGGCTGCTTAGCCACTACGAACAATTTAATTTTAAACAATAAAAAAACATCTTTGCGACAAAGGAAAAATTACGCTAACCAACTTCACTTAATAACACAATGAATAATCACTTTAGTTAGTATTTTAACTACCTTTCTTTTTATTGATCTTAATCTGACTCTCCGAACCGGAGGACCAATCACCCGATTGCTCGGACTTTTCGGCCCCGTCCAAATAAGATCTGAGAAGCTGGTTTTCTCTTTCCATGATTTCAGTCGTCATTCTAAGCTTCTGCAGTTCTCTGCTAGCCTCCCGAGCCTCTTTCATCGTGTAACCGGTATTCTCTTTGATGTACCTGTCATGACGTAACACATTAGCACTTTGAAAAGAAAAATATTCCAAAAAGAATAATTTACTTAATCGGGTCAGTTGGAAGATTCGGATCCATGTCGAACATCGAGCCCATGACTTTTTCGAAGGCGGTGATCAATCCGCCTTCTTCCAAATAACTGTACAACTGTTTAGCTCTGTCGTCCACAACCAACTAAAATAATAATTGAATCAAAATATGTTTTCATCTCAACCGCGACCTTAAGAAAATAAAAAGAATAATTAATTAAAATGAGTAATTTGGTCAATTATACCATTCAACATAAATGGGTAATGTCGAACATTTAGTCCCCCTGAAGATTTCACAAAATAAATAACAAATCAAACTAAAATGCAGATCTTGCTAGCGTGGTTAAAGTAAATGGAAAAATGATTCCGAGACAGATTCTGACTGTAATACCTGAATTACATTTTTTGTTATTGCATTACAGTTGATAATATCAGTAGTAACATATGAGAAAAGAAATTCCTTAGTTTGCTTGAATCGTGGGGTGAGGGATAAAGCCAAACAGCGAACCTCACATTTATGCAGATGTACGAAATTCGAAATGGGCTTACTAATGGCGAATCATAAATCAGTAATAAGCAACCACACTTTGCATAAAAATAATAAATCTTAATTATAAACAAGAAAAAATGAAACAAACACACAGCATGTTTTATGGATCCGGGGGTAAATCACGTAGGCCTTTTCCGCTCCGGTCGTATTTCCTCAGTTAAATCTTTGATTAGTTGCTATGGTAGCATGGTGTTTTGTAGATGCGTTGGGACTCACTTTTTTAAGTTCGGGTCAAGATTAGAGCGCACGACCGTTCAGATAGGCCCATTTACTGACAGCAAAATGCGTTACTCGAATATGTATAATTTTTTGCTAATCAGGAAGATTTCCGTCAAGCGATTTGATGTTCATTTTTGAATTATATAAAAAACCTGCAGATTTTTTTTTTTTTTGCATCAGTTGCTCGTCAAAAGACATTTGTGGGTTTTCCTTATTAGGTTCTTTAGATAAGGCGGCTATCGACGAATTGAGCCGGATGGATGAAGACTAGTTGAAGATAATCAACTGCGTAATAGATTAACATAACGGTCAAATATAATGGTTGCATAAGCATTTGCTATGCCTGAGAGACACCGGAAGGGGTCAAGAAGTACATTCTTAATATCATCCATCAAGCCGTCATGTCATAATCGGGTAAATCCTTTTCAACATCAAAAAAGAGAACTGTACTGTACCTTCCTCGGAGGTACCTATGATGAGGTCAATAATGCGATGGAGTTCTGAATATTTCAAATGACAGGTTCTATATCTGAATTATATCAAGTTCTATCAAGCACCTTCTGTACACGAAGAATTAACTGTCGTTCCAGCTTCTTGGATAGTGTATGTAGTTCTGCAGCTATATTTTTCTTTGTTATTAAGGTTTTTTTTTAGTTGAGATAAAAAAATTCGGCGTCATGAGCGGGATTCGAACCCACGTTCTTTGGCGAGATACGCCGCTGCTCTACCACTTGAGCTATCGTCGATCCACCCGGACATTAACTTCCCATCTCAACCACACCTTTTGAATTTGGAGTGGATCGAAGTCAAGATAGCTTATGTGGCAAAGCAGCGGCTTATCTAGCCGAAGATCTTGGGTTCGAATCCCGCTCGTGACACTGACTTTTTTTATGTCAACTAAAAAAACCTTAATTATTTGAAAGATATTAATTGATCAAGCGAACCATGAAAACTAGTGAATTTTTCTTTATTTTGGGGTATGAACCACTGTTCCTATTTAATAATTCTATGCTGGGTTAAATATTAAATAAATCTGATATTGCTTTTCTCTCGATGAACTTCAATAGTGGGCTTATTCTTTCATCGGAATATAGTTTATACGTAAATAAATTATGTAAATGTAACCAAATGTGTTTTACATTGGCACACTAAATGTTAAACAATTGGAATGATTGCTGGTATTCATATTACGGCGTGTTATTCCATCGGTTGGAAGGTTGAAGGCCGGCTTAGATTGAAATCTGAAGGAAATATCCTCCCATACAACTGTCGACAATGCACGGGATTTTTTACCGGCTTAGAAATGAATCACAAGAGACTCGCTCCTGCTTACGGAGTAGTACACCGGTTCGTAAATTTAATTTTATTTTTCCGGAGAATTCCCTCCCCCCCACGCGGGATTGAATTTCAACGCTTTCGAGAATACTTTCACTAAATGTGTATCGTTTCAGCAAGTTTTTCAAGTAAGACTAAACGGAGGGGGGTTACTTTTAAATTTGTATCCTGATTATATCAATATTGCGCAGTTTGTTTAATATTTTGAATACTTTTTGGATTACAAATATCATAAATAAATTATTAAACACCTCTGGTTATTTTTTGAAAAAAAAAAGATTTAATAAATCAAATATGTGTAAATAATCTGGTCGAAAATCAATTGGGCCTGCTTTGTTTAGTTTAATTTTGTCAAAATATTGGCCCAAATAGTCGATTGTAAACAAAAATAATCTCCAGAAAGGTTTTGTTTTGTTATTGTACTCAGTGATAAAAATTCTTGAGATGATTTGAGTTTTTTTACAAGAATTTATTTGTTGATGTTGTTGTTAAGGGTTAAAGCTATCGGTGTTTCACAGTTGCTGCAGTGCTGCACAACTAGTGATAAAACAGCCGCTCAAATTTTACAACTCGGTATAAGAACACAAACTTTATGAATAATTACAGTATACAGGAATGAAAACTTGTTCTGAGTAATGAAGTTCTCTCAGATAAATCATTTGAGAAAAATTTACACGATGGCAATTTCACCACATACATCCACGAAAGGTGTTTGAAATCAACCCAAGACTAATTCTAAAAAAATAAAGCTCTTCAAAATATTGATTTATCATCAAAACTGTTACTTTGATCGTACTTTCAAATCAAATCTGAATAAAAGTCAAACAATTGACAATCCTTTTATCAACTCCTATTATCTTTTGGTTATAGAGCACAACGAAACGTACAACACAACAAAACATATACACAACAGGTTGAAACGAAATCCTCGTCGAGTCCTGAATTTTTTATTATTTAAAATAAATTTATTATTTGTTATTGTTGTATACTGTTTATAAACACAATACTGCCAACTCACCTGAAGTGCACTCGGAGTTTGAGCGCTAGCACGTCCTGCCATTTTCAAATCAGATTCTTTTCAATACCACTATAAAATACTTCACTTATAAAATTCTTACAATTTTAACTTACAGCTGAGTTCAATTACAATTTGTTTTCATGAATCTTGTGATTTCTCTCAAAAAGAAATGTGTGAAATACTTAAAAAAAATAGATTTAAAAAAAAAAAAAGATTAATTTAATTCAAGAATAAAATTCTGACTTGATTTAACTTTTTTCATTTTTTTTTTTTTTTTTTTTTTTTGTAATTTGAAACAATGTTATTGCGCATGAGAAATATTTTTCTTTTTCGATCATTTTCAGAATTAAATGGCTGCTTGGAACCGGACGAAACTCCGGCCGGAGTCAACTACGGCAGAAGAAGAAGTAGAGCCGTGTTGTACCAGTTGTCCGGCCACTACAAACAGGACAAAGCAAAGCACACAAAGTTAAAGCTTAACAATGTAAACATAATTTTCAATTTCTCTGTTCGTATCGGAATTTATAACAGGAACGAAGTACTAATTAGCCGAAGTTCGGAACCTTGTCGATATCCATTTGTGTGCCGTTACGTTTAATTCGCAAATTGAAACTAGTTTTCTTAACTCGGTAATAATTGCATTAATTGGATTTTTAACCAGCTGTTGATAATATCTGTGTTGTACTTAATTAACATTTGTTTTGCATGTTATACTCATTAGACTTTCGAGCGGTCTGAGAATTTCCCGTAAAAGTAATTTATCGGGACTTGTTAGTACTTCGTACTTGTTACAAGTTTTCGTATCGATTATTTTCTTTTCTTGGTAAATATATTTTATGTTTTTGTTTTTTTAACTTTGAAATTAATATTCAATCGTTTTTCAATATAAAGTGTTTTTTAAATTGATAATTAATTAATCATATTTAGAAGAAGAAGATTTCGGAGGTTTTGTGTTATGAGGAGTATGTATTAAAAAAAACATACTACAAGAGAACAGTTAAAAATTAAATTGGTCCATTGTAATGAAATATTTGCATAAATGTTTTCTGATTTTGACACCATTCTGGGGAATTTGTGTTGAATTTACATTGCTTCCGTCTCTCTCTCTTCGCCTTTTTTCGTTTCGAACAATCAACAATGAACAAAAAGGCATGCAAACAAGGAAGGGGCTCTTCTCGTGCCATTCGAGAAAACGGGATTGCAGGATCGTGTGGAATTCTCAATACAAACGACTTTCATGAAAAACTTTCTACCCAATTTCGGCCAAATCAAATTTTTTTTCAAAATTAGAACCATATCAATAAAATATGACGATATAATTCAGAAAATATTTTATAACTATTTATGCCGACTGGTGACAATGGCCAAAGGTCTAGAGCCGGATTCAAAACTTGTTCATATCATATGTTGATTCATGATCAGTGATCATTGTCACATAGGACATTTTGTATATTGAATTACAGTAATTACCAGCCATTTCGTTATAAAAATAAGCTGGAAATTCACAAAATAATTTAATTGAAAGTGCAAGTATGTCAGTTTGGAGGAATGCCCAGAACACCTATAACCAATCTGCCAAGATTTATTTGCAATATCCATTTTTTTTTCTTTCAATGTAATTCTTAATATTAAAAAATTGTGAACACCACAAAATCATACTAAAACTCTTGAACAATTCATTTGTTCCAAAGGAAATTCTGTTGAAAAAACATTACGTATTCTTGTGTCCTTCACAAGTCACAATGGGGAACAAAACCTAAAAAATTAGATTACGATTTGACGTAGGAGGGAAATAGCAGGGCAAAAGCAGAATTGGCCAGATGTGATGCCGGAAAAAAGGACTTTCCTTTATGAAAAGAACCATATTTTACAAAGACACTACAATCTTGAGGATCTAATTGAATTACCATGTAATCATTAAGTACACAACTGCCATTAAATTTGGCCAAAAGATTTTGTATAAATGGTTCCCTACAGAGGCCAATTTGTCCCTCCACATATTTCTTCTTTGAGGCTAAGGTATAAAAAATAAGACCTACTCAGGAGAGGAAAATAATTGAACTGGGCTTTTTGAATTTTTGAAGCTTGACCGATAGTGCCAATATTAAATTTCTGTAATTTTGGTACAACTGTGTACCATCCTGTATATTGGGTAATTTCGGGGCTAAAACTTTAGAAGGGAAAGTATCGACGAGAAGGAGGAAAAAAGGAAAAAATTGACAACTGAGCTTACTAATTAAAATTTTTGACGCTTGGATTAACGTGATATCTACAGTTATACGATCGCCGGTTCGACTTTCATACTTGATTAATTTAATTTATGTGTTACACGATTTTTCTCTCCGTCGTAGAGTAATTGGCCATATTTATTGATTATTGCGAATATATAGGTAGTTTACGTCCGGTAAAACTAACGATTAAGGATGATTCTGAATAGCAAATGTAGAGCCAGAATTCAGGAACATTTGATTTCGGCAAGCCGCAAAGACTGAAAGCTGTGGAATACTAATGAGCTTAACTATCTCGAATTATGGTTTGACTGTGTTCGTTGCTTGATTTCTCAGCTAGAATGCGAGAAATTCGCAAATGACTTTCGTGTGTTCTTAACGTTTTTGTTTTTGTTCAAATTGTTTAAACTCTCTGACTCTGACTTTCAGCAAGATTTCGACTCTAATTGTATAATTAATGTTTAACTGTAAAGGACTTGATCGTTTTACAAAAGGTTTTAATTTAAGCTGGATTCAATTGTTTGTAATTAGTTTAACTTGGAACGTAAATTTAATTTTGACTCAATTACACTGATTATTTACGTGATTGTGTGCGTGATTTATACATACCTTTAATTTACCAGCATTTTGTAACCTTACGTAGATAAAAATCCAAAAATTGGAATTAAAAACTTTCCAATATATTTTATTATTTATATAATAAGTATATCTGGCGTGGTACCTCATATATAGTTATATCTTTATAATTATATCTTGCGGTACTTACCAGATCCTGTACACGGCCTCACCTATACCGAGCTGCGTTTCTGGAGCCCAGACCAGGGTAAGCCGGTTTTCCCCTCGTCTATAAGGACTGGCGAAGACGTGGCCTGCGTCATTTACAGCGGAGGCACTACACAGCAGAGCTGTATGCGATTTGTCTCTAGATGAAGAGGACGGTGACTATCTCGTCTGTACGAACTCTTTGAGCTCGGTTTCGGCTATCTATGATAGATTCGCGGTAAGCTCTCTTGTCTCACTTATTGGAGAGATATGCTGAGTTGGAGCGTCTCAGAAAAACGATGGTGGTCGTAACCGGACACATTAGGCTGGAAGGCAACGAATTTGCAGACGAATCGGCGAAACCGACTTGGCCTCCAGGCAGAACAACCGCGGTCCGGCCCAGTGACGCTGTGAAGCAGTAAAGAACGTTGACAGCGTTGATCGACGGTTCGTCAAGAGCACGACTGAGGGATGGCCCGCCGAGGATTTGAACCTGAATCGTGCTCGCCCGTTTGATGATAGGCCATACCCAGCCATTTGGGGAAAACCCTGCGCAGGTGTCTCGCTTGTAGAGAAAGGTTGCTCAGTGAGTTACACTTGGTCGAAGAGTGCCGCTCCTTCGCCCCTTACAAGGAGCGAGTAGGCGTGCCACCCGACATAAAATCAGCCCTTGGGCAGAACAGTGCTTTTTTGGGACCCGATTTTTTAAGGGGACGGGGTGTTTCCCCATCTGCAAATATTATAAATAGCATACACAATTGTGCAGCTTTACAGATGTTTGTGTATATAGTTGTTATTTTGTATTTTGCTGTGTCCTTCTGTGAAGTAGTAGGTGCGAGAGCCTATGGCCTATGCCTCGTATACCGAGTGCCCATCGGCCCCAGAATGGGTTGGCGGCTGATATAACTCCATTGTCAAGACCCTTCAAAAAAAAGTATGATAATTTTGGATATTTAAAAGAATTTAACTTTATTATCCAATGTGTAAAATTTTGGTTGACCGATCCACAATATTTTGAAAAATCAGTTGACTTCCGCGCCGGTTAAATTAGAAACTTCAAAAAATTAGAAATATCTTCGAAAATTTGACTTCTGATGGATTTGATTGTTAGCATTTCCTTTTTTTAAAAAAAAAAAGCTCAAAGGTGTGGTCACGACGTCTATATAAAATTCATTATTTTATGAAAATAAACTGGCCTAATGAATATGGAGTTATATTGGAAAATGAGGCTCAAATTTCAATTAAAATATATTCCACAGAATCCATGTTAAACTTAATGTTTAAATATACATTTCTTATAGCTTAAATAATTCGTCCAAATATTCTATAACGGTTTCTTTTTTCAAAAAACGAATTGTGCGCGGTAGTCGTGACTCGACGATTCGAATTTAATGACGACCGCTTTTTCTTAATTGCTGCATTTAATGGAGTCGGAGATTATCTCGTGGAAATGGAAAGCAATTCTCAGTAAAGGATTCTCCTCAAATTCCACCGAAGGCATATTTGCCTGAAGCCCACCCCCGTAATGGTTTGTTAAAATGGAAAGGTATTTCGTTTTCTCTTCGTCTTTGCCGAACTGTATTGTTATATTTACGTTATCCCACTTACATTCCGATTTTTGGCGGATAAAGAGTTTGCCACCTGAGGAAATCTACTTTCCGTACGTTAGCGTAAAAGTCGCATGAGCAGGCTTAACGGAACGCTATCTGTAATAGCGTCCTACGGTATTTGTCTTAGAATAGCGTTCTTGTTTACGGTAAAACC
The DNA here is from genome assembly GCA_039619505.1 of Cimex hemipterus. Classification (NCBI taxonomy): domain Eukaryota; kingdom Metazoa; phylum Arthropoda; class Insecta; order Hemiptera; family Cimicidae; genus Cimex; species Cimex hemipterus. The sequence continues at coordinate 17,916,332 of CM077107.1, forward strand.
GACAATATATTTTTGTTGGTGATGTCCAATTTAAAAAAATTATAGAATTATTAGTAGTAAATTAGAAAAGTATAGTAGAAATACAATTAAATCATTTGATTGTTAACATTTTGCAATATTCATATAAGTTTTCAACATTAAAATATGTAGCTGTTTTATTGACGTATAAGCAAGAATGACAGCTAGAAATACAGCAACTTTATACATTCATCCCTCAATAAAACCACAGCAACTGTGTAAACAGACCCTTTGAATGAACCTCCCCAATACCATTCAAAACCTGTATGGTTCATTACAACCTAAATAATTTAGTTTTTCTAAAATTGCTTAGCTAAGCGAAAAGCTTTTTTTGACACCTTCATTCTAAATTTTATTTAAACTGAACTTACCCCGGCTCGCCGGGTAATTAATGTTCACTTTGTGCATTAGAGCTTCTAAAGAAGCAATGAAAAGGCCCAATAGAGAATCAATATGGATTCCCAAGGTCTCGAGTCCTTCTGTGGCCCAACACCTTTTCAAAGAGGATCTTAAAATGGATCCTTAACGAGTACCAAAACCTGGTGGAAACATACCCCAGTCATGAGGCAAAACCAAGAGATTCATAGAAGGGCCATCTGCAAAACTTACAAAGGAATCACGGGAAGGCAACCGCAACCGAAACAGGGTTCTGGTCTCTTGAGGGCATTGCCACCTAAGAAGTCACATGTACCGGATAGGAATACAGAATAAAGAAACGCTGCATAGGTACTGCCAGAAAGGGGAGGAGACCGCAGAAGTATGCTTTTGTACCTGCACATTCTTTCAACTAGAAGGGGAAAAGCCACAAGCAAGATATACCAGGGAGCCGCGGGCAAAGCCCTGAAAGTTGATTTACAACCTGGCTTGCCAGTGAATTTCTACGACTATATTTTTTGTCATTTACCAACCTATCTTCAGCAATCAGGAGAAAATCCATAAATCCTTAAAGGGTACATTTGTTTATCAACTTGTAAGGGACTTCTATGACCCGAATTACTACAAACTTAACGGAAACTTAACGTTAGCGGCAAAATCCGTTATACAAAAGTCTTCAAATAACGTCGACGTTAATTGACATACCTCAAACGTAAAGGTGACCTTGAAATGAGGAAACGTTATGTAACTCTCTCTGTTATCAAAGATTATCCCGCTAGTGTGTACAAAATTGTGGTTAAACTCAAATATAGAAAAACGTTAGAAACTTACAAATTCTTGAAAATACGAAGAAAGATTGGTTGCTCGATTTTTCAATCTTTGTGCTTATTTGTTACGTAATATTTCAAATGGCACGTCACAGAAAAGTATGGAAACTGTACAAACGGCCCGTTTTCGCTTTGATCTTCAGACCTCTGTCCAATTTCCTCCTCGACGTGATAAAAAGAAACGTCCTAGACAAAATACCGTTTTTCCTCACCCTCGCCCGGGAGTAATTGGGCAAAAGTTGCAATTATTAAATGTTGAACATCACTCTTTGGTATTTTCTTTAGATTAGACGCAATTAGATTATTTGATAATAGACACTTGATAATTTCATTATTGCGCCCTATGGCTGGAAATGGTTTCAATGGTATTTGTCCAAACGTATCCAAAACTGAGATCTAAATAGGACCACACAGGCCATCACTTCCAATTCCGCCTGAACATTGATTTCAATTCAAAGTATGGCCTTAATGCATAATTTGCATTCTGATCACTTTCAGATCGTTACGGATAAATCCAATTGTTAGCCAAGAGTAATAAATCTCCTGGTTATTACTTATTTTGAAAATGGCCCGGAAAGAGTTGAATCACGAAGCTAAGCAAATTTTCCCCTTAGGTGTCATTACTTCCATTAAGCACAATTAATGATTTAAGACGGGTTTCTACCAGACCCGAGTCGAGCTCCTTAATCGCAAAGCGTCAGTCCAAAATTTGTTCATACATTTAGGTGTTTAAATTGAAAGTTATAACAAAATTATTTTTTCGTCAAGAAAGTAATTTTAAAATTAAACAGTTATTTTAACAGGTTTCGTGGTCCTCTTGACCAAATAAATTTTCGGTTAATTAAGGTTTTTGGTTAAGATAAAAATGCCAGTGCCTTATTTAGCCGAAGGTCGTGGGTTCGAATCCCGCTTGTACTATAGACTTTTTTTATGCCAGTCAAAACATTAATTAATTGAAATTAAACAGTTAGTTAAAAAGTCAAAAGATAACGGATGAAGTCGAATGATATAATTTTACTCGTAGTGTGAATCCCTATGCGACAGAAAGGCTAAGAAATAATTAACGGTATGACCGCCGCTTAAGGGCGCCGCTCTCTAGCTGCCCTACTGCCCGTCCTGGGTCTCAGCAGAGAGTAACTTTGTTTTGCATATCTAATTTGTTTAGTTTAGTTTTGCAATTCAGCACCATCTTTTAACTAATGATATTTGAACTGAGCGCTTTGATGGCTGCTTCTGACTTGAATTCTTGTTTTTGTACCCTTTGTTCTGATTCTCTCTCATTTGAATGGAATATACTGGTGTATTTTCCCATGGATTCTGGGTAGTTTACTTAGGTCTCGGGTTCAAATATTCCTGCCTCCGTAACTTCCTGTGTTCTAGATCCATCATAGTACCAGCAGATGGTACATCTTGTCCCACTTGGAGCCATGAGTACCGGTTGTTCTTTACCTTTTGCTATCCCTCCATTTTAGTTTTCTCTTTAATGATGCCAGTTAGTTACCTACCATCTTGGTCTGCGAATCCTCATTTATGTTTGTAAGTTCAGGCGCTTTTCTGTGAAATCACCCAAACATTGAAGGTGGCGAAATGCTGAAACGCGTCTGGACCCACAAAAAACAGCGAGGATGGTCAGGCCAAGATAAAACAAGGTAATTAATCAGTAGCTTTGTATTTGTTTCTCACACATAAATTTAAAAAAAAATATTTTCTATAAATCAGAAAGTAAAGGAAAATAAAATTTCAAGCAAATAAATTAATATTTTATTGAAATTTACCATTTTGTGTGAAAATGTATCTAAACGAAGAACTAAATTTTATATATCAAATTTGTATAATATTAAAAAAAATTTTTAATCTACGTTTCATTTTTAAAAAAAAATTCATATTAAGTTATCCAAGTTACCAAAAAATTGGTCAACGTGACAGATGAATATGGATGTACAGCAAAGATTTCATAGGCAAATTACTTCAATTTGTCAACGCTTCTGTTGAAAAATGAGGTCGGCCGTTGTCCCGGAACAGGATACCTTTACTCTGGTTTTTATCCAAATTTTGATGGATTTAGCCAATTTTTGTGAGTACGTCGTTTAATAAAATACATGAACCACAGACCGTACAGTCGCATTTAATTTTCCGGCATTAAGATTCTTCTTTCTGCTTGTACCCAGATCGATAATTTTGACTTTTCGACTCTTGACGCCACGAAGTTTTTAATTTTATATTATATAAATAAAAGGATGTATAAATATATAATATAAATATAAGGTATAAT
>CM077107.1:17920223-17936080 GCA_039619505.1 Cimex hemipterus
AAAAGGATGTATAAATATATAATATAAATATAAGGTATAATAATAAATATTAAAGATAATCTAATCAATAAGGGTCTAGAAAATGCCTTTCCACATGGTTTTTCGTTAGTTATGAAACGGTTTGATGTGGATTTTTTCCACAGCTAAAAGTTCGTCATCGATTGATGCTAAGTTCTTTGGCGGGGTGGATTTTCCTAAGTCGTATCTTCTGGAAAGTAAATGAAGTTAGTTCATGGCTACAGAAACAAGCTGAGGCAAGGACAAAAATCTAAAGGAAACTTTCCAATCAAAGAATATTACAAATCCCTCCACCAAAAATGGCCGAGTTTGAATGCAAAAAATCAAAAATCGCTTTCATTGACACGTCTAAAACGTAACTAGAGTAAAATGCAATTGTTTACTTGAAACGAAAACATTTTTATTTAATAAATTAAAAGGTAAAATACTGGACACTTGTATTTTACTTCAAATTAGATGTATATATTTTTATCGTTATATTAACACTGTTAGTAATTACAACATACTCATTTTAATGTCAAACAAACATCAGAAATTCATGAGTTTTAATCAAAAATATTTAAATCACCAAAACATCTGAAAAACATTTATCGTTAAATTGAATGAAAATTTCACTATTTAGTATAATAAATGTTATTTATTAGGGGGTTGCTTATAACGCCGCGCCGAAGAATATCGAGTACTCTGGGGTTAGTGCGTGACGTCTGGAGAGTAAAAGTAATTTATTAGCGTGAAAGGAGAGGGTTGCTTATAACCGCGACTCGAGGAATATCTAGTACTTTTCTGGTCAGTGTATGATGTCTGAAGAGGAAAAGTAATGTATCAGCGTGAAAAAAGGGGTGATTTAACCCAGCCCCGAGGAGTATCGAGTACTCTGGGGTGAGTGCGTGACATCTAGATAGTAAATGTAATTTATTAGCGTGAAAGGAGAAGTTTGCTTATAACCCTGCCCAGAGGAATATCAAGTACTCTGAGGTGAGTGCGTGATGTCTGGAGAGTAAGAGTAATTTATTGGCGTGAAAGGAGAGGGTTGCTTATAACCGCGACTCGAGGAATATCTAGTACTTTTCTGGTCAGCGTATGATGTCTGAAGAGGAAAAGTAATGTATTAGCGTGAAAGGAGAGGGTTGCTTATAACCCTGCCCCGAGGAATATCGAGTACTCTGGAGTGAGTGTATGACGTCTGGAAAGGAAAAATAATTTATTAGCGAGAATGGAGTGGGTTCAATCCCGCCCCAAGGAAGTTCAGTACTCTGGGGCAGTGAATATGTCCAGACTTCTTCTAGTACCGGGAGGTGATGTATATGTAAATATGTATTGTATTTTTGTCTGTCCTGTAATTGACAAGCTGATGTGCAAACGAGAGGCTACCATTTTGGATAATGGCGTAGATATATATAATTATTAAAGCAGAGAGTCAGAAACCGTTTCGAGACGCTCAAATCGCTGCAGTTTAAAACAAAATACGCTTGAAAGACCAAAGAAAAAACACACACGAAGAACCGAGCCGTCTCTCGGCCCATTAACCTCCCATTTTATGTATATAAAATTTCACTAACAGTTCATTACCTGGTTTTGCTATTAATGCGTTAGTTAAATGTATCCCATCACTAAACGATTTCCTGGTGTTTTGTTGAATTGTCTTTCAAACCATCCATTAAATTTTTATTAAAAATCGTCAATTTAATTTACTTTATATTAAAATAAGTATGCTGTAATTAATAAGACCAACAAAATATATTTAGTTTGAAATAAACAACAAAATACGAGTGTCCGATTTTTGTCTTTGAGTATATAAAATTAACAAGTGATTATTTTACGAATAAATATTTTGCTACGAATCAACAGGAAATGTAATCCCCTTTAATTAGCTGTAATCCGCTGTTGTAATAACGAATGCGGATACTTCGTTTGGGACAATCCAAAAAATATGCATTCATCTCTTAATCCTATTACGTTTCGTGTTTTAATACCCCATTATAAATAGGTTTGTAATAATATTTTATCTAGGGCTATATCGATCGTGTCATTGTTTTATTATATGGAGAAGAAAAGGGACTTAGCTATTGTTTCAAATTGTATTGTACTGTGCTGTAAATGTACTTAAGCCCTAGGATCTTGACCGAGGTTATTTCTTACGGACATTGGAGGATTTTCCATCACACCATGGGTGCGGTGAGAGGTTACTTTCCGACTTATTTATAAGAACGAAGCTTCCATTAGATGGGCTCGACAAAATTTCTCGGTCCCGCATTTTATGTAAAGTATATATATGAGCACATCCCTTCCATCTTATAAATTGTATGTTCGTATTACATATATTAACTTGTGGGGATTAGATTCGTAAATCGGGAAAAGTTGGGAGATCGTGATTTGTTGATGTGAGTGTTTGATCATTATTTATAGATGTCTGTTCGCTTTCACCATTCATTTCCAGTCTGTGCGCCTCGTGATATTTGAGCTTAATGCGTTGATGGGTGTTTGGCTACCTGACATGATAGCTATGTTCTTGTTTTTGTACCCTTTACTCAGGTTGAGTTGGGTACATCTTTCGATTGCATAAATCTCACCTTGGAAGGATAATGGTAAATTTTGGATGGGTTCTGAGTATTTGGTTCCGGGTCCTGTATCCTGTAACTTCTTGTGTTCTAGATCCAACTGTATACCAAAGGATGGTGCATAAAATCTAACGAAAAGCCCACTCCCATTTTTGTAACCAACAGGTTACTCAAACTCCGACCTTATCACTAGTGATTTGTCGACTAAATCTAAATACGGCATGGACTTGATGAAAAAGCAAACTCAGTAGTTACTGCCAAGCTGTCGACCTGTTTCATCAAGTCATCATCAAGGCAAAATTAAACGAGTCTACAGGTTGACATAATCAACTTTTTCACAGACGATTTCAAATTTCTGTATGAAGGCCGACTCCATCCCAAGGACTGGCCGACTAACGGACAATGACAATGTCGGGACTTAACTATGTCAGTCTGTAGACCTATTTAAGATTGTTTTGCCCTGATTATGACCTTTACATAAGTTAAAAGCTTCGCATTAGCAACAGTAATAAAATTTAATCCTGGGGTGCAAGAGTACAACAGTGGTCGATACGTCTAACACTTAAAACTATCAGGACAACTATCCAGTGACACTCCAAGCAAGCAGCAACTACTGACTGCCCACTGCCTAGTGTCTACCCTTACTGTAGCACCGGCTATTTACAAACTTCTACACAAAGATCTACGTGGAGAAATGTGTGGAGATTAGTGACCGTTAATCGATAATTATTCAGAAATCGTGAGATGCGGTCTGGTGTGATGTAGGTTTCAGAAGAGCGTTTTCTTTATCGTGCCAACGTTTCGATCTTCATTGAGATCATCTTCAGGACCTGGGATTTACAAACATTGTTTACGTTTAACGAATACACATACACCCTAAATGCCCCACACTCTCGACATGACACGCAAGAATGGCACAATTACACAGAATAGAAACACTTTGAGCCCTGAAGATGATCTCTATAAAGATCGAAACGTTGGCACGATAAAGAAAATGTTTTTCTGAAACCTACATCACACCAGACTTCATCTCACGATTTCTGATTAATTACAGAGATCTAAGTGGAGCATTCCTCCTGGAGCTCCTACTCTCTTGGCTTTACCATCTACATTTTCTTGAGTTTTCCTTTTGATTTTCGAGCTCCAAAGAAGGCACGAACCCTTCCGATTTTTACATATATTCATTCTAACTGTTCAATACAGTTAATACCAAAGTTTTTACTTAATTAATTATTACTTTCACAGTCATTACTTACACAACTCATTAGTTGTACAAAAAAAAAAAAAAATAGTCTTCCTATGACGTTTTCAAATAACCAAATAATTATTGAACACTGTGTGGATTTGCCGAAAGTTCTGAGTATAAAACAAAGTGACAATTAGAGTAAAAAGTAATAAAATTAAATCTAGTTTTTCTAACTAACAAATCTTTTAAAACAAGTTATTTTTCTGATAAGTTTTTCTTCATTTTTGTAATAAAATGGGCGGTTCGCGTTTTTTTACTAATGTGGACGACGTTCCTCCCTATTTTCATCCTTTTCCAGTAAACTGCATAAAAGGGAGAACAAACCGTCCGGCACACCGTGAACCTAGTTAAAGACGTCCTAAACGGAAAGGACAATCTCTACCCGCCGAACAGCTAACATTCGGGAAGTGTGAATCCTTGCCAATTTTCTTAACAGTTTTCATGGAATGGATGGATCCGTTAGGTTGTTTAATCGAAGGTATGACCGTAGACAAATACCAACCAAAGTATATTATTTTTGAACCATATCCTTTTGATTCAAAGTAGCTACGTTGTTTATTGTCTACCTTTTTAGTTAAATTTTAGCCTAATGTTTGAGGTTTTAACTCACCGCACTTCAACCTCTGTGATACCTTCAATTTAGTATTTAATAAATGTCTATATGTTTTGGATTATTTGTTGTTGAGATGTATTCAACTCGGGCTCGAGCCTGGAAAATCGTTTAATTTGCATCTCTTTTGAACAAATATGTTTTTGTTAAATATACAAAATCCTAGATTTAATTGACCTGAAAGGACTTTTTCGGCACGTAGATAAAATATGTTTTGCACCTAGCACAAAACACATTGTTTCTTTTTATCAGAGGCAGCTGAGGGTGAAAAAAGGTAAAAGAAAGCCCAGGCCATTCGTCTGTATTAAGCCAATGATTTATAAGTTGTAAAATGAAGAAAAAGCTATCACTCGCACGCAAAACGTACATCTCCACATAAAATGCCTAGGGTCAGGCAGTAATAAAAATTGAAATATGTTTTTATCTAAAGCAGTGTATAAATAAAAATAGGGTAAAATGCAATATAGCTAAATAACGATTGTGTAGTGTTAATTCCTAAGAAAAAGAAAATTATATTGCCCATTTTCAGGTTTTGTATCCTCACGCACATAGGAGCACGCACGTACTCAACATTTATTTTATATTTGAAGTTCAAACTTGCCCTTCAGTGGAGCCGACAATCTTGGGATTGTGATTTACAGTTGGGTAAATTATGTTTGCCACCCTTCCCAATCAAATTGAACTCCTTCCACGAATCGGAAATTACAGTTGAACCCGTTCGTACACGTTTGCAGACGTCGTCAAAGTTAAAAGCCCGGCGAACAAATGGACGCTGTAGATGCAAGTGCACTTTTCACGGGGAGAAGTGTGACCTTCGCGGTCTGGTCCTCCTCTGCTCCGTCGTCTTGCTATCTACATAAATATCCATCCAAAAACATTTTCTCGTTTGTTTTCAACTATTAAACGGAGATCGTGAGATGCGGTCTGGTGTGATGTAGGTTTTAGAAAAACATTTTCATGCATCCTGCCAACGTTTCGGTCTTTCTTGAAACCATCTTCAGGGCCAGGGATTTACAAACATTACAGCAAAAGTGTTTGTTGAGACGAAAAACTGACAATTGTTAATCTCCTTTTCCTTTTTTTAATATGTACTTATAAGTAAATTTCATTAAATAATTAATGTATTGATTTTGCCATAACATCTAAATTGTTACTGATTACTAACGTAAGCATAAATCTGCATACACATAAACAAACACTCGTGTACAGTGTTGAGCATTTCACTACTCGCAGTCCACAGGCAGCTTTTGTAATTTATTTAGAAATCGTGAGATGCGGTCTGGTGTGATGTGGGTTTTAGAAAAACATTTTTTTATACGGCCACGTTTCGATCTTTACTGAGATCATCTTCAGGGATTTACCAAACATTGTTTATGTTTAACAAATACATATACATCCTAAATGCCCCGCACTCTCGACACGACATGCAAGAATGTCACAATTACACAGAAAACAAACACTGATCCCTGAAGATGATCTCAATAAAGGTCGAAACGTTGGCACGATAAAGAAAATGTCTTCCTGAAACCCACATCACACCAGACCGCATCTCGCGATTTCTAAATAAATATCTTTCAACGGTCACTAATTACCACACTTTTATAATTTACCATAAATCACCCATCTCAGGTGTTGGTAGTCCAGGGGCTATCATCAACAGCTAGGTGATTTCAACCCCCCCCCCCCCAAGTATTAAATTCATTCACACTATCACTCAACCTTAAACACTTTTTTCCTATTTTCATTACACCTATTACATAACTTACCTAATTTTGGGCCAACGAGGTACTCAATATTCAACCACCGACCCTCTCACACTACACATTCACACCAATAAATACTTTCACTCTTGACACAAGCCAAGGATACAAATTAGTTTTACATACCACAGAACAACCCTGTTAATTCCAAGAATTGGAAGAAGGAACCCAACATTTGCTGCCATGTTGGGCATGCTCCAGCACAATTCTCATATCTGGTCATATTCCTACATGCTCTCTCTATTGGGGCAAGGAATTGAACCCTTTAATTAGATGGGACGAATCAAGCAACCTTTCTCTGCATGCTAGAAACATACAAGGGCTCTGGTCAAAATTTTGTGAGTGTGTCGATCTGGCATGGCCTATTTTTAATGGGATGAGGATAACCCTTCTTCTAAAAGTTGTTTTAAGCATATCCTTGACCTGTCCTAGCTCATATTTTTGTGCTCAGGCAACCCCTTGTTTTTATACAATTTAAATTGTTTGTACAACATTGGATGGCTACAAAAAAAACTGTTTATACCAAATTTATCAGTTTTCTGCACTAGTTAAACAAAATAAATCGTTAAGGAGCAAGAAAAATTATTTTATCAAAGACACAACTCCCACGAATTTCTTATAAATTTTCAATAGACAATTTAGTTCCACGCTTGAGCCCGGTAAAGATATCAATCCAATTTTTTGAAGTCTCATTCTAACCGAAAAAGCCATACACAAACCAACAAAAATCACAATATTGTACGTAGGTAGAAAAATAATTATTTACGACAGGCTACAAAAAATGTCCTATGAGTATGCCTCTTCCTAAATTGAGCTTGTATAACTAGAACCAGTAAGTTTTCTTGTTTGTAACAAATTTGAAAACTTACTTAGAAAGAAGATAAGTAAAAATTCCGTTTTCTAAAAGATAAGTCCGTACCAATCACCAATGTCTCCTTTTGTCCTTTATTTGCATATCAATATAAATATTTATTTAAAAAACAAACATTTGATTTAGTTATTATTCAGTGTATACACAAAAACGTGTGAACCTTTTTTTTTTAATTAATTAATATGTATATAAACAACCAATAATTAGAAACGACAAGGGATTTGGTTTTTTGAGCATGATTTATAGAATCAAATTTTATTTTACGAATAGTCAAAGGTTTTTTAATAGAAATGATACAAATGGGGGTGAGTATGTAAGGTTTTCATTCTGTCTAAACTTGCTCAAAAATATCTTTTACATATAACTTGTTAACCCATTTTCTTGAAATGTGTAGTCACCTTGTATAAACGCCTGTTATTTTTACCGTTTCAGTCATTGCCTGAGTACAAGACGTCTGCTTTGAAAAAGTCACGTTTGATTCTGTCCCACTACGGAGTATTTAAGACGTGTTGGGACTGGCTTATACTCATTGCCACCTTCTACATCGCCATAGCAGTGCCGTACAATGCGAGTTTTGTGAGCCTTGAACGACCTTCTATGGTCAGCGATGTAGTTGTTGAGTCGTTATTTATTGTAGGTGAGTGGGTATTTCTACTCAGTACAATTCTGCATAGTTATATTACATTTAAAAAAATTGTATTTACATTGGTACAAACTTTAATATTAACTTAATATTTGTTTTATAAAACACTTAGAAATCAATGATAAAACTAAATATTCACAAGCCTTAAACAAAAAGGGCTATTAATGTGTATGTTATCAAAGAATCAATTTAACGTTCTTTTCTTTAAGAATGTGGTTAAATTCAGTTTTTGTTGATTAGTTATCCTTAACCAATTACATCAGTGTAAAATTCTTATTTGATGCAAATTTTAGTGTCCTTCTTCTTCTTGCTCTTCGTTTTCTCTCTTTCTTTTTAAACTCACACTTTCATCGGATGTGTCTTGAGGTTCAATCTTTACTTCTATTTGCTGAGGTTGCAACTGTTGCTGTACTTGCTGGTGTTGGCCCCCTTGTTGAATTTTCGCTTTTGCATGTATCATTTGTTGTGCTTGACCACTAACCATCATCGGACCTGCAGCACCATCGTTATTAATGAATTAAAACCGGGCCATTTATTTACGTTTGACTTACTCGTGGTAATTTTCATGACGGGTTTGGCCAGAGAAGTCAAAGACTGAGTCCGGGCGACACTGGCGACGTTCGGAGGTCTTTTCACCATCGAGACGGCGCCGGCATTTTTAGTCACTTTCAACGACGAACTTAAACCACTGTTGCCGCTTAATGTAAACTTGGTCTGATAAAAGAAAAAAGTATAACATTAAAATTATACAAACTTTGTGATAAACACACAGCATTCATACCTTATTGAGTTCAGACGATCTTTTACTATATTTAAGCTTGTAGTTACAAGATGAAAAACAGTAGCGATCTGGAGGTAAACGCAAACCACAATGTGACTTAACAAGTGGTAAAGAGGAACTATTTTTTGTCCTTGCCACTTCCAGAAGAAGCTGAAAATTAAACGATTACAACAAACTTGCATTTTCTTTTGAAAGAAAACACTTTCACATTTATAATTGTAAATTTAAACTTAATAAACTATAAATATGTTTGTGTGAGACTTCAAAGTTATTAAAACAGGCCTGACCTAATCAATAAATAAAAAATAACCATCTAGATTTGACTAATTCTTCAAATTGAACCCATTTAATTTGTGTACAAATTGTTAATCCTCATCATTACAAGCATGATAATGCGTCCCAAAGAACCAAGCACAGTTTTCATTAAATCCATATACATCGACAGTTTACAATTTTTTTTTTTTTTTCTTTCAATATTGGCATTATCGTTAGTCATTCTAACTTACATCTCTGGGTGGCGGAGTTGTAAATACTTTTTCTAACTGCATCATCACGGCTAGTTTAACATCATCGTTGTCTATCGCCTTTTTTTTAGCGTGATTTGCGAACGCTCGAGCATCGTCCAACACACAAGAAACGTAACCTAGAAAGGAAAAACCGAAGTAATTAATTAGTTTCCTATAAATGTGTCTATTTTGAAAATAAAAATTTCAAATAGAAAAATCAAATAGGTTTCAATTCAAAGTTATTCTAATTGTAATTGAGTAAAAAAACACAAACATTATTTGTGTAATTGGATAGCTGGAAAAATTGACTTGAAATGAAAAGTAAGGTTCTACTTATAAACGGTAATTACCCATCATCAGGCAATGATGAAGCAATGTCCTACTCAACTTCCTCACATCAAAGCTTTGGATACCTTCGAACTCATGACCTTTAAACCGCATCAGACTAAGTATCCAGATGACCCGGATCATTGCAAAACCAGTTTATAGAACTATCCTATTTAACTAACTACAAATTGTGTTAATATACTCTATCAAAATCAGTGACAACAGATTGCTGTCTAAATAAAAAAAAATGGGTAAACAAATTGAACACTAATGCCACAGTTTCTACAGTAGTGGAATGAAGAATTATAGACTTCTGTCATCCTCTGCCAGCAGAATGTTAAATCTTGGCGATCTTTTCACCTGCACCAAGTTTCAAAAATTCTTCTCGCTGGCCCTGAAGCCGATGAAGATTCATATCACTGAAATAGTATGATCATGGGCACCCTTCTAAATCACACGTTGCGCATTACGGCCACGTTCTACAGTAAATCCTGTGTAAATATGAACCGCAGATGCCATGGCCAATTCGGAGTCGTAAAATTTTGAAAAGACGGCTTTTCCTGTTTCTTGATACCATTTTTTGTAATGTTGGTAATAATGAACAATACAACTTCCCGACTGTGCACCAATTTTGCCATTTTCTGCGCACATCTCTTTTTGTTATTGTTTGTACCGCCTCCGACAATTAGCTGCAAATAAGTGTGAGAATTAACAGTTACCTCCTCGGCTACTGGTCGACTCTTTCATTGTTTTATGCCCGCATGTCCTTTTACCTAGCATATTATGTTTTTGTATTGATTCCTTAGCTTGTACCTGATTATTTCAATTAAAATTTATTTATACTTGTTATTAATTTTTTATTCGTCGTCATCCCATCATTCCAACTTGGATGGAGCACAATTTTTGTTGATAGTGGGGAGGGGGATTTGCTGGTCAGTTAAGCGATCCTCCTTCAATTTTGTATAATTGCCAGAGTAAAACAGAAACCGAGATAAATTAACATTCAATTCTGCCTTTAACAATCAACATAAATTATAGTCAACGTTAATAAAGTTTTGACTACAAGGCTAAAGATCTAATCTAATGTTATCAAAATATCAATATTTATACTCACGAATCGCGAATTCCATCAATTGGTTCACCACTCTCGGTTCGAAATTGGTGATGCCCAGTTCCTTCATCATTGAAATGATGACGAGGCCGTCTTTCGGGTACTGCTTGTTCTGGGCAGCCATTACATAAGGAATTGGTGATAGATTTAAACGAAAGCCGCGGCCCAAAACTGCCGACGATCGACGGATAATCGCTGGCGCCGACTGCAGACCCACAAGAATGCAACGCGACTAACGCTGCCTAACCTTACACTTTGCAGTTTACACTTTACAGCGACAGCCGACAACGAGCCGGAGTTCCCTTATCACTCATGCGCCCGCGCCAATCGATTGCGGCTCGATCTCTCGATTTTCCACAACTGAAAAGCAAAGGACTTTCGTCCTTTTTACTTTCTTTCTTTTTTTTTCAATAATAAAGCATATTTTGCTTAAAAAATCTCCAACATGCTAACTTTTGATATATTTTCAAAATTAAACTCATAATTCAAACTTCTAAAGAAAATCCTTTTGCAAGATGCAAAAAGGGACAAATACTCTTTTTCTCCTAAAATCTTACATTTACATCATTTACATTTACAAAGCCCGTTTTTAATAGAAAATAATTTTTTTTTTCATTAGTATTATAATTAACTAACATGTACTTTACCAAGGTTAATCTTTTCATAAAAATAACATCTTGTTAAAATTTTACCCCTCTGTCGGAAACCTAATCACATTATAGATCCAATAATTTGACATTTATTCATTTTTCAGATTTATCAATTCTAATAAAATTAAAGAAAAAGTTTATGTTTAAAAAATTATAATAAAATCAACCAAGTAGTTGATTTTTTTTTTTTTTTTTAATTTTTTACAATCAACATTTATATTTTGTTTGCACTTTTCAGCAACTTGCAGGCAACACAACATGAAATTATATTTATGCATATTTTTACTTATTTATTTTGTCATCAAACAATTTTTCTTTATAGTTGTGCCTCATGAAAAAAGTAGCTACCAATAGATATGGCCTTGTTCCCCTGGAAACAATTACATCTACATATTTCTCTCTCCCTCTAGCACTCACTATCTATCTATGTCTTTCTCTCAAAAAAGATTAAATTTTAAACTTTTTTTTTATTTTCATTTACTGACATTTAATGCTTGTCTAAACATTTGTTAACTGTCTGTTGGTTAACATTTACCATTTAACTTAATCAAAATGACACATTAATAATGACAATGTATTAAAAATAGTCATACATGTTTTTTATGTGTTGAAATTTAATGCTTGTTTAAACAAATTTAACTTTTTACCGTTCAATTCATCAAAATGACACATAATTACAGATAATAATACGTATAAATTTTAAAATAATTAAATTAAACAGGTAATTTTTTTATTTTTCTGAAATTTAATGCTTGTCTATTCAGATTAAACTTTATTCGACTTATTAAAAATGATACATTAATAATGACAACGCAATAAAAATTATACATTTAATGTTTTTTTTTTTTGCTTAAATTCAATGCTTGTTGACAACCACCTTTTATTGTCCCACTTCACACTTTTAAAACAAAAGAATGATCTTTTAAGAAAAGTCTGAAGGAAATTTCAAAAATATTTTTACTTGGAAAAAGAAAACTTTGGATTGTTGGAATTTTCGACCCGAATCAATATAAAAATGTTTTACATTTTTGTTCAACATAATAAAATCAATTCTATGTAAATATTAAATTACTATCTGCTAAGATTTTGACCTGTTTTAAAGTCATCATCAGGGGATAAAAATCTTAAATATGCATTGGATGGACAAACGAGCATAATTAAGATTTTAATATACGGTTTCAAATTTCTTTGAATACGACTCTGTACGCACATTGCCAAGGACTGTGTGTAATCATCCATAAATTTTTATTACATTCGAACCTTTTATGATAGGTTTCTATGATATGTAAGGTCGAGCTTTTATTAAAAGGCATTGTAAATATAGCCAACATATTTTTTCCTTCTTTGACTTGAACTTTTTGGCTTTATATTAGTAATAAAGCAAGGTGTGATAATATCAGCAAATTGTATCCTCTGACCAATTACTTTTGGGGCTTAAACCTCAATGACACTTTCATATAACGGCTATCAATTCAAACTTGTTTCTCTAAACTAGTTGAAACATTGAACTAGATGGTATATTTGGGTACAATATTTTAGGGTTTCAGGTTCACAACATATAGTAAAATGTTAGAAAAAGACTTCTGTCAAATTTAAAAATCTTTTCTTGAAAAGCCAAGATCCCTTGAGCATGTTACCCTTTGCCTGCTGGAACTGCCTTGATTCTTTATCTTTGAACGATTTAAATATGGGAAGATTTCAAATGTAGTTTTGTTTCAGATATAATACTCAACTTCAGAACGACATTTGTAAATAGAAAAGGGGAAGTTGTCTCAAAATCAAGTTCCATCGCCATTAACTATTTAAAAGGATGGTTTATTGTTGACCTTTTAGCCGCAATCCCTTTTGATCTGCTTTATGCCTTTGATGTTTATAGTGGCGAGGTACTGTGAAATTCGTACGCTTATTTTACATAACGCCATTGTATGTGTTTGATTAGCAAGCAGGACATGGGCAAATTCATCTTCTTAAACTGACAAGGTTGTTGCGACTCGCACGGCTGCTTCAGAAAATGGACAGATATTCTCAATACAGTGCCATGATCTTGACGCTGTTGATGTTGTCATTTACTTTGGTGGCGCACTGGTTGGCCTGTATTTGGTTTGTCATTGCTGAAAAAGAAAGGGCTCGTTACAATAATGACTGGAACCTAGGTGAGTGCTTAAAAATATCTTATGAAATATTCGTCTGAAGTCTCTTGTCAATGGCATCAAGACTGTGCATTAAATCGGTATTTTTCTATTTTTCCTATTCAATGAACTTTTTCTATCTAAATTTAAAAGTACATTTAATGCACCATTTTATTCATAATGTTTATACATTTATTATTATAGGAAGATGATTGATTTATTTGCATTTTAGGCTGGTTACATGCTCTCGCCGAGAGACTGAAAGTAGACATAGATAACGTATCAAGATCTGAATCATACGTTACAGCGTTGTATTTCACATGTTCTTCTTTGACGAGTGTGGGCTTTGGGAATGTTTCCGCAAATACCAGTTACGAAAAAATATTCAGCATAATTACAATGCTGATAGGAGGTACGGATGTAACATTCTCAACAACGGTGACAAATTATTATTTACTTTCTTTTTAGCCTTAATGCATGCGGTAGTGTTTGGAAACGTTACTGCTATAATTCAAAGATTATATTTAAGAAGATCCTTATATCAGACGAAGTGGAGGGATTTGAAAGATTTCCTCACGTTGCATCAAGTCCCAAAAGTACTGAAGCAACGCATGCAGGATTATTTTCAAACAATGTGGTCGTTGAACCACGGTATCGATATTAATCAGGTATGCATCATTTTTTTTTTAATTAATTGTTTTATTTATGTTACTTGTTTCCAAAAATTCAGACTTTGAGGGAATTCCCGGAGGAATTGAGAGGTGACGTGTCAATGCACCTTCACAGAGAAATCCTTCAGCTTCCTATCTTTGAATCTGCTTCTCAGGGTTGTTTAAAGCTTCTCTCGCTTCACATCAAATCAAACTTTTGCGCTCCGGGAGAATACTTAATACACAAAGGGGATGCACTAGCTTATTTTTATTATTTGTGCAACGGTTCAATGGAAGTTGTACAAAACGACATGGTAGTTGCAATTTTAGGTACTGCTATTTATTTTTCCATTTTCTTTTCGTTGTCACTCATGCGACACTTGTCTCCCTTCAGGAAAAGGCGACCTTGTAGGTTGTGACATTAACATGCACCTTTCTGGAAATGCCAATGGTGCAGGTCCATCCGGTGAAGTGGTAGTAAAGTCCAGCTGTGATGTTAAAGCTCTAACATACTGTGATCTAAAGTGTATAAATATTCAAGGTTTAGTGGATGTACTTAGGTTGTACCCGGAATATCAGCAGATGTTCGCAAAGGACATCCAACACGATTTAACGTACAACATGAGGGAAGGATACGAAGCTGAAGTTAGTAATTTACTAGTTAACGGCCAATTCTGAAAGTAACTGTTTCGTTTTAATATTTAGGAATCGGATCTGAACGGAATGCCATCGTTGACCTTACCATCGATAAGTGAAGACGATGAAAATATACCTGAAGAAGGCGATTCACCCTTATCTCCACCGAACCGATCTCCTCTGGATGCCCTTAGCCCTAGACACAAATATGCAAGGTTTCTACTTATAATGTTTTACTATTTCAAATTTATATACATCTGTCATAACAAATTATAAATTTTAAGGAACAGGCAAAACTCAGACATGAACAGAGAACGCCTGAATACCCAAGTGTCTTCTCTTCATCACCACGTGGCAACTCTAAGTCAAGAGGTATGTGGATGAACCTAATCATAAATTTAAAAAATAAAAATCTTTTTTGCAGTAGGGGTGGAATAATTACTTTGAACCCTTTCCTATCTACCTGATCTGTTGTGAAAACCAAATAGGTTAAAAAGCAAGCCTTGGAAAGTGTAGTTTTTCCTATAAGATTAAACACTTTTTTTCAATTCCTCTTTAACACACCTCTCTTGGTGTGAGGATTCCCTTACCGTAACTGGGCAAATATGTGCCGATGTTCCTTCTGACAAAGCCGGCATATTTCTGGCTCTGCTTTGCCCACTTTCTTTAGGTTAAGAAAACACACCCTGCCTGCTGAGAAACAGAGTACTTCACCTTCATTTTTGAGAAACTTATAAATCTCTTAGCTCGCCTTGTACTTAAGTGTTTTCGTGCTCGTTTTTTTCCCCTCGAGCCGTTTTTCCTGTTCTAATTTAAGTGAATGTGTATCTAGGTGTAGTCCCGGTCCAGATATGCTTGGTCATTTCCTATTCCTTCTGTACTTTCCTGTCCTGGAATACATTTGACAGTAATTTTGTTGTTTCTCTCGAACCATTAGGCAATTTAGGAATTTCCAGTTTTGACCTGAAAACATACGCATTTAGTGCCTTTATATCTATCTGGCCAATCTTAAAATATGTAAATTTGTTTACCTTTCATATTTTTCTTCCTTAACTCCTGTGCATTGTTTTATTGCATGGAAAATCGTTAGTATTACCAACACTTGCTCCCGTTCCATCTCTGTACCATGTTAGGTATTCCTGAAACTCCCTTTATTCCAAAGGTCCCCGTATCCCATTTGTAAGGTCTGTCAAAGTTGAGGTTTTTTCATTTTTCAGGTACAACCATACTGCCAAAATTTTGTGGTGACTTAGCACTCAAAAAAGCCAACTTTTGCCTATAATTATGCCAAGGTGAAAGATCGAGTGCGTTTTCAATGGTACGGGGGCAGATATGCATTAACCCCGTTATATTAAGACCTT
>CM077107.1:17936480-17949176 GCA_039619505.1 Cimex hemipterus
CCATACTAGAGTTCCATATGTGACCAGGGGTTTGACCATTGTGGTGTCCAACCAATATGGCATCCTGTGGTTTATTCTCAAGTTGCTGACACCCATACTTTTGTTTTCAAACAAATAATTATACTCATTATCAATTTAATTGCACACAGATCAGATAAATTACTTAATATAAAGGTGTTAGGAAATAAACACCCAAATAAATTACATAGAAAAGGAATTTAGGAATACATCTACTTTTTATTAACCCAAAACTGTGAGAGTTTATTTGTGTATTATTTTATATAAATAATAAGTCGCATTTGATGTGAAATTTAAAAAAATTGAAACCTTTTTACATTCTAAAACCATTTGCTCAATTCTTCATTGACGGATTAACAAGTTGTTTCTTTAGGTCCGTAATGCCATACATGCTCTGCAAGAATTAAGTGCTACAAGTACCGCAGCGAGCCGGTACCCTTACCCACTGCCTGCACACTCGAATCCAAACCTGCCATACTCCAGTTACGGTATGTCGACCGAAATACTTAGGTCGTCTTCTCAGCCTCCGGAAATATTCAGAGGGCACCTTGTTGACCATCTATACCACCAAATAGACGCACAAACTCAGACTGATACTTCATTAGATATTATCAGGTATTTAACAATTTGAAAAAAAAAATTATATATATATAATAACTTCATTTCTTGCAACCTCTTGATTAAACTCAACTTTTTATTTACATTTATGATCATCTTTCCCCCTCTAAATATTGTAAAATTTTATTAGGTTTTGTGGTCCACTTGGCCAAATAAATTCTTTTCAAAATTGAGTTTTCGGTTGAGATTAAAAAAAGTCTGTCACAAGCGGGATTCGAACCCACAACCTTTAGCCAAATACGCCACTGCTGTAGCGACTTGAGCTATCGTGACTTCAATTCACCTTTTGAATTTCCTCTCCTTGAAAAGGGAAATTACTGTCCGAGTGGATAGAAGTCATGATAGATCAAGTGGTTAGAACAGCAACGTATATTTAGCTGAAGGTCGTGGGTTCGAATCCCGCTTGTGGCACTTTTTTTATCTCAGCCAAACCCTTAATCTATTGTAAAATGTTGCAACAAATTGTATTGTTAAAATTGTTAATAATTATATTTCAGCTGCCGACTGTTCGTTGCTGAGAATCCAAAAACGGTCTTGCGTTGGCTAGGGCTGGACCCAGAAACGCCAACAGCACTGAAGCCACACAACAGTAAGAAGCAAGACCAGTACTATTACAAGGGTCCGAGGCACAGTTTGGACGACATGTGTACATTCCAAATAAATCGCATCCCATCCTCTCATTCTTTAAAGTTTCTACCTAAAAGCTGAACAATTTTAAAATTCAATAGGTAAACAAATAATTTTGGTCCACGTTTCTCGAGTTTAGCAAATGTACTTATTTTTGTATTTTTTTGTTTTTCCAAAGGTAGTTAATTTTATAACTGATATTTTCATCTGTAAAAATTAACTTTTGCTACAACACTTACTCGATTTTACACTGTTCATTATTTCATAACAAACTGAAAACTGGCTAAAGAAATTTCTAAAATGTGCCAAAAATTCGTGTAGTGTTTAAATTTAACAAATTGTGTGTGACAGAACGTCTCAAAATTGTCTAATTTATCAAAATTAATTCGGCCGTTGTCGCTTTGGGTTGGACGTGTGTTTCTCACTCTGTCGTTTCCCCTTTAAATGAAAATATAAACAACATACCACCTAATTCATATTTTATACAAATACCTAGAACCTTGTCGAAATTTATTTTCTCTAAACAAATAAATATAACAAATATGAACAAAACGTGAATTGTTTAAATTTTTATTTCCTTTGTAAGGTGGCTCCCAGACACACGGGATTCGTCAAATGTCAAATATTTGCCAAGTGTCGAGACGCTCAGGCTTGGCATTTGTCAGTGTTTTATGAATACACACACAAGATTTGTACAATCACCCAGTGATCATTTGTGCACTTTGAAGTGAACACAGAAACTGACACTAGCCAAATATGTGTAAACACCAGTCAGCTTGTAACCAACCCATCCATACGAGAGGGGGGTTAGCTAACCTTTACTTGACGTTCAGCGTATCCTGCATGTCTGTAGTCACCTTTAGGTTAAACCCATTAAGTTCATTAAGTTTCCAACAATCAATATCAAAATAGACCAACTGTTATAGTATTACTGGATAGTGGCCATATTTGTGATCTTGAACACTGAAGAAAAAAAAAGTGATTTAACACAATTGGACTACACTAAAGTGACATTCCACAATTAACTTTTACTCTACTGTTGTCGGTTTTAAATAAAGGATGTCATTGTAACAAAAAGCTAAAAAAAAAAACTACAAAATTTTGTTAATTTTTTATGTGGACTTAGGCTTTTTATAAACAGCAACAGATTTCTGGTGGTCGAGCCTACCATATTACATATTCAAATTTCAAATCTATACGACAACAGTATTATTTTTATGTAATCATTTATACTCGCATTGTATGTACTGGTATTAATAAATTTCGCAAGAATAATTGTTACAATATATAAAAATATTTAAAAACGGAACTTTTTAAAACCTAAATGGGTACCAAAATAAATGTGTTTTGTCAAAAATAATAACCGTTTATACATTACAAAAAAACAACGGAACTGCATATCATAAAATAAAAACTATCTGTGATGTATAATGCACACAAAGTTCCACAAGGATTTTTCAAATATTGATAATTAAGTGGCAGATTATTTTTTCTTTTATGAATGAAATTTATTATTTATTTGGTAAAACATACTTTCAATATTATTTAAGTAAGAAGAAAATGGAGGACAATCAAAACTTAAAACATAATACTGATTACATTTATTAAGTACATATTACATGATTATAATGAAAATAAAATATTACTATAGCAAATTACAAATTGTGATTGTTTCAAAAATTTTTAATAGATATTACAATTTTAAAAGTATATTTTGGGTGGTTAATTTGTAATTTCAAGCAGTAATGACGTGGCTTTTTGTTTTATTATTTTATCAGAGCATTCACTTTAAGATTGTAACTTTTAAAAATAAAAACTCAGCTGAAAGTGTTTTTTCGAACACGGCCAGCTGCGTCACGAATGGTGTCCTTTAATGTATTTGCTAGCGCTTTGGGTTTCTGGCCGAGTTGTTTAATCAGCAAAGGACAATGGGTCAAAGTATGAGCAAAATCGCCAGTAGCGCCACAATTTTCACACACATGCCTGAAATTTATAAACACATAATAATTGGTAAACACACAACAGTGATTAAATTGAGAAAAAAAAATGAAAATAAACAATTCTTTAATTCACTATTTTCGTGGTCTGCTCTACCAATTAATATATCACAATTAATTACGGTTTTTAGTTGAGATGAAAAAACGTTAATGGCACGAGAGGGACTTGAACCCACGACCTTCGGCTAGATACGCCTCTGCTCTACCACCTGAGCTATCATGACCTCGATCCATGAACTCCCTATCTCAAACTCACCTTACGAGTTTTCCCTCCTTTTGCTATATTTCAAATGTCGTGTAATCTGTTTGGATTCTCGACGACAATTGAAATGGCGACGGAGAGCTGAGGTTGAGATGGGGAGTTGATGTCCAAGTGGAACAAGATCACGATAGCTCAGGTGGTAGAGCAGCGGCGTATCTAGCCGAAGGTCGTGGGTTCGAGTCCCTCTCGTGCCATTTACTTTTTTTTCATCTCAACTAAAAACCATAATTAATTGTAATAAATAATTCCCTTCAATAATTCCCCCTGTTATATCAACTGGACTATCACATTTTTTGTGAATAAATGAAAATACTAACCGCCGCAGAACAGGGCACGACAAAACATTCCTACCAGAATTAGTTCTTGTTCTTAAATTATGTCCTTTGAACATTAATTCCGTCTCTTTGTTTGAATAGCAGAACGAGCAAAACATTCCTGTGACCAAAAAAAGTTAAAAACAGGTCTTTAACAATTATTTCTTTAATATTATCTACCATAAGTTGATGATTTTATCTTTGGGTTTTGAACGTGAGAAGCTTGAACATTACTCGCTATATTTTCATTTGTAATTTCATCAGGATAAGCGGGTACGGGTAATATGGGTTTCGTGTATTTATTTTTACAGTGCGTGATCTCACTTTCAGACGCAATTACGACATCTCTACGAACGATGCTACATTCCCTCGGCTGTTCTACTAATAATACAATATTTTATTTTAAATTACAATTCAAAAAATTTAGAAAGTTTGTAAAAAGAATTGCATACTTAAATCGAAAAGTTTTGTGTGAATACTTTTCTGAACGTCCGAGGCATGTTTCATGATGTTCTCAGACTGTTCTCCGAACAGGCTAAACTGAAGAAAATTATCTTGACTTCCTGATCGGTTCACGTCGAAAATGTTATCTTCATTTGGGGGCAAAGCGTTTGGAGGAGAAACGCTAAGTCGGTCAAAGGATAAAGAATCTACGAAGTAACTGTCTCCACTGGAAATCGAGCAGGTTCGTGGTCGTATGCTGCTTTGACTGCTGGCCTGAAATTCTTTCGGCACAGGCTGGGAACCAAAAACCCCATCATGACCTGTTAACGCTTCTGGAGATGGTACCAAGCTTGGTGTACAGTCCTAAAAAACATTAAAACTATAAGATTTGAAATTATCATTTCTTTATACGAAAAATGAAAAAAAAAAAAAAAAAAAAAAAAGCTACTGCTAGTACCTAAATATATAAAATGTATAATAAATATATAAATATATTTTTTCAAACAAAAAGAATTGGCTCCCTCGTATGAGGCTTGGTGATCTTTCTTATGAGCAACTTCCCAGACTTTATTTCTACTCAAATTTAGCTACTCCACAAGTGGTCTAAACAGCCCATGCATTAAAACTTAGTCAACCCTAGTTTGGTGGGTTTCAGGTTTCTTGATATTCTGCTGAAGGTTTATTAAATCTAGGTCTGAAGGTCTACTATATGTACAGCTAAAACTTGGGAAGCCAGAGACAATGGACTGATAATACGGCCATGACTCCCTCCTTTCAGTCTAAAAATATGTAATCTAAAGCTCACCTAGTTTGAAGAATCTTTGGGGTTATTCAGTTTTCCGTCTCGACCCGTCCAACACACATGCCCAGAACTCACACTAATAAATATGTTCATTTGATTTAAGAACACAGAAAAATACTAACCTAAGTTTGGTTGGTCTGTGGGATACTCAATATTGTACGTAACCCCTAACCATCACCCCCTCACATACTCAATACACGCTAATAAATACATTCATTTCACGTAGGAAAATTTTATTAGGAATAACATCAAATATTACCAAATCCATTTATCCTCTTTAGGTTTCAATCAACATTTTGCTTTTTTTTACGGTTGTGTTTTGGTACCTCTCGAGTCGAAGAAAGGCCACACATTGTTCTGCACTATCTGATACAAAATGAAATATAACATAACTTGTGTACCCCGCACATATGCCCTTTTGTTAATTAGGAGATACCCATGCATCGATCTAGTGTAGCCTATTTGCAGATGAGTTAACCCTTTTTTATATCCATCCTCTCCATGGCCTACGGATTAACTGAGTTTCATTTTTTTTTGTTGGTCACTATGGCCAAAAGTACTGCTAATCTTCCCAGTATAAATTTTTGTCTCACAAGGTTCTCTAGGTTATGTGACCTTGTTGCTGCATGGTCAGCATTTTCTTCTATGCTTGACAACCTTTATGGAAATAACTTTTTGTTCATTTTGTCCTTTATTACCTAGATTAATTGATCCTGGGAGAAGGTATCACAAATGGCTAAGAACAACACTGAATGAGTTCTGTGCACGTAACATCTTGGCCATACCCAGCAGAACAGCGCTCAGGTGTAAATATAATTGGCGTATCCCTCCCAATATACCACAAGCTGCCAACCCTATCACTGTCCCTCATACTATATGTATATATAAATATTGCATTGCAGTACTCTTTGAGGGTCAATTGATGCTTTACATACATACGAGGGGGTTTCTCCTTTGTTCAAATCCATCATATCGACCCGTACACGGAATGAGGAATCTACTCTTATAGAAATTTGCGCCAGCATTTCTTTCATTTCGATTCCCAATGGCTGGTAAAAGTTCTTCGCAGAACGTACCCTTTGTCATAGTTAGGGGAATAATTTAATAAATGTTGACAGTATATTTAGAAAAATGAGACTAGGAAAACCAATCCTGACAAATATATTCATGTTGGATTTACATAATTTTCTAGCTGAGTTATGTACTGACCTATACAATTTCCACTTAAAATATTACAGAGATAATTAAATTAATCCCAACAAAAGCCTAACATACTTACCTAATATACTTTTTTGTTTGCTTCAGCATAGTGAACTCGTTTTGGGTTTTTTCCGTGGTCCAGGAGCGATGTTGAAAATTTTCGGCCTTTATTTAGGAACTGAAAGACTGACCTCTACTTTATCGTCCTCAAGATTGATAATTTATATTTTTGAAGCTTTTCCTAATAAATTTAAGGTCAGGGCTTTCGTTGAAGCAATCAAGAACGAAAATCCTTGAAGCGGTTCGGCCGACAATTGTACAGAAAAAGAAAAAGATACGGAGGAGTCAGTGTCCAAGCGAGGGGAGAAGGAAGAAGGAAAAACCAGGTCAATTTTTTTTATAGAAAATCCATCAAGGGCACAAGCCCGATGCGTTAATTTTAAATAAAGTAAATAAAAATATTTCCATCCATCACGCTGTTGTTCCCGAACAAAATTCGGCCGAATTCTTCAGTTTATGCGTGTTCCAAGAACAAGACGAAGTCCCAGTACCTAGAATAATCCGCACCAAGAACAACAGGAAGTCAGTAAGTACCTAGAAGAGACCCAACTTACACCTGGATATGCAACTGGAATTTGATAACGTTCAGAAATTGTCCAATGGTAAAAAAAAAAATTATGCATTGACACTGTACAAAATGAAGCGGTTTAAACAATAGACAGGAACAAAACCAATTACAAGAAAAATACATTTATGAGGATTTATTTAAAACTAATAAATTTGAATTGTTATAGTTAATCATACTTCCAATTTTTAATAAAGATAATTTTATAATGTAATGTATTTTAAATGTAAGTTTTTAAATAAAAAAACCATTTTAGTCGTCTGATCATAGACCTTAACAAAATGTCTCACGAAATCTGTAGCACTCGCCTCGTGTTTAATCTTTATCTTAATGCTTTTAATATTCATTTTGACGTTTTTATTTATTACAATAAATCAATTTTACACGGTTTAAAAGGCAGTTTGATTGAACAGGGAAAATAAGACTTGGCTTCTTAGTTACGAAAGGCCGTTTTGAACTTTTGAGTTAAATTTATTTTCTTCTAGATACCAATTTAATTTTCCAGAAAAAGCAACGAACCCACATTTTTTACTAATATAAACTTATTAAATAATTACTCTTCAGATTTAACGTTTAATTTTTTGGAAAAATACTCCTACAGAGATTTTTGACATAATTTTCACAAATAATACAAGTGTGTAAAATATGCCAAAAAAAAATTCAACCTGTACAAAAGGAAGCATTCACTAATAAAACGTTAGTTTTAAATTATTCCAAATATGTATTTATTAGTCATATTTGACCTTAATAATTGAGAATCTGTGTTTGATAAAAAAAAAATTAGTTCCAGCACTGTTTATTATTTTAATTTCATGGAAAGCTTTTCAACAGTTTTGCAGTCATCCTCAACCAATTAAATTTTTAAAAAAATTTAATTCAATTGGCTGAAGTTAAATGCAAAACAGTTGAAAAGCTTTCCATGAAAACAAAATAATAAACAATGCCGGAACTAAAAGTTCTTCAAGCGCAGATTCTTTATTATTTAGTTCCATAGCTTGGAATGTATTACTTTACACAGAACACTTTTTTAATTATTTAAACTAATTATACTTTTTATCCGAGGTCTTGGTCGAAATGAAGAAGTTAGTGTCACGCTCATTTCAACCGAAAACTTACACAAAACGTATAATTAATTTAATTAGTTTTAAAATTTATTTTCAAACGTTCACGCGAGCTCTTTGCTCGCCTTTTGAGAAAAATATCTTTTTCAAAATAATTTACTTCAAACATCAAGTTAGTTCGTTACTGTTGCCTTCCACAAATCGAAGTTTTAAAACAGACCAAAAAAAAAATGTCAAAATTGAGTCAATAAATTAAAAGCTAAAAGCTAAAAAAGAATTAAAAGCTCAAAATCGTACGCAAATAGTTTCTTTTTTACGATGAGCATTTTCTTATTATTTCAGATTGGTCTAACGATTTAGCGATTCAATCCAATCTTTTGTCGTTTAAAATTAAAATCTCAAGATGTGAATTTTTATTGGTTAAAAGTTTAACTTCTCTCTTTTGACACGCAATTAAAAATGACCAATTGACAATTTTACATTCATTTCGAAATTTCTCATTGCAACTGCCTCATAAAATAATTAAACCTTTTGATTTTTATTTTTTATAAAGAGGAAACAATTTTTAATACCTATTTTAATACTTAATTTCAATAATTTCTTGATCCGCTTGACCAATTAATTTATTGCAATCAAATAAGGTTTTTATCTCAAATAAAAACCTTAATTAATGTTAATATTTAATATTGCTTTACGAGAGGAAACGACAAAAACAAAGATATTAAAAAAATTACGTTTAGGGACGGAACCCACCCCTAAAAATAATGTTATCACAATGGATTTATTTCTCCATTGGTAAAAAAAAAAATGGAAAGGATTTTTTTCCGCCTTTTATTTAATGGTTTTCGGCGTTTCTTTGTCGGCATCCTTTTAAGTCCCCAGTGGAATTTAGAAGTCAAGGAGGGAGGAACATCACAGTGACAAACAACCCTAAAAACAGGAGATTTTCCGTTTCGAACAAATTTCTTTCAATTTCCGGCATTATTACTGGCGAAGGTGATGTTTATATTATATAAAATCGAATTTTTCAATATTTCTCAAAATTAAAAATCGTAAAACGTAAGTAGAATTTCTTCCTGCAGAAACGATCAGTTGGCATGCAGACGAAGTCATTAATATGCTTTTAAAAATTGTTAAGCGTGCAGGGAACAATTTTTTTTTTTTTTGAAATCCTATTTTATACTTTTTTTTAAAATACAATTATTTAAAGTATATATTTGTTTTAATTGTTACAACACCTTATAATCTGAAGAACTGCTGGTGGGATTCGTTCGCCACATCTTCATAAGTGAGATGAACGCTGGACGATGAAGATCTTCGGAATGATGAAGACTGAAGAGGTGTCAAACGCTTGATGGTCCAAAGTCTACACCGATTTGAATTTCCGTCGAATGGGATGGGTCGGTGAATCCTTTGTTTGTTTATTAGAAGTGGGGAGTAGTGTCAAAACGGGGCAGCACAACTTTCGATTTTATTTCACAAACAATCGATATTCGTCGAACGAAAATATTTTGTATTTCTTATTTTATACCTGGATTATTTTTTTTTTTTTATTTTTTAATTATAACATTGTCAAATTCTATATTGTATGTACTATTGCTGTTCAAATTGCAAATAAAACAATGAAAGCTTATAGAAAACATAATAAGCAAACTAACAATTATTTTTTAACCCATCTGAGGATGCCATGATAGATTGCAAAATCCAGCATAATTAACATAAACATATTTATTTTTACAGTTGTATCATAAATAAAAATAAATATCTATAAACTAAAGTCAATTATATCTGCAAGTTTTTTTTTTTTTTGCAACACAAAGTTTGCAACTGAAATGCAACAATTTGATAAACACTTCTGAAATATTTTTAATTTTTTTTAAATTTTCAAATACAAATCCAAGTCAGGAAAATAAAAAGTTTAAAGTGCAAACTCAATAAAACATTTTGATTTTTTGGAATGTCAGTTTTTTTTTTGTTTTTTTTTTTTTTAATAATACATTTCTTAATTTAAACTTTAAAAAAGGAAAAATAACAAACTTTTATTAAACCATGAACTAAATCGTCTTGGCAAAATGGTAATTGTGGCCGAGATACATTGAAAAATTATCTCAGAAGAGCAATGAAATGTGGGTAAGGCCAGGACATCCCGATTTCTGGACTTTGTCGCTAAAATACAATAAAAAATAAAGTCACAAATAATCTGGATCTGTATGGACTGAAAGAAAAAAAATTCAATTTTTACTGCCTAGCTTTTGACCTATTTTAAAGTCATCATCAGAGAAAAACTATCTTTTATGTTTGCTCCCTTTTTAGCCTGCTGTATCACTATAATGTGTTTTATTTGATAGTCAGGGTGGCTTCCAAGAAAACGAGAACCTTCAACCTGTCATTCCAAAATTTTTATTGATAGCTAATAATCAAGTTTTTGGAAAGAGGTTGAAAGTTCTCATTTTCTTGACCATCACCATGACTATCAAGCAAAACTCATACCTAATCTTAATTATGTCTACAAACGACATAATTAATTTGTTAATAGTTAGTTTTGAATTTCTTTGAAGGCCGACTTAGTATAAATATGGCCAAAGACTATGATTAAAATAAAAATGACAGTGTCGATAAAGTCGGCAGAGAAGCTCTCACATTTTAAGAACACCGTCACTAAGTGGCACTGGAAAGATTTGATTTAAAGAATCAGCTTCATCCTCACATGATTAACATGCATACAAGGTTGACAAACTGACACTTATTTTTAGGCCAAAACCCACATATGTGTCTGATGTGCAAAGAAATGTTGCTCCAAATAAACCTAACTGAAGAGTGCAATTCCTTGTTATCCAAATGGAAAGCACATAAGAATTCTACCCAATATGGAATTTGTGCTTCTCTATTCCAATTCTTGAAGGAGACAAGATTGTTTTATTATATATAATATTTATATATGTATTGTTTTGTACCCCTAGTATGTGTATTGAGAGTGAATGTATTTATTAGCGTGAACGTATAGTGAATGGGATGCAGCAGTGATGGAGTATCCTAGTATCAACTAGATTAGTTATATAATAGGCCGAGGGAAAATATTACAC
Source organism: Cimex hemipterus (assembly GCA_039619505.1). Lineage (NCBI taxonomy): Eukaryota > Metazoa > Arthropoda > Insecta > Hemiptera > Cimicidae > Cimex > Cimex hemipterus. The sequence goes on from CM077107.1 coordinate 17,947,532, forward strand.
TCCTGCATCTTAAAACTTTATACTGAATATAAAACAGATTCCTGGGTTTATTTTATAGTTATAATTAGTTGTGTATTTAGTTTTAATAAAACTATCCTATAAAGTATTTTTTATTTATCTGTAAGTAGACATTATCTTAAATAACTTTTTCATCATCTGTTCCACTTTGATACATTTAGAACAAAATTCAAAATTACACTATATCTTTTTTTTTTGGACCGTAGATTTGTGACAATGTCTGTAAAAATAGTCCAGTACACTTTCCAAGCACAGCAACCGTGGTATCTCGCCTCATTTTACAGGGACACGTTGGGAATGAAAGTCGCATTACTTTGTTATATTTTTGCTTTTTGTAGCATGGAATTCTCTATTAAAATTGTTGATTTTAAAGGTGCTTAGACACGAGGAATATTTCGATTATTGCCAGAGCACCAAATGCGAAGGGTAAACTATTGTGTTTAATTATTCGTCAATAATTATTTCAAAGAAGCTGTCACTCTCGAACAGAATATATTTACAAGCTTGGAGCAAGACGGTTTTCGGATATTTCCCGGAGCATAAATCTTTTACATTGGAGGTGCATTGCTGTATGAACACAGGTCCGCCGTTGAAGGAATATCAGCTAGTCGGGTTCACAATCAAGTCATCAGAAATACTGAAACGCGCCAAAGTTTTAGAAGAGTCTATATATCAAAAAAAGCATAAGTACATACTGAATGATTCAGATGGACGTCAATTTATGATCTTGAAGAAAAGAAAAAAGCCAAACAAAGGCAAGTCTCTTATAAATCATACTTTAAACGTCAGCAGAAATCTGCCTGCTGTTATTGCCCTATTTTATTTAAAATGTATTGTTTTGCTGGAATATAGTTTAAATTGGTAAATATATGGTCAGAGGGAGGTTGGACTGCAGGATAAAATAACTATTTAGTGCTACTTTTAATTCAAATAAGTATTAAAATAATAGCTGTAATAAGTTCAGAGATTTAAGTATTCTCGATATTATAAGTAATAAAAAAAAACTCATCAAAAGACATAATTCACTATGTATTAAAAATTAGCACCATTTTAGAAATAGTCAAGTATTATAATATAAACTAGCCTTCATCCAAACTAATTCAATATAAAAACTGCAATCTTTACAAAATTAATGTAATAAGTTCAAAGTTGTTGTTTTTTTTCATTGCCTTTCTTTTATAGTTGTAGGGTACTTTCATTTTTTCCAATTTGTTTGATTAAAGTCCTTATTTACAAATGGCTTAAATGCATTTTGAGGCTCTCTAACCTCTGAATAAAGGCATGGTCTTGAAAAAGCGAATTCAGTTGTTACTGCCAAGCTTTCTATATATTTTAAGGTCATCATCAGGACAAAACAATGTCAAATATGTGTACGAATTGATACGATTAAATTTTTCACCGACGACTTCAAATTTCTTTGAAGACCGACTCAGTCCCAACACTGCCAAGGACTGTCTCATCACGGGCTCTGTCTGCTCACTTCATCGGGCAAATATTTCTGTAGAGTATTTTGTTTTGTTACTTGAGTGTGTAACAGATTTGTTAAAAATTGATTACAATGTTATTATGACCAAGTTTGTGGTGTACACGTATCTGATTTTAAAAAAAAAAAAAAAAAAAAAAAAAA
>CM077107.1:17949276-17959868 GCA_039619505.1 Cimex hemipterus
GGCTTTTACTTGTGTGTGTATTAGTATATACCCCCCCCCCCCTACAAGCACCAACCTTCATAATTCTTTAGAGACGTTTTAGTTTAATTAAAAATTTATATGCATTATAAAATACACAACCTAATAAATGGTGAGATTCTTGGCATCAGCGGCATTATGAACAATAGCTGATCGTTTCCGCTGTTTTGGTCACTGATGAACATATACTGACCAAAATAAACTTCTAATTGCAGTGGGTTGATAAACACTAAATTTATGGGTGTTATAAGAAATGAAAAGTGCTGCTGCGAAAGGCGTAGGATTCATCTGGACCGCACGACGTTCCAAAAGACCTAGGTCAGATGAGAAATTGAGGGGAAACCCGATAGATGATCCGTAGCGGTCGCATAACCCAATAACCATTTACGACTGTCATAGGAAAAAAATGTCATAATTAGTTTGAAAGCGGTTGACGTATCATCTTTGCTTCTTTAGTTACCTTTGTAATATATCCGTTCTTGATATGATTCAAAACCTTTTGTTTTATTAGCAAAAGAACTGATTAATTACATTTGCAAAAGGTATATATTTACATGAACGTTTTTTAAATTTCTAAAGGCATGTGTCACAATGAACTCGAGATTTAAAAAAAAAAAAAAAAAAAAAAAAAAAAAAAAAAAAAAAAAAAAAAAAGATGAGCTGTGAGGCCTCTTTCAGACAAGGCGGTTTCAACTAGTTGACCGGGTGCCGTATAGCAAATGATTGCCTGAACCTTTTCAGACATAACTCATCCAACCGCTTGAGCAGGCACATATGCCGCACACATTCTCATGCCCACTGGTTGGATCACAAAAACTACAACTCAGTATTAGTCCTTCACACGTTGCCTAGTTCAGTAAACTAAGATAAGATTAGCATAGAAAGCATTTCAAGTTTCATCGACAAAATTTTTTAGTCCTGTCATATAAAATAGTAGTTTAAGAATGAGGGGTATAGCGGGAAAATTAAAAGGAGTGAAGCTCGAAAAGAAGTGGCACGGCAATAGTTGTGGATAATCGCTCGTTTCCCAATTTTGTAACAACCCACACTTTTTCTTTCACCGCATTTCCTCCCCTTTTTTTGTTCCTCGGGTATTGAATAACTGAACTCCCGTTGGGAAGAGAAGTTAATTCTCCAAGTCATCTTGTGTGAAACCCGCCAAGGAAAAAGTGTAAATGAGATCACAGATTACTAAAAAAAAAAAAATAAATAAATAAATAAAATAAAATAAATTGTATTCTGTTATAATGATTAAATTATAACAAGATAAAAATTTTAGTACTACATTTGATAACAAATAAATGAATGAAATTAAATTTAATGACTTTTTTTAAATTTGTAGATCCATTAGTAAAAATTACACTAAGAAGCACAGATCTTAAAAAAACTCTAGATTACTGGCACTGTCAATTGGGGATGTTAATATTCAGCAAAAAGAAAAGATCCGTCGTGGTCGGCTATAACGTCAAGGGAATCAAATTGAAATTCGTCTTAGGTAAGGATGCATTCTATTAAATGTTACGATATCTCACTTTGCCGATTAATTTCAGCTACAAGACAAATCTATCGAGGGAAGGGTTATCTCAAAATAGCTGCACCACTCTTGTTCATTCAAAAGTTGGGAGAAGCGATGAAGATGAGCAACAATGTCATAACGATGCCGCTTACGCACCTTCGTGTCAACAATTTAGTGGCTGTTAATTTCATGCTGCTCTCTGATCCTGTAAGATTATTCGTATAGATCGGTGTAAGGCTGCTCTCACACTGGTACCAACCACGTCTGACTGCAACTATGTACAATTTTAATTGTTCGATGTGAGCCTGCTTACAAAAAATCCAAACTTTGCATTAAAAAGTGTATTAAGGGGCTTGCATCCTGCGATACCAGAAATCTGCAAATTCTTGAAAACGGATGGGCAGATGTAATACAAATAGATGCCCGCATATTATACTCGTATCATTTGTCAGAAATATTACGTATAGTCGTAAGAAGCAAATGGATCCAAAATAGTTTGGATTTTTTGTTGTAAACTTGTGAAAATGTGTCCTCCTAGCCCGTGGAGGCATAAACTATAAAAAAATTCTCTAACAAGAGAGGGATTTATGGGATCAATGTGAAATTAATTATTACATACGTGGAGTGAAAACATTTTTTGTGAGCGCTTTTTCAAGAATAAATATATAAAAAAGATAAATATTTTATATTGAATTCTTTAAGTTTTGTAAAAAGATGTAACGAAAAATCCATTCTTAAAATCCAAAAAGCCTCGAGTCTTCCGTGAAACGCAAAAAAATTGCTGGGATTGAGTCGCAAGATAAAACAAAATGAACGTGAATGATTAAGTCAGTTACATTTTCTAGAATGTTTGTGCTAAATTAATTGTATACGGCTGTCTGAAAATCAGACGTAGTTAGTGCGAGAGCAGACCTATTGTACAAACAATAATTTACAAAATGATCATCATTTATACCGAAGTATATTTTTTAAGCCGTATGGTTGTAAAGCATTACAATGTATTACGTTTACATTTCGATGTAGGATGTTTAAGCTTTTTCCTTAAATCGAGACGTCGTCTGAAGCACTGCCATTTCCACAATCGGATTCCCTGTATAAAAATAATAATAAACTTGGGCTTCTAGAGATAAATCTCACTCTTATATTTCCTAATTTCATAATTAAAAGTTTGGTATTCAATTTATTTATTTTTGCAGGATGCACATTTGATCTGCTTTATAGACGACAAGGGCTTTGAAAAAATGGCAGTCGCCAATCCCAATGCGAATAAACTGCTTAATTCCTACATCGATAGACAAAGTCGTATGCAAATACTGGACAGTTTGTCTGAAGAAAATTTCAAAAAAGTCCAAGAACAATACAAGCACGAATCCAGTTAGGCGTCCATGTCAGCCTTAGTATCAATTATAAACGAATAAACTTTAAGAATGATTGTACTTTTATTATACAATAACAAGTTAGTACCCATATGTACAGATTCTATCATACTACTCGGACAAAAATTTAATTAGAAAATATATACTTTGTCGATACAATGTGTATATAACTCTTAGTCATTCTCGGTTCGCACTTTCATAATAAACATCATTGTCAATTTCTATTCTTAGCGGAGAAGGTACAAAATTTTTCAGCCTTTTTTTTGAATGATGTCGTTTACACTTAGATGAAGGACGTTGAAGCTTTTTCCTTAAATCAAGACTGTCGTCTGGAACACTGTCGCTCTCACTATCAGATGACGATTCCCTGTATAAAAATAATAATTAAAACAGTGATATAGTCCTTTAGAAAATGAATGTATAAACATTTACCAGTCTCTTGATCTATGTCTCTTTCTTGAATGTTTCCATCTTAATTCCATGTCGTCTATCAATTTGCTGGGCGGTATATCGTTATTTTGTTTTCTTTTCCAACCCAACTTATCCCTCAAATCAATTATATTCACCTTGCTGCAAAATAAAAAAAGTTTTAGAAATCAACAAAAAAAAAAATTAACAGTTCATGTCTTAAAGTACTAACTTAGCAATAGATTTTTGGCTTAAAATTTTCTCCTCCTCTATATCGGCTTGCATCCGGCCAAGTGGCAGTTCTTCTACTGGATTATCCCTGTCGGAATTATCCGCCTCTCTCTGACGAAGGCGCCTCTTGGGTTTAGCAATTTCCCGATTGCTTATAAGTTCCCTGGCGTCACGTATTGGTAGAATGGGAATCGCCTCGAAAACTGCTTTCTGAGCTGCACCTTTATTACAAGCCAAAAGTTCATATTTGAATGAAAGATAATTAATAAAATTAATTATTATCACTGGAAATCTTGATCTTTGTAATCGTGATTAAAGTTGCATACTTGCTGTAACAAAATCTGTCTTTCTGTAATGTCAATTTTCAAGCCAAATTTACTATTCTTAGATTTGCAAATAATAAAATTAGTTGCGACAATAAAATAAAATTGTAATATTACTTTTGTGTTCATAATGTCCCCATTGTAGTGCGATGTCGACCCAAGGATTGTTACTTTCAACCCTCAGTTTTTTCGCCACTTCATCGCCCTCGTCGAGAAAAACTTTCGACTTTCTTGAAAAATCTGAAATCAAAATTACTAAGTAATTCGGAATCGTTTGAGAATAAGGGGCAATTATTTTTTTAAAAAATACCTTGTTTAAATGTTTTTTTATCGGAATATTTTGCGTATCTCATAAATAAATTGTTGGCAAGAAGGTAAGGATGACCTTTCCTCCAGATTCCAGCTGGGAGAGTCATTCTTATATCCTGCATATGGATACTCTCTTCTCCCAGCACCTCTTCCTGAAACAAGCAAATCTCAGTTTTAAATTTTTCACTCGAAATGATTTTTTTTTTTTTTTTTTTAAGTATACTTGAGGGTTGGGGAGTCAAACACTGTATACTTTTACAGCCAACAATGTATAAATAAAACTAGCTTGACTGCTCATACATACAGCATATGCGTTCGTACAGATTACTTGTATCTTGCATGTTTTACTGATTTATTTTTATTATGCAATAATTTTCAAGTAATAACAAACAATCATCTGCAAGTTTATCTACTCATAATTACACAGAAATTGGCTGAATTTAAAAAAAAAGTTATAAATATATATTTTTCCTAAGGCTTTTAGCAATTCTAGGTTTAACTACAGGAACTGTGATTGAGTATGATTTAGAAGAAAAATACACAAATAAGCCTGTACATACAACTGCACCTGGTAAAAACAGTTAAGAGAAACCAACCAATGCTGGCACCCAATACGAGGTCTCGACGCCTTCATTGCTCGAGGTGACATTTTGGCTTCTTAGGATGGGAAAAGTGCAGAGAAGGCTTGGGCAGTAGGGTTAGAAAGGATTGAGAGCTTGGTGTGGAACGTTCAGAAGTGGGATCTGATCAGTTCATTGTCAAAAGAAAGTTGAGGTCATTGTGAACAGTTGCGTTTGAAAGATTGGATGCACTGAAACTAAATGGCTTGGTCGAACCCCACAGTACCACTCCATGTATCCAAAGTGGTGACAGTATAGAGTTAGTTAAATTTTGATGGCCAAAATAGATTTCCATCCAAAGTCTTTGTAGTTGCTCAAGTCTGCTGTTAAGTCTTGTGTGAGGATTCATTTTGGTACATTCCTAAGTATGGTAAGTCCCAATTTGGTAGATCATTGTTACTGATGAAGAGTGTTGGGTGGGACTATTAGTTCAATGTAAATGTACTTGAATTTTTTTTCATTCAGTCTTGCCTTCCACTTTTGTGCTTGTTTATTTAATCATATCTAATAATAATAACTAATAATTTAATAATACTGTTATTGGATTTATGGGATTGACCTTCGCGTTCACAGAAAAATCAATATTTCTTAACTAATGTTGGTTGAATAATCAAATGTAAATAAATAAAAGGAGAATAAAAAACTATGTGAGTCAGTGCTTGTATCATTTTTACCGCTTGCAATATTTGTGTTTATCTATGCTAAAAATTTAATTCACTATTGTGTTGTTTTTTTTTTTTTTTTTTAGAAACTTTCCTTTCTTCTTTGTTAAGGGAGTCGCTTACTACCCAGCTAAAATTAATTCACTATTGCTCAAGTAAAAACAATTTTGCTAATAAATTCTTCAGTGATAACAATAAACAGTATGGGAGAGAGAGAGTTTTCATCGAGTAATAAATATTAATAAAATATAATTAAAATTATATAGCGCAACCTTAATAAATTAAAATATTTTTAATTAGAAATTTGAATTAATTCTGTAACTAAAACAATTAATTTCAAGAAGGAAAATTAATAGAGAACTATTTTGAAAATTTTCCACAGATTGCTTTTTTTCAGGAAAAAATAAAATGTACAATTTTATGAAAAACATTCCTTATTCCTATTATTGATGATTTCTTGTACATGCATATTTCTTCTTCCACGCATCATTTTCCACTTAAAATTAACTATTCAGCTATCGCAAGTGTGCGGTTTGGTGTGATGTAGGTTTCAGAAAAACATTTTCTTTAAAATTAATATAAATCGATGTTGAAAATAAATTAGCACTTTGCTGCTAGCTAATTTAAAATCCCAAGATACATTTTGTTCAACTCCTCAATCAAATGCATGTTATTCATTTTAAATCCAATCCGGGAATTCTAACCCTCTATAGTGGACACAAGACAATACACAAAAGTTTCAGTGCAAAAGAGGGAAATTCCAACAATTTTAATATTCTTTGAAAGCGGAGTTCTACTTAGCTATATTTTTTAAAACTTAAAAAAAAAAAAGTAAATATTTTACTTGCAGCTTTAATACAGTGAGAAAGTGATTGCCTTCGTTTAAAATTACTTTTAAAAAAAGTTAAATCATAAAAAAAAATTCTTTGAAATTTTACCAATATAAACTAATATAATTTTTAATAATGGAGCCAACCATTATCAACATTTACCACTGTAACTCCAAGCAGTCGACCTGCCCATGTTTAATGTAGAAAAACTCACTGTTTCAGTTGCAAATCCGCTCTGCCCTTTGATGTGGATGGAATTTTCAAGTAGAGCTTTGGCGCAACTTGCGTCGTCCAGCCAAAAAACGTTGCCTACAATGCACCAAATTATTTTGAGCCTTTTAACCTGAGTGCGTCTATCTTACACGAGTTGTCTGAGATCCATTCTATTGAGGCCGGTTTGTTGTTGGAGAAATATGAAAAAACGTCTTCGGTCTTCATCGTTTCAGTTCCAAGCAAATGAAGCGCTTCCGTCCTAGTGTACTTATCGACTCCCATTCTACAGTTTAAAAGAAATTATACAAACAATTTTCATTTATTTATTTATTTTTTACCTTTTCTGTATAGCGGCAACTTCTGGGTCGGTTGAGGTAGTTTCTGTTTGAGCTATTCCAAAACGCTTTGCCCTGAGTATTTTCTTTTCTTCATCCTATTTAACAGTTCAAATGTTAAAATAAAACTGTCTCACTCACTGGACAATTTTAAAGAAAAACTGGTAAAACTTTTTTTTTCAATTTTTTGAAAATTCAGTAACAGCAGAAAGCTTCAGTAAATTAGTAATTAATTCTCACTCTACATAAGAAAAGCAATTAAATTAATTTGGCAAAGAATTATCGAGGAATTTTGTTTTCTGATACAATAACTAAATTGTTTACTGGGATGCTACCAGAATTATTACAACATTGGGTACAGTGTGATGATACGCTAAATCAATATCAAGCTGAGTATTTTAGGCCTAAAATATTTAAGATTAAGGGTTGAATTATTTCAATTTAATTACTCAATGGATATACCTCAGGATCAGTGGAAGTGTACCCAATATGGTAGCTTGATTTTTTGTATAAAGGCAGGGCACTATTTGATCCTATCACAATATTTGCTAACTTTCAGTGGTTACAACAGTTTAGGTGCCTAAATCAAACCCCACAAGAGGAAATTAAAAGAAAAGAAAAAAAAAGAAAATGCACCACCCGGATACTCTCCTTTTTCATTTGTCATACGCAGATAGCCTTTGCATTTCGGCGGTTATCACAGAAAGATGTGCAAATCATTGTCACTGTCCGGTATAATAAGATTATTGGATCCTGAGGTCAAATTTATGGAATCCACCGAAAGGATCATATAGTTTAAAAAATAAATAAATAAAAAAAAACTTTTAGAACTCCAATACATCCATAATACTTAATAAGTATGCAAGTGTATAGTTGTGGAAAAATTAAACAAAATCCTATAAACGAACGGTAATAAAGAAATTTTAACTTTATAACGAATGTTAGCTAACAGGTACATTATGTGCTTAACTAATGACCAATAAAATAATTAATACCATAAAAAGCTTAAGAGCCAAACTTCCAAACGCTCAATAAAAAATTATAAATTAAAAAATTCATAATAATAACCGCATACAACTTACCCACAAAATAAACTATGTGAATTATAAATGAATCGATAAGTAAATAAGTTATTACAAAAATTAATAAATATGTTATTACATTAGGATATGTTTTTTTTTTTTTTTTTGCTTTCAGGGATGGAGAAGGTTGTCAATGCCTATCATTCGACATGTAAGATTTTTATGCTCTGCCATTAAATAAATAAAAAAAAATTTCATTGCGGCGTTTGATTTCATATTTTAACCAGCTCATTATCGTTTCATCATGTACGGTGATTGTAGTGCATCAAGGTGAAATGGCAACAAGCCTTAAGAATTTATTTTACATTACCTGGATTTTTTTACAATACTTGTGATGCACGTGTCGTTCCACGCAGTGCATGCTTAAATTAAATAAGTATACAAGTAGTTTATTTTTTTATGCTCATGCCATGGCTAAATTTCCTTTATACGGTCTAAATAAATTAAGTTTTTTGTCGAAGGTTATACCTAGGTATTTAGTTTTATCAGACTACTCTCCATGACAATCACTAACCATAACTTTGTCACTTAGAATTGTGCGCCATCTCGGGAAAAAGAATTTGTTTTAAGGGAATTTATACTTAGTTACCAGCGATTAGAGAATGGGTAGACCAGATTTACAGCCTAAATATAACTAATATAGTGCAATTTTACAGTATGCCCAATTTTAAACTGTTTTAAAAAATAAACATTTGATTGGGAAGAATTTATTAGTTATTTGAATGGTAGCGACTTGGAAAATTTAGTCAGCGTATGCTGCAAACATACAATTATAGAAAAATTTAATCAAATAATTTATCTTTTAGCTAGGAACTTTATATTTATATTTTAAAATTTTGTTTTTTAAACATATATGAATCACCACTGTTCCAATGCACGAAAATCATTCATTCGCGAAACTTGTCTCACACTGTGGATACCTAGCCGGGATTCCAAAACTTTTCAAGGCAAGCTGCGAGGTTTTGATGTGAGCTGACTGACTGTCAAATGGCTTTCTGTTTCTCTCCGCGTTAAGGCACACATGTCTTGAACTTCAGAATGAACCAGGAGGGCTGCTTTTAACTTATTCAACCGTATATCAATTTTTCTCAGAAGCTAAACTTAAAAGTCATCATAATAAAAACAAAACAGAGGATGCGTGGAAAGACATCTAGTATTCTTTGCACGTTTTTCTTTAACATGATTAACATAAAGCATCGCCTTGATAGTAAACGCTGATTCTGTCGTAGGTGTAGATATGTACGACATCCCGGTCTTGTGCGAATTTGTTTGTTTCACCTTTGTGTTGCAAAATGTTTCGTGAGTGAGAATCACGTTTAGTGACTTTCACGCAATGGAAGAGCAGCTCTACCGACTACGCAGTTCATGTATTTGTAACGCTTTGTGAAACAAAATGATGTTTTGTATTGTGAATATTCCTAAAATGCATTTATTAGTACTATTATAAAACTGACTCTAGAAGCTGTAGTGCATGATTTTTTGGGTTCAAGACAATCAGTGTAGATAAAAAAAAATTCATGAAACCAAATAGGTTTGTGGGTTTGATTCGAAATATTTATAAATATATTTAACGTACGATTTTCGTGGTCGCTGACTGTTCGTCGATTAGTTCTCCTTCCTCCAATTCGTGCATGTTGTCATCTTCGATTTCCATTGCAAAATACAGAACTGTCACCACACAATTCTTATAAATTTATGAACGGGATGGTCTTTTCTTGCGGTTCCAAACCATAAAAACAAACTAGACATACAGCATGAATTTACTCTTTGAAACGGAGCTTTTCCACCTGTATTTAACAAGTAAACAAACAGACAAACGGTCGGGCAAGCTTGTTCGTTTGAGGTTACGCTTCCTTCTCGTTTTTCAGAAGAAAATGAACCAGTGTCGGACATCTCTCCTGATCAAGCGATGTATCGATACGCCAATTGTCAGTTTTGACAGTCACGCGCCGAAGTCAAAACTGCTCTTTCTTTTTGGTCAGAAGGCGTTACATTGGCCTGATCTTTTAAAAATTCAGTAAAATAAGAATTCGCCAAAAAACTTTCTTATTGTAAATGTACAAATAGGGCTTTAAGCTATCTCATAAATTTAGTTTTAAAAACATAGTAAAATAATAATATTAGCAATAATCTATCAAATTTGTCGTATTCGTGAGAATCGTCAAGAATGAGGTAGTTTTTAAAAAACCCTTTTTCATTTTTTTTTTCCAACGTTTCGACCTTTATTCGGGTCATCTTCAGGCATAATGTGTCATATTGATATTGTGTGAAATTGTTAAACAACAAAATCATTAATGCACAATAATCTATACGGTTTTTTTAGTATGTCCATGGACTTGAAACAAGGGGAAAACAAATCCCATAGTTTTGACCCTGTGATTCAGAAGGAAAAAACTATTGTTTTATAGGAGAATCGAAGGCTTGGGCTATAATTTTATTTTACTTTTGAGCTCAGCGTACAGATGCAGGCCATTTCAGCGTTATTTTTTCAGCATTGTTCAGGATGCTTTCAATTTTAAGGTGCAGTAGTGCAATGTGACTGTTCCAAAATAATCAGTGACTGCTTTGTTCTCTATTATCCTAGGAATCTAATTTATTATGTCTCTCTCTCTCTCTCTCTCTCTTTCTCTCTCTCTCTCTCTCTCTCTCTCTCTCTCTCTCTCTCTCTC
>CM077107.1:17960268-17989208 GCA_039619505.1 Cimex hemipterus
ATTGTACGCAATGTCATCTAGACAGTAAAGTAATGTACTATGTGCTCGTAGAATACTTGTATATCTGATTGAGTGATTATTGCTCGACTGTATCACTGAAAAACCCAAACTTTCGTAAATTATACGAAATTGAAATTTTATTTATTTATTTACAGTCTGAACAGGTTAGGTACCCATTTTATCTTGGATATTTTATTATTTGGTCTTTCTTCGTGAAAGGGTTGTCACTCCCCGATGTTCACCCACCCCATTATGTGGCGGAGGCGCTAGTATCCCCCTTAAACCGTATTGTATTATCATTATTAAATTCAATAAGCTTTTTTGAAAAAAAAAAAAAAAAAAAGTGCTTTCAGTTGTATACAAGAATTATTATCTATTATTCCATTTTGTTATACTCATCTATTCCAGTAATCATTAACACATTTTTTTTTTTTTTTTTTTTTGTTCAAAAACATTTTTCACTTTTGTACACTAATTCAGGCTTGGATAATGTCAGGAATTGCGTTCGTTGCGTTCACTGCGTACAAAAATATTTTATGTTTAATACAATTGTTTCAATCATTTTTTTTTTTCCGTTTTTGAGAACAAAACATAAATATAATGTATAACTGTTTTTTTCTTTTCTTTTTTTTTTTTTTACATTTTACACAATCCAATCAAAACAAATAATAGATCAGTTAAAAATGTGTTTTGAATAAAATCATTTGGCAAATTTTTTATTTTTTATTCTACTTTCTTGAATACTCAATCAAAATTCATAGTACCGATATTTATTTTTCTATTTCAAATCCTAGTTGAAGAGAACCCACCGAGCGGTATGTAAGCCAGTCAATTTAATTAATTCATGATTCTCAATAATGTCAAACAGTTTTCACACTCCGTCAAGAAATAAAGTGCATTCACACATGTTACAATATGACTCCACATGTTCCATTCTTACAAACTTGAATTCAAGAAATAGTATTTTTTTTTATTAACTTTTTTATGACCTATTCACGCTTACATTTCTGTTTTCTTTATAAAAATTAAAAATAATTATTACAATTTAGTCATTTGTTCATTTTACAACCTTTAATCTATTCATTAAATTTTAGTATTTTGGGGAAATTATCTATTAAGTATTATATAAAATGTATGCTCAGTAATAATAATGATAATAAAATATATTTGTGTAATAAATAAGTTTGTCCCACGTGAATAAAATTAAATAAATAAAATAAAAAAATAAGTGGGTTCTCTTTTCAAGACAGCTGTTTTTTTTGTTTTTTTCATTTTGATTTTTGTCTGTTATGCCAAGTAATACGAATGTTCCTGTTAATTGGTTTATTAACTGTTTCATGTTAAAATATTTTGAGTTAGTAGTTGACGCATATGTTCATAAAAAAAAAAAATCTTCTCCTTTTTTTATATTACTTATTATTATTTTGAGGACAAAATATTATATTTTTTGCATATATGCCTAAAAATAATATAACTGCATATACAAAACTCAAAATAAAATGGTCTCATTCCATTTTTCAACCCTCCCTTTATACAAAAGTTCCATACAAGGATTTCTGCACGCACATAAAAAACATCATTTGGAAAGAATGGGAGCGTGAATGGAATAGGGAACACACTACAAATAAACTTTTCCAAATTAAAAAAGAAGTTAAACATTGGCAATCCTCAATTCGAACCACTAGGAAACAACAAACAGTTCTAACCGGACTAAGGATCGGACACACCCGCCTTACCCATGGCTACCTACTCGAACATAAAAATACATTAATGTGCTGCACCTGTCAAACACCAGTCACGATTAAACATATCCTACTGAACTGTCGACGTTATCCTCCTCTCCGCATATCACACCACGTCCCAAACAGTCCTGTCAGAGGCAGGCTTAATTAGTGAAATATAAATTGTACTTCTTGAACATGTGACTCCCCATGTGAAAGACTCAAGGCAAAAATGACCCAAAGGTCGTAGCCTTCGTAGCCTCCCTTCAGTCATTTTGTTTTTCCACTCTATGCCTTTCTAACAGTACAAATATTATGTTACTATATTGAAGCATAAAACTTAAGTTATTTAGTTACATTAATCTAAAATATTTCGTTAAATCTTTTTCACCAAAAATCTAAAATTTAAAAAATCTTGCCATATTTTTTGTAAAATGGGATAGCATAAAACAACAGCTTCTTTCTTTATGTTTAAAAATGTCATTTACATCCCAGTAATCTGTGCTGATTTTATATTTCCTTTCAGAAAGAAGAGATTTTCAGTATTTTCCAAAGAAAAGAATTCATACGATGAGCAATGCAATATTGCCCGCAAGAAGCTGCAAACACGGGAAATGTTTGATAAACTTGGGCAACAATTTTGGGAGTATTCTATTAAAAGTGATAAACAACAATATTCAAATCGAGAGATCTGACATTTTTGTAAAAAGCTTTTCCAACAATGCTTTCGTTTCGATGATTTCGCAATTGAACGAAAAAAAGAAACATGGATGCGTTGAAAGTAGAAATAACCGCCATATTAATACATGCGGAAGGACAGTGGTAGTTTTTGAACATTCTTACACCCCAAAACGCTTAAAAAATCATAATAAAGCATTGAAAAACAAAGACAAACATCCTAATGCACCGGAAGCATGTACAGAAATGCAATGCATGCCGCAAGGAAAAGCCATTGAAAATAATAACGAACCTACGTTAAAAAAAAATACAAATCTGTTTGAAACTCGTAGTGTTGATTATACTGACAAAAAAGTTATGACTAGAAAATTAGAATTGGTGAGGACCTTCACAAAACAAGTACATGGAAAAATGTCTATTATATTCAAGCAATCGTACAAGTTTAAAAACGATGAATGTTCATCAACCAATCAGACAGTCAATTTTACAAACTCAATTAATTTTAACGATTCCAATAATCAAAGTAAAGGTTCTCAGGTAAATTTATGTAATTTGGTTCGAGATGAAAATGTAACAAATTTAGAAAATAGCATGCCTAGCATGTTATCTGATGGAAACAGTATAAATATAAAAGAAAACCGTTTTCCCATTATTAAAATGGCCAAAGTTTTAAATGCAAAAAGTCAAAATGCTCCAACCGATTATGTAGGCAAGGTGAAAATACTGTTTAATAATTCAGGAAGGTACAAAACTTTGGTTCTTCCATCTTCTGAGCGCGCCAATTCTGAACTTGAAAGGCAAAACAATGATAAGGAATGTACAGTTTGTTCGATAGAAGATAAAAATAAAAATAATTTGATTTTTTTAGAAGGTAGCGTGCCTAAAAAAATAGTCCAATATTTCATGCCTCTACTTAAAAACATGACATACAGCCAGAAGCCAAGTTCTTTCGACAATTCAAAACCTTTTGAATCAGGTAAAATGAAAATAAATTTTAACCATTCAAGAAAAACTAAATCGTTTAACAAAGTAGGCAATATACTGGCTAAAAATGATGCTTCCAAACAAGATAATGGCAATGTTTACACTCTGACAAACACAGAAGAAACAAACACTGAATTAAATTCACAGCCAGAAAATAAATTGACTAAAAATGATAATTTTACTGATGCACATGATTTTTCTGGATGTAACATAGCTTCTAATGCTGATACTATGAACAGTTCTACATTTCAAGAGCGAGAAAGTACAACAGCTGAAATCCCAGAAAGCGAAAAGGAAATATTACAAGTCGAAAAAACTTGCAACTTTAATGCGGAGACGACGCACGCACAAAATCAACAAGACGGGTGCGTTGACAATATTCAAATCAATACAAATGTCCACAAAGTAAAATATCTGCCGAAAAAAATCAAAAAATCCAAACATATGAGCAAGTGCAAGAGAAAATTACCGCCTTCAGCCACAAGAATCGCATTGGAAAAATCCAAACAAAGTCTAGATAGGTTGATAATGTTCAATAGTGATCCACAATGCGGTTTTATAACTGGTACTCCCGACAAGATCAGAACTGTTGAAGACATGGTTGAAGGCACAAAACCTAGAAAAATGGGAGGACAAGGTTCAAAAGAAAAAGTCATAGTTCAAAAGTTTGATGATAATATAGAAAAAATGAGTGAAACAGAGAATAAAGTAATTTCGCAGGGTGAAGAAAATTTTGATAAGAAAAAACTTCCATCAGAGTGCAAAACGAAACAAAATAATCATAAAGCTGTAAATAAATGTCATTCAGAAAATAATTTGGAATTTACAAATTTACTCTCCAACCCTCATGAAATTGGAATAATGACAATAAATTCAACTAGAACTGCAGAGCCAATAGAAAGTAATGATGATGCTGATTTTTATAAAAGAACATTTACTGACACAAACGCACTTAAAAAGTTGGTTAAGAAAAAAACACAAAGTTATAAGATGACTGAAAATAAATCTTTTCCATCTGTTGAAGCTATAAATAAGGAAGATAAGCATAATGAAGAAACACTAAAAAATGAAAAACAATTGGACACTTTTCAGACAGATCCACTCGGCTGTAAACCCTTTTTGAAGAGTGTCTCTAATCTTCTGGAAATAATTCAAATAAACGAATTTATAGATGATATAATAAAAACTCCAGGCAGCAAAATGAAGCCTGGTGCATGTACAACACAAAATATAAAAAAACCTGACATTTCAAAGGAAAAGGATAAAATAACAGTAACAAAATGTAAAAGCACACAATTAGATGTTCCCACAATTCCTGACAATAAGAGAATATTTCAGTTGGGACACAACAAAATTCCTGTTACAGAAATATCTAAAACAGATGCCGTCCCTCCTCCAGTTGTAAAAGTGCAAAGTGATGTTGGAAACAATCCGAGTCAGACTGAACAGTCAACAAAAAAGCAAGTTCAGGCAGCAGAAACGGAACTTCCAAAAGGGACGAAACGTTCTACATTAAAAGAAAGTTCGCCGGCACAAGACAGTTCGAAAGAAAATGATCCAAATAGTTCAACAATTTCAAAATTTAGAAAAAGCGCCACTGTTAAAATGATAAACCATTTTGAAACTATACAAGGAGTGATCGATTTTCCACAAGGAACGAAAATAGTTAAAAACGTAGTGAAAGATCGTATGCAAGCTTATCAGGATATTTCTAAAAAATTCGAAAAAATGGGCTTGTACAGGAAAGTGCCCAAAAAAAAGTTGATGGAAGAAATTGAAGATTCGAGAAAAAATACCCTGGCCACCATCAAACGGGATCTCGAACTCCAAGACAGATATAAAAATACTCCAAAAGGAAAACGCATGCAAGACTACTTCCACAGTTTCAAGTTTAGGTTGACGAGCACGATGAAAGAGTACGGGAAAAGAAAAAATTTAAAGAATAGTAAGAAAATGTTAATTTCGAGCAAACTAGGAAAGCTGAACCCACAAACTAGCCCAAGTAAACCATCATTCGCTCGCAAAGGAAATAGAAAGAACAAATACGTGTAGCCTCACACAAAATTGAAACTGAAACTAGTTCGATTATCTGTTCAAATAAATATTAATGTATGTTATTTTAAATTGTTTCTCTTTTTTTTTTCAATTCTTTTTACTATTTAATATTGGTTAATTATAAGTTTCTCGTCTATATGATTTCCATTATTCTTTTTAATAAATTAATTTTGAGTAGTGTGGTTTATTAATATAGGATGCTTTATTTAAGAATTACTATAAATTTACATACTGATTTATGTAAGCTCAAATCTGCACATGCACTTTCACAATGAACACAAGTTTACGTACCATTCACTCAGGGTGATGGAGTACTCGACATTCCTCCATCGCCCTCCACAATCCCACATTATCCATTCACACTAATAAATACACTCAGTTTCAATATACACAAAATGAGTTGTATATAAAATACTACATACAGCAAAACAACGTTTCTTCCTTCAGAAACTGGAACAGCGGACTCAAATCCTCCAAGCACAACTCCACATCAGGTGAACTTTCTCTACATGCCGGGCAAAAAGGGACTGTGTCACCTCGCCTTTTTTTAATTTGGAGAAGGTGACACTTTTTACCTCGTAATCTATTGTATTATGTAGTCAATTACGTATATTAAAAATAAACATAATAATAATTTGGAGATTAAGGAAGTTTATGATAAATATTTGAAAAAAAAACAAAAACGTTTGTAATATAGAAACACAAAAACTTATATTTTATATTAAATACAAACTATATAGTATAAACAACATTTTATCAAAGAACATACTAATTACATATCATTTCGTTCGAAAGATTGAAAAAATATTATTTCCTCTGCTATAATCGATGCTGTTTGTTTATAATTGTTCTCCTCTTTGGAAGATCCATACGTTATCCGGCCAGATACGTGTAAACGTTGGCCTTTTTTTAAATTATTGAAAACTAATTCCTGCAACGATGGTTTGAACACACAGATTCTATGCCAATCTGTTTTTTGTACCATTTCACCTGTAAATTTAAAACGGAAAAAAAATTTAATGATACATTTTTCTTTTTTTTCGTAGAATAGGTTTTTTTTTTTTTTTTTTTTTTTTTTTTTACCGGTTTCATGCCTGAAATTATTGTGGGTAGCAATCGAAAAAATGACTACAGGATTTTTACTAGTGCCTTTTTTCACGGGAACACTTCCCACTCGTCCCAGGAGTGTGACATTGTTTATCGCTTTAAAAAATATTTACAAAATGTTAAATAATTATATTTCACGGATTAATAATTAAGTATTACTTTTTTCTAATGTGGCATTCTCTTGTAACGTCCTCGTCATTGTTCGAATGTTTTTATGAAAATTTAATGCCACAGCTGGCCTTATATGTTGCAGTACCTAAAACACATTTTTACTGTTTTAATTCGAAAAATCAAGAAGTAAGAATTTTTAAAGGAACAAATAAAGCATTTTTAAGGGGCAGGGGATTTTTTTTAGGTGGAAGATAAAAATAGACTGTCAATGAGAAAGAGCGTAGGAGAGAGAAAAAGAGTGACTGAGTAAGAGGGGCCGTACAAAAGACCAAGACCAGCTTAGAGTATTTTTTAAAACACTGTAATATTGTAGTATTGATGCAAAGCCAATGACAAAAAAAAAGCATAATAATTACACTAAAAAATAAAAAAATCCATTTTATATTTAGTGGAGTAATACCAATGGGTGTTTTCTCCACCCTTGGTTTTAATTTTGTTTTGTTTTAATTACCTTTCTCACTATTACTTATTACCTACTTTAAGGTAATTGTAATTTATACTACAAATTAAAAAAAAAAAAATAGTGGTCTAATTGACCATAATATTTCATTATTCTGATACCTACATCACACCAGACCGCATCTCACGATATCTGAATAATCATATTATTTCAGTTAATTATTCTCTTTGTATAAAATCGTGGTTGAGATGAAAATGTGAGTGTCACATGATGTTCGGCTCAACTGCTCGAACTACTTGAGCTATCGTGACTTCGGTTATACCAGAAGCGTATTAAGCTGAAGGTCGTGGGTTCGAATCCCACTTGTGAAACTTTTTCATCTCAACAAGATCTTACATGAAAAGAATAATTAATTGAAATAATAAAAAAAAAGTTTTACTATGCACAAAACGATCCCGTTTAATGTTAATTTAACCATTGCATAAATTGCAAAATGCGCAAGTAAAGAATAACTCTTATCTTTACACTTCTTCTCTTTGTTTTTTTTTATTTCAAACATTACTATTTGGATATTCTTGATTTTACTAAGTTTTTATTTAATTTTCACTGTACATACATCGCACCGACCCATTGACCAACCTCCAGGTCGACTCATATGTATCTGTTCTTAGTCATGCATTTTATGCTCATGTTACAAAATGTTCAAACCATATCCTATTTTTACTTTTATTTTGTTATTTCATAAAACATAAATAAACAGCACAGAAGAGAGGAATGGCTACACTGAGGCAGTTTACCAAGACGGTATAGATCAGCTAACCAGTCAGACTTTTTATTGCAGTGAATACAATAACAAACTATATTACTATGTAACAATTTTATGGGAAATTGTATTCATTGGCTGTGTTCAGATTCGAGTTATTACAATTGTTTCCATATCTGAAAAAAAGTTAACTAATAATAACCAGGCGTTTTGTTTATTTAAACAGTCCACGTGGTTGGTTTCAAATACGAAAATTAGTCTCAAGGGTTTCGAAACTATGGATAAAACCTATGAAGTGTTTTGTTAAAAAAAAAAAAAAAATACTATTTAAAAAGCCATTAGAGAATTGTATCTGCAAACGTGTGTGTGCAAAATAAACTAGTTGAATAAACGAGAAAAAACATAAAGCATTCCAATAATAGGATCTCTTACTTTAAACATTTTTTTCCTCAGTTTTGGAAATATTGTTCCAAAAGGCTATAAACGAATTGAAGAAATACTCATTGGAGGGAAATCAGTTTCAACCGGTGTTTTCAAGACGGTGTCAACATTATTTTATATTGGCATTAACCTAACTAACCTTAATCAGGAGGTTACCGTATTGTAAACATAGAACACTTGTGTACAATTCCTGTTTAACTACTGTCTGTAAATTTGGATAAAGCCAATAAAAATGAGCTTATGGCA
The DNA here is from genome assembly GCA_039619505.1 of Cimex hemipterus. Classification (NCBI taxonomy): domain Eukaryota; kingdom Metazoa; phylum Arthropoda; class Insecta; order Hemiptera; family Cimicidae; genus Cimex; species Cimex hemipterus. The sequence continues at coordinate 17,968,835 of CM077107.1, forward strand.
AATTTCTCAATAAAAAATAAACACTGTATTACACTGACATTGTTTACTTTTAACATGCCCACTTACGTGTTTCAAACAAATTGAAAAAAAAAAAAAAAATTAAATTTTGTTTGTACCAATTTCAATCTGTGCACGGTTTTGTATCATGAATTGATAAAGAAGTAAACCAAAACATTTTCGACAAAGTTGTTTGTCATTTAATACTTTGCATGCATCACATGGAACTCTGAAGTAAGTCATTCAAAATACTAGGTTAAAGAAAACAGAATCAATTATTTTAATCAAAGTTACTTAACTCGTAAAAAGAAATCCTCCTAAATGTTGAAGATTTAGATAAAATATTTAAAAAAATACAAACTTAAACAAAACAAATTGTATTTTATTACAAAAAAAATCATATACATAAAATAAAATTACATAGTGAATATTAAAATAGTTCAGGATTTTTGTGTTTTCCTTTTGTATTGGTTTTGTAGCTTTTTGTATTCCTTGCGGAACTTGGTGCGCTTTTGTTCAATAATGCTGACGTAGCGTTTTTTCACTTCTTTCTGGAACTTGTCGTCTGCGAGAAGCTCGTCGACGAGTGTAGGCTTTCTCATCTTCTTCGGGAGGCGGCTGTGGTAGAAATCCGCCGGAGAGTCTAGCACTTTACCCACTTGGACGTCCCTGGACATGTTCTTCAAGTCGTTCTTCTTGTAGAAGTGCTTCGTGTCGAATATCGATCGCATCTTCAGCACCTGGATGTCCGTCCTCACCTCTTCGGGCAACTCTTGCTTAGGCTGAAACACAGACGGGTTTGTAGTACGATAAAGACAAATTCGTTACGGACACTCACCGTTTTCTTCTTTTTCTTGCCGGATCTTTCAATCTGCGGAAGGACTGTATGCTTCTCTAACGTAGTGTTCAGTATACTCTTCTTAAGCACTTCTTCGATCCCGTTAGTCCGTTTTATGTTGTTCTTCTCTGATGTCATGCCCAAAGAGACGTAGACATCTTCCGAATCGAGCAAATCGACTTTACCCATTACGATGACGAATAAATTTAATTAACAATTCGTGCGATAAACAGTTAATTCGTCATTTAACTTTATAAGCCCAGAAATTTACCTCAAATGTACATAACAATCTCTACTCCCTATATTATGGTAAATATAATGTTGAACAGGTCTTACAAATGATAACAATGTTACAACCTCTTCAATAGTCACGCTCTTTATCAACATTTCAACTCCCTTTTCTACCTCTCTTACGTCACTAAGTCTAAAATGGTGTATTTTTAAAATTTATAATTTTTTCTATATATTTTAATAATTAATAATACGGCAGAAGTTTATTAGCATGTCCTATAGTGGAACGTTCATTTTATTTTATCTGTTATCATATGTATATATTTTATTGATTCACTTTTAATAAAAGTTTATACATTAAAAAATAAATAAATAAATAATTTACCACTTGTTAAGCATTTCAAAACATCAAATGATAACGTGAATCAACGTGAACGCCAAAGCGAGCTCAAGTCCCCTCTTGGGTGGATCGGTGTGTTCCGCATAAAAAAGGCGTGTCATGTCATGGCTACATATAGAGAGCGTGTAGGCATACCGCCAGATTTAAGAATGGTCCTCGAGCTCAGTATTCAATTTCTGGGTCCCCTGTGAAGATGGTGAGTAGCTGAACCTGAAAGACCAAACCAGTGAGGATAAGGAAAGCAACATGATCTCAGTAACGACCAAATTATAGGTTCATTCCCCTACAAGACTGTTGTCTTCAATAATGCGCCAAAAAAAAAAAAAAAAAAAATGGTTTTAATTAATTTGATTATTTAATTATTCAGATATCGTGAGATGCGGTCTGGTGTGATGTAGGTATCAGAAAAACATTTTCTTTATCGTGCCAACGTTTCGATCTTTTATTGAGATCATCTTCAGGGCCTGGGATTTACAAACATAATTTACATTTAGAAAATACATATAGAATATGGAATTTATACAATGCAAAAATTATATTTTATATTCTATCAAAGTATTTCTACTCACTCAAAGTGTTTGTCTTCTGTGTAATTGTGCCATGTCGTGTTGAGAGTGCCAGTGAAATTTTACTGTTTCATGTTTATATATGTTTGATTTTGAAGTGGTGGGGAAGGAAGTGGGTATAGAAAAGACAATTTTGTATAGGTCGTCGGCTTCTTTGAGGTGAAAAGAGCCGACAAAGGGAAACAATGTGTTGGTAATGTTTCAGCCACTTTATTCTTTCAGGCTTATGAGGAAAGGGATAAATGGGAAAAGGAAAATTGGATTGTTGGACAATTAGACTATGCGAAAATTATTTGATGTGTGGAATGTAATGTGATGATATATGTATGCTATCTGTATTGAATTTGATTAATGATGTTGGCGTAGCTGCGACTGAGTTTGCATGTATCTGTTCTGTAATTGATACTGTGTTTATCCTTGTTGATGTAAACCATTTCTAAAAAATTACGTTTAAATTTGTTTTGTTCTGTATGTAGTATTTTTGGATTGTTGAAGTCAAAATTGTGTTGTTGTTCAAAGTGGTGGGTAGCGAGTGCTGTAGGATTTTGTTTGAGTTTTTTGCAATCGTAGATATGTTGTTTTACTCTCCTGTCCAGATATTGGGATGTTAGACCAATGTACGTAGCTGGACAGTTTAAACAATTGATCTTGTAGATTACGTCAGATTTATGATTGATTATTTAAAATAAATTGGATTTCAAGATGAAACTAATTTTTGAAATAAGCTTCAAAGTTGTGAATAGATATACATTTTTTTGTTGTTGTAGAGACAGTTGAGAAGAAGTTTCACGAGTGGGATTCGAACCCATGACTTCAGCTTTGAGATTCGAGGCTCAATCCGAAGTTCGTCTTTGCATAAAAAGAAATTTAAATAATAATAAATTAAATAAAAATACATATTTGTTTACATATTTAATTGATAAGCCGCAGTTTCGAAGTACTTATGAATGAATATGACTAGGAAAGCTTGTCGAAGGAAATGCTGGCTTCATCCTTTATCTGTTTAATTTGCTCATCTATCTACTTTTATTTTATATTTTAATTTTTGAATAAATTTGTATTGATAGGAATGGTGAAAATTGGAATTAGAAATTGTTTGAGTTTGTTGAAAAATATAAATAAGTTTGATCAATAGTGGCATTTATGGAAAATATTAATAAAATCTGTAGTTTGGCCTTTCTTTTATTTTTAAGTTGCTGGCGCAGGACCTTGAGGTTTGGCCGTAGTTTTCTCGTAATGGATAATTGTTATCGTTTAAAAATAATTTGTAATTTTTCAGTTTTGTGAATTTTATTGGGGAGTTGGCAATAAAATGGAGGCGATGTCAATGAATCCGCTGGTACCTGAAGGCCGCTAGACCGATGCCCGAATCGGGACGGTGGCCGCTGTAAAGCCGGCGAACCTGAACGCGTGGAACCTCTGACTTGATCCGACACACTTGCTAGCGACTCGGACGGCACTGTCGTCTCCTTTGATTCCCGATTTCAGAACCGATCGTTTTGGAAAGGGGACCACCTTCCATTGTGAAATTGATGAAAATTCCACCGGCTCTCACCTCCATCGCCGCCGAGCCGCAGGAAGACGGCTAGCCAGCGGTTATCGCCATCATGCTGCATTAACGTCCCTGGAGTCGGAAGGAAAAGCCAGCCCAGATTCGAATACCGTTCACCTCGGAAATGGCCAAGCTGGTCGGAGTCTACGGCGAGAAGACGGAACTGCTCAAGCGGCAGCTGCCCCTCGTCGTCTACGAGAACGTCAAGGTAAGCTTCCATTGATTTCCCGACCGGTGTTAACATTGTCCATTACAGTTATATTCCACCTAACGCCATTTGGTCAAAGGGAAAGTCCTTGCCTACCTTTTCCTACGATTCAACGAGATTCAATAAAAAATCTTCACCTCGAGAATAACGTTTATTCTTTCACACAATAGAACAATCGATTTTCACTAGTACACTCATAGGGCAAAGTCTCAAATCGTACGTTTCACCCTGATGACATGTAACACATTTGAATTTATATTAAACTTTCAATCCAAATTCAAACACACAACATCAATAGTGAGTGGGAATGAAGCAAGAAACCCCTAGCCAAGGAAGGAATCCGTGTATCAGTTGATCCTCGATGTACAAAGGTATACACATGTCAGCTCAAATCATGCTAGTCAGCATTCATCATTGCATAAACAACAGTGTATTTTAAGCCAGTCCACATACTTGTTTTGAACAGTGAATATAAACTTTGCATGTTTTACATTGTTGTCATATCAGTTGAGCAGCTGACGGAGCATTCGAATACACAGAAGTTAAAGAAAATGAAGAAGTGCTTGGTAAGACAGCCACTGTGCTAACGTATCCCAGATGCTTTTGCATGGTAGGAAACACTATCAGAGACCATCTTAAGAATATAAAGGTGACTAGTCAAGCAGTAGAATGCCGATTGCCACTGCCATATTTTTAGTCTCAAATGCTCATCTTGGCATTCGCCAAATAGCATGCCTATGTAAACACACATTCAGGGAAACAGCGAATATGTATTTACCAAGTGCCATGTGAGACTTACAACTTACTACGAATTGTGAAGGTCAACGGTGAAACTGTCATTATTGCAGCTGTGGTTACTTTTTGTGTAGTGGCTACAAAATCCCACAGAGTACTGTGGCCCCTATCTTTTCAATGAATTGAAAACCTCATTCTGATTTTTGTGATTCTGACGAGTAGTGTTCCAAATTATTGGTTCAGCTGGGTACAGATCGAGGAACTTGGGAAGGATTCATTCTTAATTGGCAGAAAACACCTGTTGTTCTTCCATTAATACATTACTTATCATTTATTATTAAAAAGTAAATAGAAGTGAATATAATTATATACATATCATGCAGGGTGGATGACTAAGACCCAAGGGGTTGAATGCCTGGGTAGACTCGTACCCCATCCCTAAAGGGTCCGGGGCTTGGTCGGCTCACATGCCCTGCATAAATCTCTTGGGCCTATTCACAAACCGCAAGATTTTGGACCATTTAATCTCGGGGAGTGATTTAGTGATGTGATCCTTCAATGATTTCAAATCTAGGGGTCTGGTAGAATAACCATTATGGAGAGGTGTCTTCTCAGTGGGCAGTGACCCAGTCTCCTAATTCCCTTCCTTGATTTAGAGAATAGCCATTTCGATTCTGCTGGTTTGATCGCCTTAACATTGGACTTGGATTGCTTGAGTCTGCGGGATAGATTCCACTCTTTAAGGTCTTTCTTACCCCAGTTTTTAATACTCTCTTTCGCTTCATAGAGTGAGGTAGTACAGGCTGTGGCGTGATAAACACAATATTGGAGCCTTCTTTAAGCCAGAAACACACTGACCCGATGCTACGCCATGTGACGCTACCTGATGCTACCCTTGCCTTGCCATGTTTTGGTTGGGTGTGCACATCTATCGAACGCAAGCGCACCTCGCGTACAGTACACAGCATTTATCACAATAATCACATATCTTTTGTTCATAATTCACTATTTTGAGCAAAACTTTGTTTTTGTTAGTTAAATTTTATGAGCACAACCATCTAATAAATTGTTTGTTAAACTTAATTGTTTTAAATAAAGTTAATCCTAGCCGTGATAATTAAACAATGTTTATAAAAACTTATGAATTTTTTATTTCATTTAATTTGGTTTACATTGGAATAAACATGTTGTAATTAATATAAGGATAAAAATAAATTCATCATAAGCCACCTTAACGTGGGTGGGTTACTGTATTTTTCATTATGGTAAACAAAGGGCTTGAAGCAATAAAAACAAATTGCGAGATTTGAAAGTAAAGTTCAGTTTAATTCTCAAAGTAGACACCACTCAGGAATGAGTTGTGGCCGCTTATTAGAAGGGTTTCCTCCTGTGGCCGACACACTGAAGGAGGTGGCAAACTGGCATCAAATTACATGATAAATATTTAGTGTGTTAAGAAAAAAGTAAACAATTAATTAAATTCGAATGAACTAATTTCTTTTTTTTGACGGACCACTTTCTCTGTCAGAAAGAGTATTTTTTCACACTCCGACTAGTTTGTACAATCGCATTCTAAAAAGCGGAAATTAAAATGGACAAGGAAGTCTGAAGGGGTTCACGTTGGTTGTGAGACTTCTGCAAACATTGCCTTTCGCAAGTAACACATAAGTGTCATCTCCCATTCATGGAATTCTAAGTGTTTCTCTTTTTTCTATCTGCTTATAAGAGACTTTTCCATTCAAAAATCTATAAATGTAGGTTTGTGGTTGTTTTATTAGTATGTCCTGTTATTAGAAGTGTTAGCTTGGGGAAGTGCAACTAATAGAATTCGTCAGTGGAAGCAGGAAGAGACTTAGTGAAGAGACCTTAACAGATTTTATGGCGAGACAGGCAGACTCGATCCTTTTTTTTAATTTTAATATGTACTTACTATGTAAAAAAAGGATTGAACACCACACTCGATCCATCATTCATAATTTCTACAGGCAGACTCAACGGACATCTGAGGAAGTTCATGTCAGACAAACACTCGTCATAGCACTGAGCTTTAACACCATCAGCTCAAATTTGGTTCTGAATTACACGAACAAAAAGTTGGACACCTTCTATTGAGCAGGTTCTCAATAAATATAATAGGGAACTCAAGAAATAGAGGTCCAAACAATATTATAGAATTATTAGTATGATTGTAGATGATAAGATGAGAGTGAGGGAACAGTAAGACTCTCTCGCTAGTCACATTCTACATAAAAATGTCAACAACTACTGACATAATTTAAAATTAAGTGCATGACTTTTTTTTACAATATTATCATTTAGGGATGACGGAAGGTTAAGGCATTGGTGTGGCGACTCATTAAAGGTCAGATAGTAGGGGCCCCAGGTTCGAATCCAGTTCTAATTCATACTCGTTGTACTTACAACTTTTTTCCTCTAAAATACACTAGCACCTTGAGTTAACCTCGTAGTTGAAATACCCTGATAAAAAATAAAAACCAGCTAGGTAAATGAAATTGGCAATTTTGGAGTTATCCTGATTGTAGGCCTTGGAAATTACCATTTAACTTTAAATGCAAGTATAAACGATATTTGTAAATTGGTTTTTGTATAGGGTCTCGTTATGAAATTGATGAATTATAATATGAAAAAAATTCACTTCTACATTCTTGCTCTAAAAAATACAAAATTCTCACGATTTTTTGATAAAACTCCTTTTGTTTATTTTCTGTTACAATTTTCAGTGGAGGCATATTTTTCATTATGTTTTGATATTTCGAATTAATTTACTGACAGTATCGGGATTATAATTTAAGAAATTTTTTGTACAATAAGCAGAATTTAAAAGCATGATGATTTCATGCATTGATCTGAGTAGAGGGGCAAATACCGGTATTTTGTTTTTACCAATCTGTTATTTTTAAACTACACGCCGCCATCAAAAAGGTTTGATAGGAAACCTTATACAAATAAAATTGGGTAAGGATTAGTAAGGTTGACGAGTAGAACTTACGCAATTATTAGTACAACGTTAATCAAAGTCCATAGTTTTCTTTAACTGATAAAAATTGTTCAGTCTCACATTTAAACAATGATTTTGTTGATTTATAATTTCATCGCATAGAATAAAATATTAATATATGAAATTATACTTTTTTTTAGATGGTAATGGATCTAAATTGGTTAGGCTGTCTGTATGGCAATTCCATAGTCTGTCCAAAGGAAGTGGACAAATTTTTAGAAACCTTCAACACCCTAACAAGAGAGGAAATCCGCGAGGCATTTGTCGTGAATGAAAAAGATTTTTTTTCACTTTTGAAAGACACTGTTCCTTGCGTAGGCTGCCGGAGAAGGTGAGGTGATGGGTAATAACAGGATTGTCGCCAACAATAAAACTGTTGAATTGTTTCAGCGTGGAAAAACTGTATGAGCAACTGAAGCGGTCTGGCCACCCAACTCTAGAACCCCTAGTCATACAATCTAATGGAAATCTGGTCATACAGGAAAAGCATTTAGATTGGCCACTGAGGATTTGCAGCCTTCTCCATGAACACAGGTTTGCTGAGTGGAATTCCGCAGTCTTTCATTTATTATTTACAAATTGGCTTAAATTATTTGTCGTGTTTGCTTTGTTCCAAACTAGGACAATTATTGTTAAAGCTTATCAAATTGCACTTATATGCACACTGTCTTTTATACAGCTTACTTTTAGTACTTGTTCCTTCAAATTAATTTGTGAAATAATTTTTAATTTCTGTTTCAGTGCGAAATTGACACAGTTGTTAGAAAGTCAGTTAAGATCAAAAAAAAGTCATAGGTGCATATTACATAGTCTAGAATATCATAGGATTGCCAGGCCTACTTGGAAAGAAGTTTGGGATTCGATGAGGCCACAGTGCCGAAAAGAGGTTCTCCTTATCCCATCGACAACACTGATGATTACACTCGAAAACTATCTACAAAAACACAGGCATGTTTAATAAAATTATTTCGTTATTTGCATTTCGCTAGTACTGAAGAGGATGTGGTAGGCGAGATTGTTGGATCACATTCTCGATTCTTAGTGCTACTCCGGGAATCTGAAGTTGAAAATTGAGCATAGTCAAGTGCTGGGTTTGATAAATATATTGTTCAGGTTTTGTGGTGACTGCAGAACCAAAGTTCTCAAAGCGTACTGGTTGCTTGTGGAAGAACCGGAGCCAACCAGAGAAAAGGGTTTCATTCCGGGGCTTTACAGTGGCATAAAGCGATGCATGCCAGACAAACACCTGCATTTACCATCTAACACCGACTACGTGAGCTCCATTATTGCAAGAGCACAACCGGATGTGATGAGCAGGTGATAATTTTTTAAATATTATAATTTAAACTGGGAATAAAAATTACTCATTTGTAAGTTTAGATTATAGGTAACACAATCAGATTTCCTGAGGTTACACATTGTAAATTTAATGTAAGTTTTATAATGCTTGTTTTCATGCTTTAATTAACAACAGTTTGTGCCTCAGAACTAGAATTCCTGTAACAGTGAACTTTCACCGAATTTTTTTTTACATTAAACCAACAACATGGTTGACCAAAATGATAAAAATTATTTGGCAGATTATTGCCACAATGCAGCAATAATTATATCTATTCTGTACGTCGTAAAATGCAGGTATTTCATTAGGTAAAAGTTAAATTGTAAGCTAGCAACTGTAGTGAAATGTTTACTTATGGTCATAAAAAAACAAATGGTCTTATTATTTTGTATTGATGGCAATATTTGGATTCATTATGAAGTATATGTGAATGAAAATATTTATCATTCAAAAAGCAAGTTTGTAATAATAATATTTTTTCTTATTATGTCATCAATCACTTTTATAATGGAAAATACAAAGTAGGTTTTGAGTGTGTAAATTTTCTTTTCTCAATGTGTCTCAACGGCCAATTTGAGGTGTGTAAATTGTGAAGTAAATTGTAATAATCGTTACTTACCTATCATTTTGTTGTAAATTAATCATAGTATCTTTTAATTGTTCTATTGTATACTTTACACAATCACAGCTTATGATAACACATAAGATTTGCAAGAATAGTTTGAATTTCTGCTTAAGTGTTATTTAATTTAAACGTTGGTTTTTTTTTGTTTTTTTCATTTCTAAAATTCTGAAATTGTGTTTTAGCGGTGAAAGGCATGCCAAGACGTTAGAAGTCGCTCAGGGCGAGATTATCACCTGTCTAGGGTTGGTAGTGCACGAAAGGCTCAATCGAATACAGATGCGCATGAAAGAAGAAGAAACCACCTGCCAAGTGCTTGCAGCTGTGGCTGTAGATGCGCTTAGCCGGAATTTCCAGGTGCGGATAACAGTATTTTTTTATGAATTTGAGTATAAACTCCTACTCCGAGTGCATAAATATTCAGAATTAATTAGAATGCAGTTCATATGAATTTTTTCTTCAATCAGTAAATGCCATATTTTTATTTTATCTTTTTTTAAATATTAATATATAGTCAATTTGCTATATGATTTTTAAAATTCAAAAATCTATGTCACAGGCAGGATTTGATCCCACAATCTTCGGATAAACCGTTTGAGCTCGTTACTTAGATCACCCATGCTAGAAACTTCTCATTTTGATTTTATTTTAATTTTAAACAAACAGCGGCTTCATATAAGAGCGAATTTTATTATTTTATTGGAATTCGAATCCATGATCTTTGGGTAAATGTTATATGTTCTGACACTTGAGCAATCATGATTTTGAACGGCTTGAATTTAACCTTTTTGAGACTAGTGAGAAGTTATCTCATACAGGCAGTACGCTATGCTCCCTGGGCCCAATGACGAGTTATGTCCTTGTGTTTTTTTCCCCAGCTGGACTCATGGCATCAATTGGGCTGAGGTTGTATCCAGTGTGTAGCAGACATCCTCAGTAGTGAATTGTAGACCTCATACACCTTTCCTTTCCCACACTCATCATCAACAAATCACTTTTTTCTTCCCGTTTGGTTCACATTTTGGCCTCTGTCAAACTTTTGAAATTGTGATAAATTTCATTTTCTAGAAAATCATTCAGCTAACCAAAGCTAACCCTCTACCCCTAACAACTACCACCCACCCTGCTATCTTTGATTTCTCACCCCTTGTTTGCCAAGCTGTGCTTCAGTTTTAGTTTTACATGGTTTACGATCACAGTTATTTTCATACTATGTATTTGTTTTTGTTGCCTTTGTTTATAAAGTTTATTTAATTTTTTTTTTTTAACTTGGAACTTGTGCATAATACGTGCAAGTTGAGCTAAATAAATTTGTACTCAGGATTTATTTGGCTTTAAAATACATAATGAAGACTTTTGAATGCTATTTTTTCTATTTACATTTTGAATGGAATTGGTGCGACATGAAAGGATTAAGAGTGGTTCAAAGTGTACGTTTAAGAATTCAATACATAATATGAAAAATAAATCATGCTGGGGGAGTCTAATAGGCAGGGGGATACATTTTTGTATCAGAAAATCAGTCCCAAAAAGGTTAGGCATGTAAAACAAATTAATTACATTATAACCATTAATTATTTTACAAAGTTTGACTTATGCCGTCTCAGTGTACCAGAATAAATGTTTTCTTTTACGGCGATTTGAACATTTTTTTCTACTTTTTCGATTTTTCTAGCGTGCTGTAGATTCAAAGAGGGGCATAACAAAGTTAGAGCTGCTTTACAATGAAATTACCAAAGAGGAAATAGCAAAACAACAGAGAAAGGAGCAGAAAAAATTAAAGAAAAAGAAAAGAAAGGAAAGAAAAGCGTGTGAAACCAAAGTTGATCAGGTAACATTTATTTATTTCATTGACATTTTTTTATTTCTCCCTTAATCTCATTATTCTCAATGATATTCACATTACTTAAAATGAACATGGTTTTTTTTTTTTTTTTTTTTTTTTTTTTAAATAAAATGGGTTTTTGTATGATTTTCTTTTTTTAAGGCAAATGAATTTTTGGACACCAGCTGTTCTGCAAGCTCTTGTGCATTAGATGAAAACATTCCTCCATTGTGTTCTGCTGAAAATCCTAATGTTGAGGTACAAACATTTACCCTTCGTCAAAAATTATATTACAATAAAATCCCCAAATTTAGATTCACACATTTTCTTATTTGTAGCGAATATGATAATATTAATGTATAGTTATTTCAGTTTTGAAGTTTTTCACCATACGTTTTTCTTGCCACTTTATACAATCATGCATGCTCACCTTTAACTCAAATTTTTTTTTAAGCCAATCTTTTGATAAAGGCCTTGTTTTGTTTTTAACAATCGCCGTTTTATTCCAGTTAAATGTGAAAAAAGAGGACAGGAGTTGCTCTTGTGAATATGGACACGATTGTGGTTATTCGAGCGGCAACAACAACGCTGGATCATCTCCGAGCTCCCCTGAGGGATCAGAAGCCTGTGATGAATTCTGTAATGAAGGTATGCTCAAACCCCACAATGATTTCTTTCAAATCTTGTCAATTTTTTTTTCTTTTTGTTAAACAGGTGTTTGCCATAGAAGCTTGAAATCTTCGGTGACACCAGAACCTGTGATACCTCCAAATAGGACATTTACTTTGTCGCTGGAGCAAATGTTAGAGGTATGTTATTCATGATTTCACATTAGACATTTATTTTAGTTTTTTTTTTTAATGGAACAATAATTAATATGTGACTGCACAACACAAAAAGAAAACAAGAAACTTTTTTTTTTTAATGAGGGTTAACAACAGCAGAGGTTATATCAACCCTCAGGGTGCTGTTTTTTTCTGTCTTTATGATCTGAACATATTAGCCAACTGACAATGTTATTATGCATATTCGTTGGTTTTTTTTTTTTGGGGGGGGGGAGAAGGGTAGCGTGAAAAAAAGGCCAGAGGCGACGGTGGGAATCGAAACCACGACCACGGGATCTACAAGCTGAGTCTCTCACGCGAACCACTCGGAGTGCTGGTGTTTTTCGAAAAAAAAATTGTCAGGTTCAAATGCCGGGCTGCTAGATGGGAACCCAGGACCTAAACCGGCCACCAATGCGTCTTCATTTTTATCAGCATTTTTTTACGTATATAGTTTTTTGGGTGAAGGACAGTGTGAAAAGAAGGGTAAGTGCAACGATGGAAATTGAACCTGACACTGGGATCTACGAGCTGAGAGTATCACGCCTGACCACTCGGCTACTGTGGTCTCCCACCATTTCTCTCTTTACATTTAATTCATTAAAACATTCATGATAGATAATTTCGGGAATCGCCCTAGTCACTAAAATGTTCCACTATTTCACCTTTAGTTGGGGTTTGGTCTGTTTTTTCTTACGGGTTTTTTGGTGGTATTGATGGTGGTGAAATGTTTGTTACTGAAGATGGCACAGTGTCAAAACGCATTTGAATAACCTTCGAGTGAAGACAGACCCTGTGTTTCACCGTTGCGTACTTTTAAGCCATTAGGACTTTAGTTAGGGGGATCGCTTTTGTCGTTTGATCATTTTCTAGTTTCAAAAATTTGTAAACTTGACCCCCAGCTTTTTAATTGGAAATCCCAGTGTACACAATAGAATGTAAGACAATCCTGATGACATTAACATATATAATATTTGGTAAGTTGTCTAAAAACAAGTCGGCCCCTTTAAACCGCCTTGAATCCACTGACTTAACACTCTTGACATTTACTTTCTTAAGTCAAAAAGAAAAGGCAAGGCCTCGTAGGGTTTTGTTATTATGAGACCCATTCATCCATGCTGAACATATTATCTTTCTCAAACATATTAAAAGGGATTTTGTCTAAATAAAACACAAACCCATAACATTCAACAGAAAAATAAATTGCTGGCTTCTTGTTTTTAAATGTAATTTCAACCGTACAACCTCCCCATATCATTCGTAAATGCTGGAGAGAATAAGTGTTACGAATATATTGGGTTGTCCGGAAAATAATGCAGGATTTTGGTATTAAACAAAAAAAAAGAAACTAGTTACTTTAAAGCAATGTTCTTTAATCAAAATAATTTCCCATACTCTCAATACATTTCTCCCAACGTGTTGGTAACTTATTAATTCCGTCTGAGTAGAATTCAGAATTTTTAGAATTGATAAAGTCAATAAATGCATTTTCCAGTTCCGTTTGATTTTTGAATATTATGTGTTGTAAGTAGTGGTCCAGGTGTCTAAAAAAATGGTAGTCAGTAGGCGAGAGGTCCGGAGAGTAGGGTGGGTGAGGCAAAGTTTCATAGCCAAGCTCCAATAATTTTTGTGACGTTACACGTGACACATGTGGTCGAGCGTTGTCATGCAACAAAATGGGCCCTTTCCGATTTCACTTTTCCAATCGCCTTGAGGTGGTCAGCGACGGTCGTTTTACTGACTTTGAGTTGCTCTGCAAGTTCTCGAACAGTTGTTTTGGGGTTTTCTTCCACCACTGATCGCAGAACATCATCATTAAGAGAGGAAGGCCTTCCACGACCTTCTTCATCTTCAAGGCTGAAATCTCCCTCCCGAAATTTTTTAAACCACCTTTGCACAGTGCACTCATTAGCACAACCCTCGCCCCAGACTTGGTTAATGTTTCTAGCCGTTTGGGCTCCGCTTTGGCCGAATTTAAACTCGTAAAAGAAAATCGTACGAAATTCTCGCTTTGACATTATAAGGATGACTGAATTATTTCCAAGTAGCGGAATGCTACAGAGGTAAACAAACAATATAATTTGGAAGAGGATTAATAAGTGTTGACATTCATACAAATGAGTAATCCTGTAAACGTAAACAGAATATTTTATATAGATTTTTTTTAATGAAAACTTAAAATCCTGCATTATTTTCCGGACAACCCAATATAATGTTCCACCAGAGTTACATACTGAGTTTAATATATTTTGTCTTTTATCGCAGCAGAGGTGATTGAGGCCAGTGCTTTACACTAACAACTATCCTAATATGTATCAATAAAACAAGTGTATTATCTACAGCAGTAGGGAAAGCAAGTTTGGAGTTAAAGAAACCTCGAGAACATTAATACTATTATTACCATTTTATTATACATCTATATATGTACTGCTTGAATAGGACGAAAGAAGTGTTTATGTGGTGCGGTGCATATGGGGGGGGGGCAGCGTGCCAGGTTGGTTCCACGTCTCTGTGGGTCCGATTTGAAAGCTAAGAAACAAGCGGGGGGTCTTCCACTATTCAAAAGGAAACAAGCTCTACGTTCTTTGGTCTATCTCTTTCTCCCACTCCTGAAGGGTTTTTGGCACGAACCATTCCCCAACCAGTACGACTTCCAAAAAGGTAGACGCGGATCACAACAATGTCCGGTTTTATCTTATAGTTGAATTTTCTATAGGCTGGTAAGAAAGCATTGGGCATTGAGCACTGCTCGTGAAACCTGATGTGGATGCGTGGTTTGATCTCAAAGCTTCTCTGTCGACTATGTACAGTCTTGGAGTACTGAGACAGGAATGCCGCCCTGGATTTCTACAAACCTTGGAAGTCTGAGTCACTAGGAAAACTTCGTACATACTCTCGCCCCACACTTATTTGGTAGTAACCCTGTAGATTATTCATTTGCTATATACAATCTATTTTTTTTAAAAAATAATTTAACTATTGATTTTTGTTGGGTGCATTCTTAGATGACAGCTTGAGCTGCTGTTCCCAGTTTGTTCAAAAGTCTGTACTGGGAATGGGACTGAATTTTTTCAGCTTCTAGCTTCAGTTCTATATGTACAATTTGTATGCCAATGTAGGTATTCTTGGATTTTTGAGAATGGTGTAATACTGGTGACCATCTATGTCCACAGTTACACAGCAAAGCATAGATTAATGAGAACTTGAGAATTGATTGTTGATAGGTAGGCAGTACTCATATCATACCATCTCCATGTCTTTTGGCCTGCTGCTTTGACCATCATGGTGTATACACGTTTGACAGAAAGTGAGATTATGCTCAGATAACTCAAAAGTTCAGTTGGTTTTATGTACCTAGCAACACATGCTTTCATAAGCCAAGAGTTCCAGTTTAAGCTAGTTGGTTTCATGATGGCATCTCAGGCTTTTGGTTTGGATGGATTGCCATATGTATCAACCGGGTTGTGATTTCAGTAACAGGTTTCTCTTTTAGCAACTTGATAGCAGTTTTTGTAAGGAGTCAAGAGTGCATGAATTTTGCTGGGATTTATTCAAATGTGACGATGTAATTATTACTCAAGATTATTTGAAGTCCATCAAGTTGGAAAAATGAGAGAGGCAATCAAAATTTGCAAGATATGAAATCTCACCACTCACTGCTCAGACATTTTGGAAAATTCCACAGTATAGACATCTGAATTTTAAATTATTGCTAAGGACTGGGGTTTTTCCCACATCCTCAAGCAGTCTGCAACACCACGGGAATGTCGTTAAGATCAATCAATGGTTCTATCTAATGCACACATCAACAAAGGCCCCAGAGTGATTCAAACAGCTTGAAGCAAATCAGGAGAGAGCTAAAACTAAATCATCTGTAGTGGACCTATTGACTGAAAGTGCCCACTAGCACCCGATCAGTCAGCACAGAACCTGTCAAACAAACCTACTCAATCCAGACTACCAGAGCAAACAGAAGGCAACCGGAGATTCAAGGCCATACGACTACATGCACTAGTCGAACTGTAACCAAACCTCTGGTACCAATAGAATTGAGAATACAAAGATGCTACAACATTAAATCATTTTGGGGGATGGTGTATACCATAACTTTGGTACCTGTGAGAGGAGTTAATTAGTTGAGTTGAAAATTGTAGCTTAAGTCCAGCATATTTACAATTTTTTTTCTTTCAAAAACAGGCACCCCAAGGACATTTATGACCTCATAGTTGTAATACCCTCGGGCGAATTTGCAAGAAAATTAAATCCAAGTGTGTATTTATTGTGCAGCAGTGTAATTGCAGTCTTGTATATGTGTTTTATTATTAGTAAACATTATTAGGTAATAAAAAAAATAAAAACATTGATTAATTGTTGATAAATTATTTTATTAAATAAAAAATTTGGTTTAAAATAAATACATATCTAGAGGTTTTTTTCACCTTGCATTCTTCATCTTTTTGTCTAGAAACATTCGTTAATTTCTACAGACATTTTGATGTATCTATGTTTTAAAACAAAAAATATTGGGAAATATACATCTGAAAAGTGCCACATAAAAGTAAAAACTGAACATCTATTAACTTGAATTACTGCAGTTTGAAAAGATGAATGAAGAGGTTTTCTATATGTAAAATTTTTAATGTTTAAAATTACAAATTGAAACAATAACATTTCCTTTACTGGAATCGTTACGTAGCCTTCAAAACTCTTAAATTACACATTTTATAAGAACACAGTTTATTTTTGGCTGGTATCTCGAATTCGGTATGTAATCCCACGGCTTTTCATATCTCTGATGACATTATGGGGAAGTTTGCCGGCGACAGAAATGGCGTATATACCTCTAGTAAATCGATCTGTAGAATGACAAATAGAATAAAATATTTATTTGAAATCATTAAAACTACCACAAACTACTTACTAATACGTTGCCATTTGGCAACCCAGCTATCTTGCGGAGACATGACGGCAATTATGCTGCAACAACAAAATAACAAATAAGCATTTTCCACGGTAACTTTTTTTAAAATTTCTCTCTATTAAGCATTGAAGAAGAAATTAAACTTTCATTCTTATCAATGAACAAAATGGCTAGGTACACTGACATCATCAGCTCATATAAATGACCTTAGTTAAAAAATTAGCCAGAAAATCAGAGCAATGAGGTGACAATGCTCCCAATTCTATAATAACCCAATGTCTAGTATCTCTAACAGCCATCTCACATTTGAATTATTAAAGTTACTCATGAGTCCTGAGGTGCCTACAATACATCAGGAATGACAATAATGATAGCGACTGTAGCATCAGTAAGGGCTCTTTCGATGAGGTGTCAGTTGATTCAACTAGTTGAACAGACGTGTGTCAAATAGTTCTCTAACATTGGGAACAACCAGAACCCATTCACTGCAGTCAACTAAACTAAAAACAAGTGCTGCTCAAGTTTGTTTTCAATGTTAGAGGTACCGACCACTTTTTCACTCATGAACACTGGATTGAGAGATCCGTGCATGCCCACTATTATTTTGAGGAATTTCGAAATTATTTTGTAGGTAGCTTTTATTTTTCACCCTTTTTAATAATAAAAATTTAACACCGGGCACTTGAGGAGTAATTTCCCCTTATTATCTTTATCCTATACATATGTATGAAATTATGATTATATTTGAAATATTGGTAAATTAAAATAATCATATAATTATGTATATAGTTTTACAACAGTCTTTTTTATAACTATAAAGCTTTTTATATTGTCTAGTTTTGGTGAAATTCAAGAAAACATTTTTCATGCAATGCGATTCTGCATTTTACACATTGTTTTATGGTTGTGGACTCCACACCGGGTTTTCTAGCATTGAATAAATTCGTTTTTTTTCTTTACGTCCTACATGTATTTGTAAAATTTAAACAATGTAAATCTCAGGCCCTGAAGATGATCTCAATAAAGATCAAAAAGTTGGCATGATAAAGAAAATTTTCTAAAACCTACGTTTCACCGCACCTCATGATCTCCAAAATGCCTACAGATTGACATAAGTTTTTTAAAAAAAATTCAAATTTCTTTGAATACTGACTCAGAACCAACACTGCCAAGAACTATTAGACCATCTTTGGCAATGTTAAGGCTGAGTTGATCTTAAAGAAAATTTGAGATCACCTGTAAAAAACTCAAATTTGACAATCTGCAACTCAGAACATCACCATAGAACTCGATGTGGAAGAGTTCATTAAAGAAATTCGTATTAGTCTCACGACAAGGGACAATAATTGGGAGGAGTATAGTGGAAAAATTAAAGCAGTATGCGGTAGTAGTTGTGAGAAAGTGTCTCTTTCTCGATTTTGTAACAGGAGAGAACCTTTTTTTCATCCTGTTTTGCTTCTCTTTGTTGAAGAACTGCTCCTGCTTCCTCAAAGTCTAACATCCTACTCACATCTCATTGGGAAGAGAAGAATGACGCCACAAGTTGCCCGGTGTGAAACCAGCCAAGAAAAGTCTTCACATGTCAGCCAATTGAGAGTTCACCAGGCAACTTAGCAGAATAAACCAAACCAATCCTTTTGAAGCAGGCCAAAGTCTGCACACTTTAAGAAATACCAGATGTTTTGCCAGATTGAATTGCACAGTTACTTTAGTTAATTGATCAGACATATTGCCATACAAGGAAAACTGACAAATAAACCGAGCTGTTTACATTTAGCTGTTAACGACTGGCAGAATTCAATTGCATGTAATTTCTGAATAAAAAAAGGAAATGGCAAAGCTTGCTAGGAGTTTGAACAATTGGAAAATGATCCTTCATTACTAGTATGTTCTAAGAGCCATTACCAGGGCTCCAGGTATCGCTTTTGTCTTAGTTTATTTGTACCATGATGTACCGTTGTCATCAAACTGATCAAAGAAAACATGAAGTGTTTTAAGTCTGAGAATAGTTTCTAGTTTAAGGGTTAGATGTATAATATTATATCTACTGTAAACCATCTACCTATGTGACTAGATGACAAAGGAATACAGCCATACACCAACAGTCTTCATTCTTTACTTCACCTAGGTTTCTTAGGGTAGGTATAAACCTTTTTTGTTATAATAGATAATTAAATACTCACCCATTGAAATTACTACTGGTACATTCGATGATGTTTTCTCTGTTGTTCTTCAACTTGAGGAACTCTTCACAGTTATCACATCCATCGAACTCGAACTGTTCAAAATTCTAAAAAACAAAATATTTTGTGAAAGGATTTCTTTCAAAAATGACTCAAAGCAATTTACTACCTTTATAAGGGAACAGACTAGACAGGCACGGGCAGTGCGTAAGTCTTTCACGATGTTGTTTAAAGACATGATTGTTCGGGTCAAAATAAAATAAGGACTACCATGTAAATTGCACTACTTTCTGAGTGAATAACGTCAAAAGAAAAATATAAAAGAAAAAAACTTAAACAAAACAAAATCCCTACTTCGCGAGGAAAGGTTTTAACGATCGTAAAACAACCATCCCAGTGGTCAATATTGAGACGATACGGGTATCGATACGCGGTATATAAAATATCGATGTGTTGCACGCAAAATCTCAAATTTTTAAAACTATGTATATTATACCAGATTTGGGCTGTTTTTCTATTTATGAGTATTAAATAGATAAGAGTTTGCACGCAGATAAATATTCACTAACAATTAAAGACCTAAAGTTGACGCTGGCAGATGATCGATGAACTAGCACCAAGCATTGGGTTTTCAGTAGTGGGTTTGTTGCAACTACCTTACTTTCGACGTTGCGCCATCTTCAGTGAGGAACTGTAACCCAATATAACTATGTGTTTTCTTTCCGACGTTGTGGCACATTGATGCTTAGACGGTATATTTTTCCTTTTATTTCGTTATCACTCCTTTTTTGAAATAGGTATCTGATCAAGTTCCAGCAAGGTGAACAAATTCACCCGGTTTTTCTCATCCTATCTCTGTTTCTTAAGATGAGTTTTTGAAATTTGAAACATAAATTAACCTTAGGTCGCAATAGGACATCGATAAAAGTTGAGCACTTAATCAGCTTTTTTGAAATAGGAGAATTACAAATTTTCATTTTTCTTACTCACTGACGTGATGATCATCAACATTATTAGGTACTTCCCGAATAGAAATGTAAAATTCGATAAAAGGCAGGTAGCAAGTGATGAAAAAAATCTGAAAATTGCAAGTTTTGCCGCTTTTTTTTGGGGG
>CM077107.1:18000999-18053181 GCA_039619505.1 Cimex hemipterus
GAGAGAGAGAGAGAGAGAGAGAGAGAGAGAGAGAGAGAGAGAGAGCTATTTTCTACTGCAAAAAACATAAAATGTTCAGTACAATTGTAGACGAACCTCGATTTAATTCGTTTTTTTCAATCTCATCCATCAGTACTCCATCGGCACACTTCTGTGAGGGATCGTTCGTTCTCCCTCATTTTCTGGGAACAAATTAAAAGTCAGATGTCTTAAGAAATTAATTATAAAATTTCTGTGTAGTGATATATTACAAAAATTGTATTTTTAATTAAATTGTTCATCGAATGTGACATAATTTGGTTCTTAAATATATGCAGATTCAATTAAATCCCAACAATTAAATGGTCTGGATGAAAGAAAGTTGTTTAACTGCTGAGCTTGTGGTCATTAGGGCAGTATCACATTAGATTAATATAAAAAGTTCAGCATTCGGTTCAAAGTTTTGAAAAAGTGGCCGATTCTACATCATGACTACAAAAGATTAATGACTATAAAAGCAATAATAGACTTTTCTTCATCTGGTTCTATCTTCTTTCTTTTTTCCTCGTCTCTCTTTGTTTGTTTTTTCCTTTATAAAATTTTGTTTAAAACAGAAACAAAAACACTATTTTGTTCGAAACAAAGGTTTAGAAATATTCGTTGTAATTATCAATGATTGTTTTAATTCCATAAAGACCTACCTTACTTGAAGAATGGATTCCAAATTGATGTTAATAATCATCCTCGTCGACTCCCAGATACTCTCAACCATCAATTGGCAGAATCATGGGAATTACATTTGACCTTAAAAAATGAATACTGAACAGGAAAAAATAATGATTTGAAAATAGTTAAAATTATATAAAAGAATTTCAATAAAAAAAAAAGAAATAAGATAAATATTGCCATTAAATCCGATGACGTAAAAGTGAAATGAATATTTTTTTAAATTTTAATTTATATAAGAAATCCGCGCAAGTACAATACATACAAACATTGCGTGGTGGACCTTTACCCCTATTGTACACTGACAGGCAAAAAATTCTGAGGAATTTAAAACGTTCATTCAGTCTCATTTGAATTGTGAAGGAATAAACTGTTTGGATTTCATCTTTGTTTTCTTAATTTCAATTTTTAAACTTAAAAATGCAACTTAGTGCTGAGAATGTTGCGCGTGGTGTGGCACTTATTGATGATGGACGTCCCATCAAGTATGCGGCTATTGATCACACCAAACTGTCATTATTATATACAATACCACAGGATAACCGTTTTTGACTTTGACTAACTTACCTAATTGAGAGTCGAAGGTGTATTTGATATTGCGCCATCGACCCTCTCAAATTGCACATTCACGCTTATAAATACATTCACTCTCAACGCTAGGGACCCAAAACTACCATTATTATATACAATAAAATATCCTCTTTTCACTACAAATTGGAACAGGAGCTTAGATACTCGCTCAAGCACGATTCCCATATCAGATGGCAATGCTACACGCTCTTTATATAGAGCCAAATAGTTGACCTGTTAATCAGTTAGAACACATCGAACCTTTCTCTATAATTTCATGCCAGATATATACATGGACAAAGGAGAAAAATCGAATTCAATATAGTTAAACTTATGTAAACAAATCCCAAATTATTTTAAAGAAATAATACAATTGTAACAATGTGGATAAATATTGCAAGCAAAGATCATAATAATAATAATAAAACTTTTGGGTGTGTGGTCTAGAGCACACGGTGGAAGTGAAATTCTACCCGACTGAGCGTTACATCTTCCAATGTGACGGCTCAGTCTCATTCAATACCCACAAAATGAGCGTGACGGCTCAGTCTCATTCAATACTCACAAAATGAGTGTTACAAATTCGAGCGTGATGGTTCAGTCTCATTCAATACTCACAAAATGAGCGTTACATCTTCGAGCGTGACGGCTCAGTCTCATTCAATACTCACAAAATGAGCGTTACATCTTCGAGCGTGACGGCTCAGTCTCATTCAATACTCACAAAATGAGCGATACATCTTCGAGCTTGACGGCTCAGTCTCATTCAATACCCACAAAATGAGCGTTACATCTTCGAGCTTGACGGCTCAGTCTCATTCAATACTCACAAAAAAAGTGCTGAGCGCGCCTAAAGAAGTTTTCACTTCAATAATTAAATATAGTATATTGTTTTGGTCCTTCAAATAAAACAGTGCTGATTGAAAAGAAAAGAACAATACAGTTTTAAGGTTTACCATGTCGATTTTTAAATTTTTTATTTCTGATTGGTTATTCGCATATTTTTACATGCTCATTGCATTGACAATTTTGTTTGTTTAGTGTTGTTTCTATGTTTCCAAAGTGCCAAATTTATGTATTTTATTATACCAGGTTGGAAGATGATAAAAACATTTCTAATTTTATTAAGCCAAAAGTTGTTGTTTGTTTTATATATTATTTGATATTATTATCAGTAAAGGTAAATAGAAAAAAAAAACGTGTGATACATAATTGCTAGAATTTTCGATTCGACACCAGGAAAAATAGCAGATTGATTGGTCGGATGAAAACGTCTTAACTGCTATTCACTGCCATGTTCTCTTGATAGCTGCATTTAGTAGATTTCTGTATGGCAGATTTCATTTTCCTTCCTTCTGTTAGTAATGTGTTACAAAAAGAAACGACACGTTGGGAATTTTTAAGCAACAATTAACAGCAGACTTGCCATTCCTTAAATGACGGTATAGTAGGCACGACTTGTGCTTAAAAAAATTACTTTAAACATTGATCGAGTTAATTACACAATTTAAATTTTAACGATTATGAAATGTGTTTTCAAATTAAGCTGGTGCTAGCAACTCGAATGAATATTCTGCGAAAAATCGATTTCTCGAATGACTACATAAATATGCTCTGAATTGACTAGAAGTGGTTTTTTTTTTTCAATGTGAATGTTCAAATCTTTACAGAGCCGAATGAATCATCCAAGAAAAAAAATGAAAATGACTTTTTAAAAAGGACACTTTTAAAAGAATGTATTCCTCACTAAACAAATAACTCGCAAGAACAATTTGAGTACGTAGATAAAACATGTTTCATATTTCTTTCTAATTGTTTAATACTCTCATCCTATATGTATTTACCTTATAAAATTAATTTTCACACTCATTTTTAACATTGTAAAAAATTAACCACAATTTCTATCATTAAATTTTTAATGTCGTTGAACACGATCAACAATGTTATGTCTGATGTTTTTTTTTCTTTATTATGATCGGGCGTTTATGCTGGAAATCCTATTTAACATGAGATCAGCTGATATCGATAAATATCGTTTAGTGGGTATGTCGGCAGTGCTGATCCGAGTGTGAAAATCAGCAAATGTTAATTCGAAAAGGAAGATATTTTTTTACAATTAACGAAAGAAATTGATAAATACAAAAAACCGCTGGCAAGGTTTTCCTCTGTTTGCAATAAATTTCGACACACTCGATAATTTTCTCATGTTGACATTGAATTACCGAACATGTGATATGCGGATTTGTGACCTAGAAACGAGGCTTTCTCTTTGGGTAGCTAGAATTAAATAAACACCGCGGTCCTCAAGTTGTCAGGTGCGATTAGAGGCACAAGCTGGGTACTTACTGCGTATTAGACCACCCTCCAGCTAATCTCCGCTCGGTATTTTTACTTCTATTTACACATTAACTAAATCTTGAAAACAGGTGATCGTGTGATTAAACAAAATTTTTTAAACATTATTTATACGTTGGGCATGAAATAAGATATAATAAGAGGTGAATATCTATCTTCTTTTGAATTTACTACGTTTGAAAATACGTTTTCTACTCACTAGCAACTTATCACAAAGTATCAAATTGTATTTTCACAAATATTTGACCAGAATTTTATTTAAATAAATAAAAGTGACTTTTTTAAATAGAAAATAGTCAAGGGATACATACTTATACAAACAGCAACTTTTTAATTTTCTTGGTTAAAACTTTCATTCAAATTTGGGTTAAAAAAAAAATACACCGGAACGCGTATGAACACAAAACCATTGGTTTAAATAGCGACATACGTTAAATTCGTGCAAAATGAAAGTTGTTACACAGGGTTAAATGTCAATACTGCCATGGAGGATTCACTAGAATGTAGTTCATTCCCACCAAAACGAAATTTCTCTTTTGACTCTTACCTGAAATATTAACATTTTGTGATGGTAGTCTAAAATCGATTTTTTTTAACGTAATCGTAATTTGTCAAATTTAAAAACAAATCTGATCTTTATTTTGCAAACTACATAAAATTTCCCGTGAAATAACATAAAATACACAGTAGCCGCTCAAAGAATAACAAATGGCAAAACCAATCTATTTTAGAAAATCGTGCAATGACTTTTCCATCAAAATTTTCGGGGATTTCCCCAAAATTGCCTTAATAAATATTCCAAGGACTACTTTTAAATTTTTTAGAACTTTTCTAAGTGAAATGTCCATTGCAAGGTTGAAAAGCGAGCTATCGAATGAAGGAGAGCAGCAATTCAAGAACCTCGTATATGACATATTATTACGTTTTTTTTTCTTTCCTTGCGAAGGTCAGCAGAGGTCATATAAACCCTCAGGGTACCGGGGTTTTTGAGAAAAAAAAAACCATTTGTAAGTATGTCGGGTTCGAATGCAGGGCCGCTGGATTCGAACCCGGGACCTTTACCTTACAGTGACGAGTGCCGTGTCAAAGACTGAACCTTGGGGTCACCGACGCCCCTTTTTTACGTTATTGTTTGATGAGCATGAGGTGCGGTCTGGTGTGAAAAACTACTTTACTCTATAGTGCCAACGTTTCGATCTTTAATGGGATCATCTTCAGCGCCCGGGATTTATAAACATTGTTTAAATTATACAAATACATTTAGGATATGGGAAAAAAATGAATTTATACAATTCAAGAAATTTTAAAAGTATTTGCACTCATTAAAAATGTTTGCTTTCTGCGTAAATGTGTCATACTCGTCTATCTTGTTGAAAGTGCCAGTGAAATAATGATGTTTTATGTTTATATACGTTAATTTTTAAGAGAGGGGAAGGAAGTCGGGGTAGAGACTAGGTAAAGGAAAGCCAAAATGTTGAAGAATTAGATTATGCAGAAATGCTTGTGCGGAATGTAATCATTGTTTTATACCTTACATTATATGCTTTGTGAAGTGTGATGATGATATAAGTATGTTATTGATATTGAATTTGAATAACGATATTAACGTAGGTACGACTGAGTTTACACGTTTCCTTCCGTTACACGTTCCACTGATGCTGTGTTTATCTCTGTTGATGTAAACCATTTCTAAAAAGTTACGTTTATGTTTCTTCTGTTCTGTGTGTAATATTTTTGGATCGTTGAAGTCGAATTTGTGTTAGTGTCTTAGTGTTCAAAACGGTGGGTAGCCAGTGCTGTAGGATTTTGTTTGGGGTTTTTGGAGTCGTAGGTATATTGCCTTACTCACTTTTCTGTAAGTTGCCGGTCAATTTAAAAATTTATTTTGCAAATTACTTATCAGACTTACTTGCTACTGGTGGGGGATCTTTAATTTTGGAAAAAAATGTGTCAATTGTTGAAAGCTTTTTCTAAAGTTATCAGAAGAGAGAAATGTGTTTAATTTATGTGATTAGGCCGTGAATGAATCCCATGGATATGGATGTTAAGGAGCCTATACACTATGCGATTGCCTGCAGGCCGTCACCTCAACAGGCGATCGTAAAACCAATATCGCCGAGTTCCATACACTAGCAGTCAACCGCCTGCAGGCGGCCGTACTGAACTGCAGATGATAGCCTGAAGATAGCACACACTACAGTCCAGTATCTGCAGGCGGGCTGTCGGTCAATGAAACAGGACTGCAGGAGATCCCCAGTTTTTCACCATGCTCCGTCGGAAACGTTGAGCTATGTTTGTTTTGTCAGTTCTTGGGGAACCCCAAGAAAAAAGGGTCTGGGTAAAAAGTTGGCTGCGAGATAGAGAGGCTAGCTCTCACATTTCGTTGCTCCGTGAACTGAGGCTGTCTCACCACGAGGATCTAACGAATTATCTGAGGATGAGTGTGGAAAATTTCCAAAAACTTCTAAATTTGGTTGAAATGAGAATCACAAAAGTGGACACTCATTTGCAATAAATGCGGAAATGAAAGGAGGTTTCCCGTCCATCTTTCCTCGTCAGTCCAATCTCGGCTGGTGAATGATCTCACGAAAATTATCTCACGCAAAACTGATGGAAACGGCGAGAACAGATCGTTTCCCTGCAGGCTAACTGACAGTGTGTGGTGGGAGGCACATGAGATCATTATCCGACAGGTCGCTGCCTGTCGCGAATCTCTCATCCTATCCCCGCCTGCCCGGCGACCACACACCTTCAGTCCGGGCGAACTGCAGTCCATTATCTTGAGATCAACTGATAAATGTGTGGGCAATCCCGATCTACGGCCTTACGATTATCTTCAGTTAAACTGAAAATGTATGGGGCGTTTTAGTCTGTATTTGATATATTTGACAGGGTATTTTTTATTTTCATTGTTTTTCTTTTTTACAATGTGTACCAGGGACTGGAGGAGTTACCTCTTAAGCACCAGCTGTACAGCTTATTGCACTTTATCCCTGGCTTCATTTATTGGGGGGGCTCGCAACACAAGTGTGAATTTGAGCCCCCGTTATACCGGTGTTCTTCCATCGAAAAACTCATTTTTGGAGGGGGTTGGGACCGAATTCAGTCTCGCTGAGGACCGATCCCGCTCCTACCATTGATGTGCGTGGTATCGATTTCTTTCAATGGCGGCCATCGGTCCTCTTAGGCGACTTTAGTCCAGAGGCGACGGTGGGGATCGAACCCACGACCGCTGGATCTACTAGCCGAGAGCCTTAACTACACGGATACCGCGGCCGCCAAGTGGTATTATTAGTAATAGCAGATGGTATTAGTGTTGAATTAATTTTGTTAATTATGTATCTTGTGGTAAAAATTGTTATGGAGGATATGTTTGTATCTATTTATGCTCTTGTCGTGAAAAGATTCATGGCTTAGAGTAATAATTCTGTAAAGTAGCTCTTTGGCCGTGTTTATTATCGTGTGAAAAGGATGTGATATAAAGTTGAGGTAACGATTTGTGTGGTTTTGGGTACCAATCTGTGATTAACGTGCAAACTGGTTGTTTTAACTAAAAATGTATTGTTTTGTTATTTTCGATTTCATGTGTAAATTGAAGGCGTGAGTGAAAGCTATTAAATTCTAATGTAGTTTCAATTTGATCTGTGGGTGTTGCTGTTGATATATCATCTACATGATGTGAGAGGAAGTTGTGGTATACTTTTAGTTTTAACAAGATTTAACACCATGGTCGCACATCGCTGAACTGGTCTGTCAGGCCCTTTATTGTCGTAAAATCGTATTGGTTTACACAACACGTTAAACGAGGGAATTTCAGTCTTCCGTTTACCATGGGGCGGTAAATGTTTTTAACAGCCAAACCTGTCTGGTTCCTCGTTCCGATAGTTTTCTTAAAGTTTACAGTATCATGGTTGAAAACATCAGTCAATAATACTAAACACTGGCGCTTATCAGGCTTAAAGTAAATGCCCTGGGTTCGAATCCTAGCGGTCCCGAATTGGAACCAAACGTACATACAATTTGACTTAAAAAAAACAAACTAAACAAGGTAACCCATGAAAAAAACCCGTTATTTTAGCAGACCATAATGACTTGTATTTGGGAATACAGAATTTCAAAAAATTAATTTATTTTTTATTAATTTAAAAACTCATTTAGTATTATCTACAGTATAATTTATTAAGACATACATGCAGGATTAATATTTGATAATATTTTACAATCTTACCTTGGAGAAATCAGTCGGAAAGAGGTATTCAGGTAATAAAAGAACGAAGCATTTTGAATTTGATAAAATTCTATTTTATTTATTAACTTTTAATAAATATGTAACAATGTTTCAACTGAATTTAATTTGAATTTACAAATATATGTTATTATTCAACTTGTAAAGGCGAAACATAGGTCAAAAGATTTCGTAACAATTGGGGTCATATAATTTTTTTTCTAGCTGAGCAGTCTAAACGATTTGGTCATGTCTTATCAAAAGGAATAAAGGAAAAAGGGTTCTTTTCAACGTATCACATATAACGTTTCAGGGTAATAATTATCAGATATTATAAATGATAATTATTATAATCAGATATCGTAAATTTAATATATACGTATAGCACCACAGATTAGATTATAGGATATGGCTATTTTTAAATAAACATATTGCTGATAATAATTTTGTTCTTTGTTTTTATTAGTCTGTTTTTTTTGTTTGTTTTTTAAAATTAGATATTTCGTTTTTATTTTTTGACATATTTGTTCTGCCGTTTGAAACCAATTTGCGAATGAAATTTCTTCGCCTTTTCTCAACTGCTTAGCTTGAAAACAGAGATTTAGACAGTAATTTAGACAATTAATTTCCACAACAGATATAGTTTTAAGCATTTAAATTTCACATTTAGTCATGAACGATTACAATAGCAAAGACCGATTTTACAATTATGACTTGGAATTCAGACATTCATACAACAAATACATATACTTAATATAATTTTTGAACATTAAACAATCAGAAGCAATACACAAAGCCAAGTTTGCAGGATTAAAGTTTGTCTCTAACGTAGAGATATCTATCTACACATTGCCGTAATACTTTTATATTAATAGTAATAATTATTTTGTACATAAAATAGTTTTAAAATTGGTACTTTATATATTAAGTTCTATTTTATCGTATTGTAGCAAGTGGTGTGGCTGTCAACTGATATTACAAAAATTATGGGGCGCCTTACCTAATTTACTTATGTAAATTTACAAGTTGTTTTCCGTTGCAATTCGCAAAGTTCTGATATCTAAAAATGCCTTAATAAAATTTCTTTTGTATCGTTTAAAGAATAGTCATTATTCGGCACGTCCAAAATTTAAATATTCCCTTCAACTACTGTCACTACAAAAGTGTTTCATATGATAAAGATATGAATTTTATATATTCTTTTAAAATATCGCTCTTTATTTTAATAATTCCTTTTTCTTCTATTTAGAATAGTATATATATAAATAATTATTCTTAGACCTTTAAATTTCACGGAAGTTCGGTCTGAATTAATAACGTTCTTTATATACATCCCTCTGAATTACCCAATTTCAGACGTCCAACTGTGTACCAAATGCGAACATGTCAATGTCTCTTTTTGAAATGTTGCAACTTCTAAATTGAACGACAAAGCGCCTACGGCGAGATCATACCGCCAACGACGGACCTTAAATTATGATATAACGACATTTGAAAAATTTCCAGTTTTCCAAGCAAGAAATCCAAGGCAGTGATTTAACTAATTTATTCCTTCTAAAAGAAAAAAAAAATCGAAAAAAAGACCAAACATGCAAAACAATGACAATGTTTCTGTACACTTTTTTTCTTTACAGCTAGAAATTAGGAACGAACAGAATGGCAATAACAAATATCGCAAAACAAACTAACATGAAATTCCCCTACAATTTTGAACAAAGACACACACACACACGCACACTCAAAACAAAAAAAGAGCCGTATAAATGTTAGGCCAAGCTGCTCTAACTCGCTACACGTCTTAACATTAAACCATTGTGGCGTTTGCAGCGGCTTTTGTGTTTTACAACTCATTTTTATTAACAGTTGCAAAAAACATTTGTCGGGCTTCGCTCCCGTTAAAAGAGAAAACTCACATTTTGTACACAGTTATCTAGTAATAAATTTTTTTTTGCAAATTTTCAGGTACTAAAAAATTAGATATGTTTTCATTTGACACCAACTAAAAACACTAGAATAAAAAAAAAGTCGATGGAAGCTAAAACTAAAACAACTATAAAATTGAGCGCCGAAGTTTTAGATTTAGAAAAACAAAATTTTCAAATCGGGTAGAAATGTCCATTTAATGTTGTAAGCGTTTTCACGTCTCTTTTTTAAATAAACCTATGTCTCTTAAATCTAATTAATTGTTTCAGTATTTAGACAAAAATATGGTGTTCTTTTATATTTCAACGTTATTATTCTAGATTAAGACATCGTGCTTATATTTTTCCAAACTTTTATGATAACTTATGATAATTTATTTTTTATGTATTGCTAAAATACTTGTTCACGTCTAAAAAGGCATTGTACACTTACATAATATGGTTCAGTTACACTGCTGTCTACAATAAAAGGCGTTAATGGTGCGTCATTTTTTACAAATTCAATCCTTATATTTCAATACTCAGTTCTAGTATTTTTAAATTATTTATTTTACAGCACATTAGAAATGTACAAGAGATAGATAGAGAAATTTCAAAAGCGGATTTTTTAAAACGTAAAGTAGTTTACAAAAGTCTGGAAATTGTTCTATAGTACACATTTATTTAGAAACCTTTATAAATCAATATTTACTGAGTAGGATAAAAAAACAGATTTAAATGTTAGAGGGTAGTTTTTTGTGAAATGTTTATATAAAATCCCTGGTTTGTAGATGAATGACAAAAAACTATTAGATAAAATCTATCGAATACATTATTCAGTATAAACAAAGCTTCCCATGTATTATTCGACCAAATACACCTCAAAATTTATAGTAAATATTAGTTAAACTATTAGTAATGCGATTTAAAAACAATTGATTTTTGCACTTTTCAATATGGAACTATTGTAGTTTAATAATAGTCCAATGAAAATAGGCCAACTACTATCGAGCAACTTCCTCCACCATCCCAGAGCAATGTGGAACCTACTGCGAAAATTCGGTCTTTGT
This sequence comes from Cimex hemipterus, assembly GCA_039619505.1. Lineage (NCBI taxonomy): Eukaryota > Metazoa > Arthropoda > Insecta > Hemiptera > Cimicidae > Cimex > Cimex hemipterus. The sequence continues at coordinate 18,011,826 of CM077107.1, forward strand.
CATCCTGTCAGGTCATCCTCTTCCTTTCCGGCCATCCTGTGTGAACTAAATTCCCACTTTATTTCTGCCGTTCATAACTCTTCCGGTTCCCAAGCCCATTTCCTTAAAAGCTCCATCAGGTCATATTACAGCCCATCTAACTTTCATTTTCGTATATAACCCCTGACGATTTTCTCGAAGCAATATCCAAATCCCGTAACTATAAGAGCTGATGGCATACCAACCAAATTCCTGAAACCCAGTTGTACTTCCGGTCATACTTCACATCTATAACTACTCATTTCAGAACCGAGTTTTCCCTCATACTGGCAACAAGCCACCACCCCATCAACAAAATTCCAAATCCATCTACTCCTAATGACTACTGCCCCATATCTATCCTATCCAATCTGTTCAAAACCCTTGAGAGGATAGTTCATATCCAAGCCTCCAACCACCTAGAATATTCCAATGTTAATAACCAGCTCCAATCCGGATGCTTGTTCGCCACACAGTCTGCCCTAGTAAAACCAGCGACCTTTATACAGCAATGGACGAACAAAAAGTTACTATTCTAATCCTTCTTCATCAACGCCTTTGAGTCCGTTGTTCAATCGTTATTCATTTGCAAACTCAAATCCGTTTCTTTCTCCACGATGGTTTCGCTACTGCCATTCGACTTCAAGCCGTCGCTTTCTCTAACGGCTCCACTTTTTCCTTCTTTCCCTTAAAATCTGGCATCCCAAGCTCTAGCATCTCTCCCATCCTTTTCAGCATCTAAATTAATGATCTCTCCGATCCCGTCCAGCATTGCGATTATCATTTCTACGCTGAAGTCTATCAAATTTACCTCTCATCCTTCTGAACTATCATTGGCCATCATCAGCAATCCAGAAAGGGAAATAAAACACCAACCAAAATACTCAGAAATTTCAAAAATTTGTCCTCATTACATTATCCAGTTCATCCGATTGCAATCCTCTTTCCACTCCTGCAATACCCGCCTGTACCCCTGTAACCTAATCCTCTCTCGGCATAAAATATGCACCTTTAATCGATATTTCCTTGTCCGAGCACTAAAATTTTGGAACTTCTTCTTACTACCCGCAAAGCCGCTTTCCTTACCTCTTTTAAACATCTACACATGCTCCCTCCAAACAGAGTTTATTTAACTATTGTATAATTATTATTTTCTAGGTTAATTTCCAGAGTAGCTCGTTGTAGTTTTAACCACTTTGCGTTTTGTTTTTAACAAGCCTATTGTTTTTCTTTGATCATCACGACAAGGTTTATTTTTGTAATAAAACGATAACAACTCTTACTTAAATAAATGATTTTTTTCCTTCTTCTTCCATATTTTGTAAATAAATAAAACACTCAGGAATTTCAACAGTTGGAAATACACGAAAGCTAATATTTTGCAAATAATTTAAAAAATACTATAATTACATGTACATAAGTGTTCTTTTTATTGGAAAAACTAATTATTGCTAATATTTGCTGAATCGTAATATTTGAAAGTTTATCTGTACGAGCGAATTAATAGAAACATTTACCTAATCGTTTATTAAATATCGTTTACGTTTTTGCCTATCACAAGTAATTTATATTTTTCCAAGAGTATAGGATTCATTATACAGCCATGTTCAACATTAAATGCACATTTCATTTATTATGCTTTCATAAGAAATCTACTAATGGACAGTTATAGTTTATAAAATCTTAAATTATTTATATTACCTATTATTGTTAATTAGGGAAGTCATTTTCTTGATGAAAGGTGAAGTATACAATTTAAAAAAATCTGGGATGATATTTTCTTCTTAACTGAATTCAACTTAAAAACTAATACTTAGCTTATCAGGTAACTTATGCATAATTACAAAAAGTAATAAATATATTCAACATTTACAAATAAATCACGATAACGTAATTACACAAACTTTGTACAGTAACTCCTAAATGTATTGGCAAATAACAACAGGGATAATATTTGAAATTCGTAGAAGTCAAATTTGATGGGTTATTAAAGCAAATTGTAATTTCGCTTTTTTTTAAAAACGTTTATCAAAACAAAATTACGTCTGCTTAGAAATTATTCGCCATGACAAAATACCGACGATTTCTAAAAGAAAAACCTGACAGGTTTTTGGAATTTTTGCGCAGTTGTATGACATTTAAAACAAATATTGTTTGTTTTAAGTTTCAAACTGAACTTATTACTTTAAAAATAAGAAACCTATTGTTTTACATTAGTGATAAAAGCTTTGATGGTCGTTCGATCCGGGTCTCAGTTCTTCTAGTAAAATTAGCGGACGGTCGTACATCTAGTGGGACCATTGAGCATGGCATACTCTGCTTCGGGGTTCTGAATATCATTCTCCAGTTATATTTTTAATAACAGCTTTTATACAACTCAGTAGATTATTACCTTAATTACTAGACAGCGGCTTAGGTTAGCAGTTTGCTTCATCAAAATATCCAACGAACAGGTTGTCGAATTGAAAATATAGTCGTCTTCCTTTAAACTCATCCTACTTACAGTTGTACTTAATGCCATAAATTCTGCATTGATATAGTTCGAAATTAAACTACCTAATCCGCAAAAAGGATTAAAATAAAAATATCCCTATGCCGTCCGATTTATCACGATATCAGCCTTATAAAAATTAAAAACCAATTCGACAAAAACAAAACGATACATGACAAGATTCTACATCATAAAATTTTTGTATCGTTCACTAATTTAAAATAATACATAATACAAGTCATTTACTAAATACTTCGCCGACTACTTTTTCAAAGAAATTTCTTATATTAGTAATTTTTAAAAGTAGCATAAGTTTTGGAAAAGAAACAGTTAAAAAAAGATCAGCAGAAGGCTTTTGATTATTTAAAGAACATTTTGTGTTTAGTGGACCCATATCATTGGATGGTACACTAGAAACTTTTCATCACAACTGTAAATCCAAGATTCTTTTAAATGTTATCAAAAATATCCAAGGAGAACGAAAGGATGATTTCAAAATGTTAAAACTGCATATTTGGGTTTTTGTCATCACAGGACGGTAGAATTTTCATTTCCGCAGAAAGCTGAAGAAACCCTTACCCTTTTCAGGTGGCGGCGCCATCAGCATGGGCACTTGATTCTTATGAGTAATTCTTATCTGTTACAAGAAAGGATGAGTTAAATTGAGTGAAACTGTGATTGCTTCGGCTTTGACTCACTGTGCAAGCCGGCTGCATCCACGGCTCTCCGTCGATCTGCATGGGGAAAGTCTTAGTCGTGGTAATGACGACCGACGAGCATTGGGCAAGCCTTCGTCCCGAGGCCCTCAATCCCGTCCTCACTTGGCCCATGTGGAGACAATTTTCCAGGCCGATCACCTCGATCAGTTTGTCTCCGATATCTGGATTACAAAAAACCCAAAAGAAGTGTCAATTTTGATTGACATTAAACAATTTACCTTGAATCGCAGCGCTCAGGTCGACAGAGTTGAAGGAACCAGTCGAAATGTCTTTCTCCCTGTGTTTCTTTCTTTTTTTCCTCATAGACTTTTTCCTATGGTTGTTGTCTCCCCAGAGATTCGAACCTCCGTGTGTATAGGGAATATTGAGTAAAGCTATCCCTTGAAGGGCCTGACCGTTTGCCAAGTCTAAACTGACACCGTCACACTGTAAAATAATAATAATAACGATGAACGACTAAAATTAGCTGAACATGCATTCTAAATTGTACATTTAAAAAAAAAAGTTAAATGAATATCTCTGGATATTCCCGTAAGAGGCGAAACGCCATTCTCAGATATGCAATTTCCACCTCCACGGGTTAATCCTTTGGATTTTATAGATTATTCGTTTTGCTGTGAGAAAACCCACTGATTTAGTATTTTTTACACCTAGGATATAAGTTGTATAAGTTGATTCTATCGGTCATAATAGCAAACTTATCTAGACATGTAAATTGCAAAATATACAAGGTGACATTTTTGACAAAGTGGCAAGCACACCGTGATTTCGATGTTCTCGTGAAGATTCTTACAGGAAGCCGCAAACTGTTCCGACGTTGCGTACTCGAAGTACCACAGCTTGTTCTTCATTCTGCTATTGAACTTTTCAGGATTCTTTTCCCTTTCGAGGTGAAATTTCACGCATATGGCTGCATCCTGTTCCAAAAAAAAAAAAAAAATTGTATTATGACTTCGATTTTAGTTTCAAGCGGTAGGACTTACCACACCGACGGAGAAGTAGTTGTTTATGATGTTGTACGGTATCGGGTCACCGGATGGCGTCGTGTCGTTCTGATTAAGCACTTCAACTAGCCATCTGTCCATCATGACGGTTGTAGATTTTTCAATTTTCTAACCGTAGAAAGTAAAATGGACGATTTATAAAGATATCTTACTTTATGAAGATAATAAATAAAATAATATCGATTTCGTCGGTGACTTACCTTTAGTAGCTTGGTAACAGCTTCACCTTCGTAGCCACCACCCCACCTGAGGCATCTGGCTAAATCGTTCCCGGTGCCCAACGGTATCACCCCGACACTAGGTTGGTTCTCAAATTGAACTTGGTCTGTAAAACATAATGTCGGTTTTGATGTTGCAGTCACTTTTCCAAAGACTTACCGTTTTCCGAAATTACGGCTGTTATTTTAAAGAGTTTTTACCCATTGTTTCCAGAACCCATCCAACGGTTCCGTCGCCGCCACAGCATATCACTCGAAAGTTCGGTACGTCTTTGAAGAGAGTGAGGCCGTGCAGTGGCCCTCCTTTGGCCAGGTTGTACACCTGCCTGGGGTTGAGGACGTACTGGAGCTTTCTCAACATCCTCGCGCCTTGCCTACCGCCTGACTTGGGATTGATGAAGACGACCAGGGGCTTGACGCCCTCCGGAGGCATTATTTGAAAGGAAACGGCGGCTTGCTGGGAGCCGCTGCCGAAGGAAAATCCCTGAAAACCTTTCGTTTCAACCCGTTTGTTCCAGCGTTTTGGGTTTGGAAAATACTCACGGACGAGCTGTTGGAATCCGGAGTGTGGCTCTCGGACCGTTGTTTGTCTCTTGTTATGGAACGCTGCCGGTCGAGCACTACCGGGCAGATGGCCGTCGGCGGGAGGATGTGGACCCTGTTTTCTCCTAAATTGCACTCTGGCTTCACCTGGGAGGCGCACCTGTTGTGAAGCTGAAAGAAGTTCGCACAATTACCAGCGGGAAGTTTTTCGAGTCCGAGAAACTCACAGTTATCTGGCACCACCGGCAGTGCAGTCCCGTGATCCCGTTGTAGCTTTTGATAGTCTTTTTACACTTATGGCATTTGCCGTGGCGGTTTCCCTCGACCCAGTGGTGGGCCATCACCTGAGAGGTCTTTTTCGATTTGACGTACGTCGCTATGCACGAGGCTGGCGCTCTCTGAACACACCTCTCATGAACAGTGTACTTACAGACTGTAATTAAATTATACGCTTAAAATTCAAGCATATTAAAAGGTCCTCTTATACTTTTGATTTATATTAATTATTTACCATTTTAATATAATTTTACGACTAAATTAGTATAACTTTATGCACATTTTCTAGTATGAAAAAAAAGAAATAATTGTATTTCAGTTTGACGTTTATATTGATATTTTTTAAATACTTCTGATATCTGATCAATAATAATCTGCCCATTAAACAAATGATATGTACAAATAACGATTTTGTTTAATAAGTATTGCAGTAGTTAAATTTTCCGTACTTCTGTGATCTGAAAATATTCTGAATTAGATAGCTTGTTTTTAACTATAAGACAAACGATATTTGATTGCACCGAAGCAGAAAACAAAATGACTTCATAGATAAACAAATCGTAATATTAATTTCCACCACTCTTGAAAAATGTTCAATACGAGATGTAAACGTTAGTTGGGGGGGGGGCTTCTGTTGTAATGGGTAATGCGGGAAATAAGACAGACCGGTAAGAGCTTAAATTTTATAAAGTTATAAGCTAATGAATTATGGAGCACAAATTGCTTTGTCGGACGTTGAACGAAACGATTTTTATACAAAACTACCCATAAAAATATTTAATAAAAAAAGGTTAAATCTCTTTTTGACAGTCAGATCCCTGTTAATTAAAATGTCTGGGGGAATCAATACGCCGAGAGCCTTTCAAAAACCTTTAGAAGTGTCCTCACCGTTTCCTCCCTTTCGAGAACATGAGAGTATGGTGAAAACTTGAGGAAAGTAACAAGGATCGATCCGCCGGGCTTTTCAACCGCATTGTTTCTCGTTTGTCCCGACTTGACAATTCATTTCATTCCTCACGACACGAAAATACGGGGCCGTGATTGTAATCATTCCTGGGAAAACGTGATGAGCTTTCGAGAATAATAACAGTTTGAGAGGTGAACTCGAACAAACGGAAAGTCTTTAATGTCTACCGGTTGAAAAAAAAGAAGAAAAAAAAAGAAAACCTGTATATTTTCTGGTAAATTGAGCAATTATTGGCGTGTTTTTAATCTTCTTTGTCTTCTTATTTACTGAAAGCAGGTTACTACTTAATTTCACAAAAGAAGAAAGAAAAAAAAGAGAAACATTTTGGAGTATTCATACTTAAGCCAACGGCCAAATACCTCTAATATCTCTCTAATATATCTCTCTCTAATATATCTCTAAAAATTGATGTAATTAAGTTTTTTTTATTTTTAGAGACTGTTACAGTCCTTGGGAACAGAGTTGGGCAAAATCTAACTAATGCAATCATGATTAAGATTTTTGATTGAAGTTTAATCATGATTGTATTAGTCATCATTAAATTAATCATTATCTGATTTAGTACTACATCATACAATGATTAATTTACTCATGACTTATTCAATCATGATTAAACTTCAATCAAAAATCTTAATCATGAATGAATTAGTTAGATTTTGCCCAACTCTGGCTAAAATGACCACCTACCAAAATCCAATAGACTCAGGATAAAAATTTTGAGATGAGAGTCGTGCTTAAGGCCAACCGAAAAAATGTTATCCCAAACGAAAAGCTTAGACTTTTTTTAAATGTGATGAAATTGTGTATTTTTCGTCTTTTGTGCTCCCATACGAATGTGATTTATCGAAATTTAGTCATGACTAACTATATTATGACTAAATTAGTCATGCCTCGTATTTAATGTTAGTCATGACTAACTATATTACGACTAAATTAGTCATGCCTCGTATTTAATGTTAGTCATGACTAACGTTCTGAGTGATCAATCATTAATCATTAGACATGACTAATTTTTGCCCAACACTGCTTGGGAAAATGGGAGTCAGATTTCAAAGAAACTTAAAAACCTTGATTAAAACAATTCATTTTGTAGACATATTTAAGTTGATAATCATAAAAAATTCGAAAGATTGGCATTAACATTTGAATTCGATTTTTCAACGCCATACCCTGATCCAGATTATTCGGGAGTAAAAGAGAGATCGATACATCTAACACTTAAAATCTGTTAATTATAGCATTTCAACCAGGATTCTTTTTTTAGTTGTAGGATCGAATACTTCTGAATTATAGATGAAAAACCTGGACGTGGAATCCATTAAATCCAAAAAAACAAGCAGAGATTGAATTAAAATAAAAGTTTTATCCTGATATATAACAGGCCTTGTTCAATATAATAAAATGCAGTATAGGTAATAAAGGCACTCATAATGTTTTCAAAGTAATTTTAAGCTCATAAAATTTATGTTTCTAGTCATAAAAACGGGATTTGAAAAGTAATCACCTCTTTTATAACATACATATGTTAATTACAAATCTGTTTATTGGGATATTTTTTTAAAGGATATTAATTTTTTTTTTGTAAAAATTAATTTTAGTATCAGTAGCTTCTACTGCTTTTGGTAGGGTCGGGTAAATAGAGAGCAAAAACCTCCAAGTTACATATTATAATCATGCACCTCGCCGGTACTTGGCAGGCCATAAAGTTACCTAATACCCAACACGTTTTGTACTGAATAGACGTCGTATGAAATGAAAAACCGACGCTACTCTTCTATATTATGCAATGTCATTTTCCCGGCCTGTACTTGTCAGTGAATAACTTACCGAATACCGATATCAAACGTGTTTATTCCTTGGATATCCTAAGCAATGAAAATCCAGAGATCCCCCCCCCCCGACTCACTTTTTATTTATCGGCCATCGGATTTATTACGCCTGTTTATAAATATGCAGATAGATCGGACTGGAATGAATCTCTAATACGAGGATTTTTTTTTTGTTGGTTCTGAAATATGAAATATATAAGTACTCTTAAATTAACCGAGGATCGTGGGTTCGAATCCCGTCGTGTAACTGACTTTTTTACTCAACAAAAACTTTAATTAATTGAAAAGAATTTATTTGGTCGATCGTACCATGAAAGGTAACAGGTCTTAAATTAACGTTAATCGTCCGATTAGTTTCATTTTCTTTGCCTCGTCCTTTACATTTTATTAAACACAATTATAAATTAATTGTTTCATGTCAAGATTAAACATAGTTCTATGCTGTAAAGAAATAAATGATAATCGTAACTGTACAAATACGGACAGCTCAAATAGTCGTCCAGTCATTAAATGAAATGAACGGCGCAATGGAATACCCTCACCGCACGACCGGCCGGCACGTTAGGTTTAACATCTGTAAAGCCGTTTAAAACTGTTTTAATTCCCGTTTGGACAAAACAAAGTTAACAAAACAATTAAATATTAGATTATGCATATACATTATTGTAATTATGTATATATATTTGTTTTACAAAATTCTGAAATTATTCCTCAGATAAGAGCGCTGTGTTTGTGCCATGTGTGTGTGATTGGGCTTGCGTTATATTTATTCATTGGAATGAATGTAATTTATTAGATGCATTAGATTTCGTGGTCCGATTGACCAAATAACATCTTTCAATTCACTAATTTTTATGTTAAAGATAAAACAGTCAGTATCACTAGCGGGATTCGAACCTACGACCTTCGGCTAAATCCTCTGCTGATCTAATACTTGAGCTATCGAGCTATTCGATACACTCGAACACCATTTTATTATGAAGTTATTTGGTAAATCGGGCCACGAAATCTAATGAATGAAGTTAAACGAAGTATATATTCACTAAAGCTCTCCGTGGCCATTTCATTTGGAAAAGGGACGGATGGGAAGTTGGTGCCTGAGCGGATCGAGGTTAACATAGCTCAAGTGGTTCGGCGTATCAATCCGAAGGTCGTGGGTTCGAATCCCGCTAGTGACTGTTTTATCTGAACCAATACCTTATATAAAGATTAAGAAATTTATTAGAGTGAAGGAGGAGGCCGTTTAGCCTCGCCTCAAGGAATGAGTACTCTTGGGGAAGTGAATATAACCAGGCTTATGTGTATGTATCAATGGCGATGTATAATTGTATACTGCGTGTTTTGTGTCTTGTTTCAATTTTGGACTCAGCACTAAATATCCTAACTAAATATGAATGAAAACAGTTTCATTCATTATGATTCAGATATCGTGAGATGCGATCTGGTGTGATGTAGGTTTCAGAAAAACGTTTTCTTTATCGTGCCAACGTTTCGATCTTTATTGAGATCATCTTCAGGGCCTGGGATTTACAAACATTGGTTACATTTAAAATACGTATAGGATGTGGACAAGTGAATCGCCACGCTCTGAAGATGATCTCAATAAAAGATCGAAACGCTAGCACGACAAAGAAAATGTTTTTCTAAAACCTACATCACACCAAACCGCATCTCACGATATCCAAAAAAAAAAAAAATTTATACAATACCAGAATTTTGGCATTTTTGTAAAAATACTTTGAATATAAAATTTTTAGCATTGTATAATTTCATTTCTTCACATGCTATATGCGTTTGTATAATGTAAACAATGTTTATAAATCCCGGGCCCTGAAGATGACCTCAGTAAAGATCGAAACGTTGGCACGATAAAAAATGTTCACGATATCTGAATAATTTTCGATTAACGGTCACTAATCTTTGAACATTTCATTCATTGTATTTATATTTTTTTTAGTGATTTTTTAAAACTGTATAACAATTGCTTTATTTGTCACAGATGATAGAGTAAAATTACGATAGAGAAAAATATAATAGCTTATATTAAATCGAGTCATATGGAATTGTTTTATACGGAGGTTAGCTCGACGTTTTTGCACATTTTGAAGACCGTGGGTTCGGATCTCATCCGTGTCGCTGGCGTTTTTATCTTAAATTTCGTGCTTACATTATCATATAATGGGAGTGAAACCGATATAAATAATCCTTAGATAATTGTTTTATAAGTAAATGACAGCGAGGTTCTTTTAAGAATTCCGCCGGTGGGTTTTTTTTTAGCGGGACAGTATACACTTCTTTCCGCATTGGTTGAATCCGTTTTATTCCGATTGATCCGACGAAAGGGTGGTTTATAGGCCAAGTAGGCTGGGGGAACTGAAATCATTGGCCGATGACTTCATTCAGCGTTTTCTCTAAAATTTGACCATCGTAAAGAGAAGATACGGATTCATCTTCATTCAAAACTTGTTTATCAATGCAATGGGGAAAAAATTGTATAAACAAAATATTATTACATTTTTTGTGTGTTGAACTGATTTTTGCGTCAGTTATGTCGGCATAAATCCACATTATTTCAGTATTATATATTTTTTACAATGAAAACTGTAACGCAATAGCTATTTAAAGATATAATTAAGGCTTAAACAAAGTAATGACCTAATGTTTATACTTGTCATTTAAAGTTGCTTTTTATATCCAAATACTTAAGCTCAACTTTGTTCAATTTAACAAAAACGTTTCTGCTTCTGTTCATTAGAATGAAACATATACGTTATGTCGATATGATGTCGGTGGATGTAGTGGAATTACGTGACATCCCGCTATTCGATATTGTGATCTACATCTTCCGCCCAACAGTAATTTATAATAACAAAACGATTTGTGTTTCCGTGTTTTTATACGATTATATGTTAATGTTACAAGGAAAATAAATCATTTCTTACTTTTAAATTTTGTTTTATTTAATAATTCTTATTAAACGTTTAAGTAATTCAGTTTTTCTTATTGAAATTGGGTTAGATGCGGTCTGGTGTGATGTAGGTTTTAGAAAAACATTTTCTTTATCCTCCCGACGTTTCGAACTTTATTGAGATCATCTTCAGGGCTCAAAGTGTCTTCTGTGTAATTGTGCCATTCTTGCGTGTCATGCCGAGATTGCCTAACCATCCCTAACGCAATGATAGCCTTATTTCAATGATTAATAGAGAATTAATTGTTTCTTAAAATAAATTACTTTTCATTAATGCTTACAATAATTAATTCAAAGCATTGGTTGAGATAAAAAAGTGAGTGTGAAGAGCGGGATTCGAACTCACGACACTCGGTGAAATACAATGCTGCTCTACCACTTGCAACTTCGGTCCATTCGGAACCGACTTCCCGTCCCAACCCCACCTTTCGAATTTTCTCGTTTTGCCATTTTTCAATCTTTTATCTCAACCAATAACTTATATAAATATTAATTAATTGAAAAACGTTATTCGATCGTTCTGACCGCGAACTCTAATGAATATAATAATTAATTATAAAAAATCGCACAGGGGAAAAAAAACATATTCCGAGGTTCAGAGATGATCGGTTAAAACAAATTGTCATATTAAAAGTGAACCTTAAAAAACATGATTTTATACCTCCTTACATTCTAAAGCTATGATAATTATTTAAAAAAAAATTGGTGAACTGTAAAGTAAGAAAATAGGTGGCGTTCCTTCTGAAAACCCGAAAACGTGATTCTTATGAAGTATATCCTTATGAATTATTTATATTCCAGGAGTACTTTCTCCTCATCTAACGATGGGATCGCGACAGAACGAATCTACTTACATATACAACACAGCCCTTTTTTCCCCAGGCCGACTAGCATGTTGAGGCAGAGGTTGCAGTACGCGGGTTTGCTGAAGTGCTTCAAACGCCAAAGGTGATTGCCGTCTTCTTTTACGTGCTGCGGACGAAAATAAAGATTAACTTTCTTTCCGGAAGAGAGGGAAAACAAACACAAGCAAAAAAAAAAGAAAAAAGAAATGTAACTCACCGCGTCCAGGCCAAGAAGAACGAGGAGAGGTATGGTCGTCATTCCGCCCCTTTTCCACTCGGATAAAGAGACAGTCCCATCTGCGTCATAGTCGATTTCGACCATCATGTCTTGAAGGATCTATCAGCCAATAATTTACATTACAACAAACCTTCAAAATGATTTTATAAAATTTTACTTTTGATTGGAATTTTTATGAGTTTAAATCTGCACTTGTACAGTGTTGAGCCTAACACTTCCCGCAGTTCACCGGTAATTCCAGCTTTGGTAATTTGCAATAATTTGCCGGCCCCGATTTTTGTCTTCCAGGGTCAGACCTAGGTCTTAAACGTACAGCCTTCGAGGGTCAATTCAGGCCCCGACGACGACACTTCCTAGATCCAAACCCATTTACACTCTCACTACTTCTTAAATACAATCTTTCCTACTTACATACCATTCACTCTTTGCAGCAGATTTTCATCCATCACCATTTACGCCTATTATACACTGACAGGCAAAATCAATTCTCCCCAATTGATTTTTTAAATTTATTTTCTCGTCAAAACAAAATTCCGCACTTAATTTATCTCAGCGCTTTTACCAATAAATATTTGATTATGCTATGTTTTAAATTGGGAAATTCAATTAGAAGTAAACCACTTAATCCTTAATCCAAAATAAGGATAAAGGATTTTTCAATGTTTACTTTTAACGGGATTGTGTCATTTGAATTGTGAAGCAATAAACGGTTTAGTTTTTATCTTTTGTTTTCTTAATTTCAATCTTGAAAACATAAAAATTCCACTTAGTGCTGTGGATGTTGCGCCTGGTATTGATGATGGAAGGTCCATCAAGTATGCGGCTATTGCCATCACACTCATCAAGGACAGGATGTTTTTCACTTTGAGTAATTAACCTTATTGAGGGTCGTAGGGGTATTCAATATGTATGACATTCACGCCTATAAATACATTCACTCTCAACGCTAGAGACACAAATCTACCATTATTATACACAATAAAACACCCTCATTGAAACAGGAACTTGTATACTCGCTCAAGCACAATTTTCATATCAGATGACAATCCTACACGCTCTCTATACAGGGTGAATTGCTACTCGTGCTACAAACTTCTCCAGTAGATTCTTCACCCTAAAATGAACAAAAAAGTGCATATTGTCCATGGTCCGATTCTCAACCATTTCAGAGTAATTTCGTTTTTTATCGATTTTGAAAGATATCACGTCCTGGGGTCGGAAAATCGTGATATCTTTTAATCTAAACATTTCTCTTAAAATCTAATAGCACCGTTGAAATCCCCGTTAATTTTTCAATAAGAAGATGAAGGTGGCAAAACGTTTGGGCTAATTTTTTGTGTTTTATTTCAGCCAGAACTACAAAAAGAGTGGAAAATTGTGTAAATCGGAAAGTGTATAAAGTAATCCAGAGTTTCTAATTTTAGTCTCAGAAGGCAGCAAATTTGAGGAAAACTACCTGATTTAATAACGCTTCCAACGCACTCGTCATTTTCTTATTTAGTGGTTGTGAGACCAAGATGTTGATGACAAAAAGAGAAAAAATGGTGGTTCAAGGATTGCTAATATTTGAGAGTTCAACTTTATAGATTGGAAAAAACACAGAAACTCACCAATAATTTTTAAAATTCATTTATTTTTATTCATTTTAGTTTTTGTTCAAATTGAAAACCGTTCTCCGAAATACACAAACGTGCCCGTTTTCTCATACTTCCAACTGTCACACCAAAACTGAGAACACGTCTAAGTTTTTCAGCAGCGGTGAAGATCCTTGCTCTCAAATCGTCGACGTTTGTCACTTCAGTGCGATAGACTAGTTTCTTGAGATATCCCCAGACGAAGTAATCCATGGGGTTAAGATCAGGAGATCTTGGTGGCCATGGAACTGTCCCACCACGGCCGATCCATGTTTCGAATGTTCGATTCAAATACGCCTGAACTAATCTAGAGGAATGTGGAGGCGCACCATCGTGCTGAAAAATTATGTTTCGTCTCAATTGTAAAGGAAGGTCCTCCAGCAAGGTGGGCAGCATGTTTTGGATAAAATTTAAATAAATTGGGCCAGTTAATCTTGCCGGAAAATCTAAGTAGGGACCGATGAGGACATTTCCAATAACTCCCGCCCAAACATTGATTGAAAAACGTCTTTGGGAATGTTGCTGACGATTTGCATGTGGGTTTTGATGGGAGTATTGGTGCAGATTATGGGTGTTAAATACTCCGTCTCGGGTGAAATTTGATTCATCTGACCACAAAATTCGATGAAAGAAGTGATGTTCCTCAGTGTCAGATTGTACAAGCCAACAACAAAATTCCTTCCTACGATAATTGTCACCAGTATGCAATACTTGAATCTTTTGAACGTGGTAGGGATATAGTTTTTCCTTTTTCAAAATTTCACACACCTTGAACTGGGAGATCCTTCTTAAGCATTACATACTAAATGGGCATTAAATTAAATTAAAAAATTTCAATGGAATTATGATTTTGAGAGAAAAACAAAGTGAAAAAAGTTTTTGTGGTTTTTACAGTTTTTCTCTTTTTGTCATCAACATCTTGGTCTCACAACCACTAAATAAGAAAATGACGAGTGCGTTGGAAGCGTTATTAAATCAGGTAGTTTTCCTCAAATTTGCTGCCTTCTGAGACTAAAATTAGAAACTCTGGATTACTTTATACACTTTCCGATTTACACAATTTTCCACTCTTTTTGTAGTTCTGGCTGAAATAAAACACAAAAAATTAGCCCAAACATTTTGCCACCGTCATCTTCTTATTGAAAAATTAACGGTAATTTCAACGGTGCTATTAGATTTTCAGAGAAATGTTTAGATTAAAAGATATCACGATTTTCCGACCCCAGGACGTGATATATTTCAAAATCGATAAAAAGCGAAATTACTCTGAAATGATTGAGAATCGGACCATGGACAATATGAACTTTTTTGTTCATTTTAGGGTGAAGAATCTACTGGAGAAGTTTGTAGCACGAGTAGCAATTCACCCTGTATAGAGCCAAAGAGTTGTCCTGTTAAACAGGTGGAACACATCGAACCTTTCTCTATCATTTCATGCCAGATATATACATGGCTTTGGGACAAAAGTAATTGCCAGTGTGTCAATTTTGCATGGCCTATCCTTAATCGCTAGTCAGATCCTGTAAGGGCCGCCTATAAACAGTGCTCTTAATTAAACTAAAAAAATTAAAAAGTTTTTTTAATATTGTAATGTCCATATTAAGTTACAATTTTTTTAAAATTTTGTTTAAAAATGAACTATTCATAAACACTCAGCCTCAGCCACCCCATTAAATAAATTTTTTGTAAAAAAATAAGACATAGAAACTTAATCCTGTGTTCACTAACGTATGAAGAAAACATAAAAATAAAGATGAATGTTCGTGTAGTATCTTTGTTTTTTCTATAGAGAAAGAACCCTTTTTTGTGAAATATTTTGTCAATTTGTTTTGTAAACTCTCAGCTTTTAGAAGGCTGGCTCAAAACTTCGTAGACAATTTTTACAATTTTAATTCAATACGTGTTCAGTAACATTTACCTTTAATGATCAACGGGCAAGAATTGAACTTTTTACCACAAAGCGCAACGCATGCCGAGGCCATTATTATAATAGACATTCATTTCATATCAAGTTGTTTGAAACTAATTGTAAAATTACGGCACGGTCGCTCGCCCTGAAGTCATTATGTAAGTACAATTGTCTTGATGGAACACATCACATTCAAGACTAAAAAAACTAATTTATACACAAATTAACAATAAAGCCGAAATATTATTTACACAGTTTAAAGCATTATACAAATCAATAAAAAGGACCGTACATCAAAACGTCAAACTAGAAGAAGCAAAAGACCCCGACTTAATCAACCGACAAACAACACTCGTACTACCCTCCCCCGCACCACCCACAACATCCACGACCTCAGAATTATATCAACATTAAACACAAATACTCAAACACTGAACATGGCGAAATGACGATACACAAGTAGAACAATAAAAATCAAGGAGGGCAAGTAATTAGTAAACAACAAAAATAAAGGTGTCAAGAAGTAAAACTTCTTGGATAAAACTCAAGAAACTTGATATTTCAACAATTTAACTGAAAAGACTTTCCTGTAGAGAAAAAGTTTAAAAATACTTTGCTTTTTTGCAGGATCTTCACTTTTCTTTACAAGATTATTAAAATTGAAAAACCGGTTGAGTCTAAAAAAATCGAACGAGAGTAGGCGGAATCGACTATGAAATTGTAAGTGCGTGTCACCAATATTTATAATTGTAATGGTTAATGCATGTTAAAAAGTTATTTTAGGTCTTTGCACGTCTAATTTTGGAGTTTGTTATCGAACACCTTTTATTATCGTTTTTCTAGCAAAATAAATCAATGGGAGGTTTGTTGCCATTTAATGGCATAGAAGTTCCTTGGTGTGCGTTTGGATAAGTGATTCTGTTTTCCGTTTATGATTTCAGCTTATTATCTAAACTTTTGTGAAAGCTCAATTTGCCTCCTATGGATAAATTCTGATAATTTTAAGATTAACTAGAATACGTACATGTATTTAGTAGTCACAATTGACCGTATACATTAATCTAATGTCGGGTTGAGATGAAAAAGCAAGTGTCACGAGCGAGATTTGAACCCACTTCCTTCGGCTCAATACGCCGCTGCTATAGCTAGTCTTTAGAACAGTGCCGTATTGAGGCGAAGGTCTTGGGCTTGAATGACACTTGCTTTTTCATCTCAGCTAAGTCTTTAGATTACAAGAATAATCAATTTAGTTGACTAGAGTAGTGCGGGCCATATATATATATATACTTCTTGATTTGGTTTTTAAAGCTTACTTAGCTGTTCGACTATAAAATCAAAACATGAAGTTTATTCAGTCTGAAAACATACCTAAACATTGTAACGCGGTTTTACTTGTTAAAAAACAACAACCGGTTTGGATATGTTATTCATGAAGCATGAAATGTTTCAGCAATTTCTGCGCAGATTCGAATTTGTATGCAAATCGATAATTTGGACTTCCCGCTAAATTAATGACAACATTGAATGTTTCCCCTACTCAGTTTGCAGACGATAGACGTTCGAGCTTTTTTCTAGCTGATGGTCCTGTTCAATCATGCGAAATTTGGAGCAGAGGGGTCGGAGCAAGGATTGACCGGCTTCAGCTATTATGAAGTTAATCATTAAAATGGTTTAATTTATAATATTTTCATCTATCTTTTTACAGGCCAAATGAAAACAATGTTAAAATAAAAAAATCAATGCGAGTTGGTTTTGGTGGTTTCTGTATGCTAAAGTGGAAGTATTAAAATTTTTCTCAACTTTTTATGTTCAATAAAGAAATCCATGGAAGTGTACGTGTAACGTTTTCTAGACTATTTCAGCGTTTTTATTTTATTGTCCTACAGTGTACAGTGAAACAAAAATACAAATTCAACATCAGATGAACTGCCAAAAGGTGTTTACCGGCTTCAGCTCCGAGACGTCCCACCCGAGGTATTCAGCCACGCTCATCATCTGGTTGACAATGCAATCAGTCTCCTGGAAGCAGAAAGCAGTACACGGTGAAAAGATTCATGGCAAATGCATTCGCCGAGAGGGGGGACTCGAGCGGAAAAGGATTTCGCCGGCCCTCTGACAATGGGGAGAAACTGAATCTTTGAAGGTTTATTGACATTTCAGCGTAATGCGATACGCCCAAGGTGCTCTATATCAAGGCCTCTTAATGATTTCCGCGGCAGTTCTGTTTGCAGCTCGGGTTCCATATTTGGTCAAATGTTTAACTTTAAATTTAACAATCAGCGAGGTGGATTCGGCGTAAATAGCGGTCCGACATCGGAAGCTGATCAGAAAAAAGTGCGAGTTTGGAAACTTGTCAGAGTCGAGTCTTGAAACTGAAGAAGTTTTTGATCAAGTTTAAAATACCAACAACGAGACGGAAGAAAGTTTGCGTATATTTAGAATCCAAAGTGAAAAATGAAAATAAAAAAATTCTTTACATACTTTATTTACAGAAAAGTACTTTACCTTCCAGAAAATTGGCTTTTTTAAACTGTCTATGCCTATCCTAGATTAGAAATAATATAAATAACGAGAAAACATATTTTTCCACCACAGAGCCGGTCTGTTAATAAAGAATCTATTGAAAACTTAAATAACTTAAAAATTCAGAAGAAGCAC
Organism: Cimex hemipterus; assembly: GCA_039619505.1. NCBI lineage: Eukaryota > Metazoa > Arthropoda > Insecta > Hemiptera > Cimicidae > Cimex > Cimex hemipterus. The sequence continues at coordinate 18,030,143 of CM077107.1, forward strand.
CGACAAATCAAATATAGTAGAAACACGTCTAGACTTGTTAATAATGTTTGCTGAAATTTGCAGCCGTTACTTAGAACATATTTGTAACATCCGACCAAATTACATTTTGAAGCTTTACTTTAGAATATAAAAAAATGCGCTCGAAATTTCAATCAAATATTTCGAGAAAACAAATCAAGACGTAATTTATTGATTCTAAATGAAAAAAAAACAAATTCTCATTAATTAACTATCCTGCCATCCCGACGTTTACGTTGGATAATCGTGTAATTCAGTTGGAAAGCTAGCACCCTGAGATTCATTTTCTGTTTTGTTGAATACCAGGTAATAGAATGCATTTTTATCAACAATTTCTTTACTGTGACCCCGAGGGACGGGCATTCCTCCTCGACAGCTTTCGAATTATTTTAAATTCCATTAAAAACAAGGGAAGAAAATACTGGGAAAATATCAGATAGCAGATAAATAAAAGTATAATTTCCAGTATACCGGGCGTCCTTTTTAGATAGTCTGGCTGAATTTCTCTTGAACCAATGACACTACAAAAAAAAGTTTAACATTTTGTAGTCTAGTTTTTAATTTTAAATTTTTTTTTCTGAGAAAACATAGGTGCAATCGGATTTTTAATCGGCCAAAAAATGTCAGTGTTATCGCAAAAAGTTTGAAAAAAGGCATTTCATTGTTAATTCCAATAATTTGCTTCTTTAGTAAAGAATTTACATTTTAATTGCAATTAATTTCCTATATGTTTATATTTTGTAATTGTTTGTCAAACTCGCATTTTGAAATTAAATCTTAATTCCTGGAAGTAAATAAATTTTATTATGGTAGATATTACTCCTGACTGATTCAACATGAACGGAAAAGCACATTTTCCCCCATCAACTGCGTGACAGTGGTGGTTTGCGCGTCGTGCAGTCGAATCGTATGCCGAGAAATTTCCTGATCGCCCCGGAGTACGGCGAAACTTTTAATCGTGTTGCGCGCTATATGAGGAGATACAGATCAGTTGCTGCTCCATCACCAAGAAACCGGCGGCGTAATTTCGACGAGGAGCTCAATATTTTACTGTATTCGCGAAAATCCAAATTCCTCTCTCCGAAATGATGGAAGGTTTATAGGTTTTTTAAAAATTAATTTTTCTGAGTGAGTACAAATACTTTGATAGACTCTTTGATTTCTGGCATTGTATAACTTCCTTTTTCCTAAGCTTACATGTATTTGTAAAATTTACAATGTTTATAAATCCCAGGCGCTGAAGATGATTTCAATAACGATCGAAACGTAGGCACGATAAAGAAAATGTTTTTCTGAAATCTACATCACACCAGACGGCACCTCAGGATTTTCAAATAATCACTAACGGTCACTAAACATCACACATCTCACGCACACGTTTAAAAAAATATAGAGAAGTATTCTGGATTTACAATTTTAAGTCATACCGCTCTCGTCTTGTGCAGGGACTTCTGGACTCCTTCTGGACAGGCGTCTAACGTTCCTTGCGCAAATGTCGATTGGGAGGCTGAACAAAAAGTTCTTCCCTACGTCCTACGGTCTGAATCGAAGCTCACCTTTATGGCATACTAAGTCGTTAAAATTTTTCTACGGGCAGAGGAAAATCCGTTAATTTTGTACTCTTATAAGCATAAGGTGGTTCACAGTATTAAAGTTTGATGTAGACTTCTCGATAAATAAATTAATTGGCCCTTATTTCTACGAAAACAACAACATCCAACTTTGTTGATGTCCAGCACACAATTCCTTTTACGTGAGGTGTCCTTTCAATAATCACTTCCGGGATAGACGGATAGGATCTCAGGGCCTGACCCGTTGGCCATTTTAAAAAAGCAGTGCCTGCGGCAATCATAACCCAGCACCCTCATTTGAAGGACTGGGGGCAAAGGACGTAATATGCTTGTCTCCCATCGCCCTTGGCTTTTTCGCCCTGATCGCCCGTGAAGTGAGGTTAAAAAGCAAATCTGCGACTTTACAGAAGGAAAGGTAGTTCGGACATGACATGCGATTAATAAATAGCAAACGAAATAACTATTTTTTTTTAACCTTTTGCCATAACTTGGCCATTTTTTTGGACTGCGCCATTGTTTTCAGCGTAAAAAAATTATTTTTCAAGATGCGAAGGGTCGTATTTGAAATTTCGAAGTTGAACTGGGCCTAAAGTACCCTGTATAATTTTTTTCTTCAAAACATTGGAAATTTGAAACTATATTAAAAAATGTATTCTTTGTTTTTTGTATAGTATGATTAGGGATGTATCCTAGTAAGAGATTTGTGCAGCAAGGCTAATAAATATAATGGATTTAATAAGTATAACTTCATTAACATCTCACTATGGCCATTTCTTTTGTCGTCGAAAATGAAATCCTGATTACAGACATATGAAAAATGGCAAAAAGGAGCGAGAATTGGAAAGGTTGTAGGCTGAGACGGGGAATTGATGTTCGAGTGGTTCGAAGTCACGATAGCTCAAGTGGTTAGAACAGCGGCGTATTGAGCCGAAGGTCGTGGGTTCGAATCCCGCTCGAGACACTAGCTTTTTCATTTCAACCAAGCCCTTACATACAAAGAATTCAGTAAAATATTCAGATCCTCTTCGAAATTACGTTCCCGGTTTTTTGGTGATGGAACAGCAACTGATCCGTTTCTCCTCATACTGACAAATTTATTTACTTCCAGGAATTAAGATTTCCTTTCATAATGAAATTTTGAAAAACAGTTTATTTAAACAATAAAGGCAATTAAAGTGGACTTCAGTGAAAAATGAAATTATTGGAATTAACAACGAAACAAATGAAATGCTCTTTTTCAATATTTTTGCCATAACTTTGTCACTTTTACCCAAATCAAAATCCGATTGCACCATTGTTTTCAGATTAAAAAATCCTTTAAAATAGTGACAGGATGCAAAGGGTCGTTCTGAAATTTTGATGTTGAGTTACCCTGTATAATCTTTTTCCAAAAAATGTAAAAATTTGAAAGTGGACTAAAAAATATTAAACACGAATTTTTTCTAGCGTCATTGGTTCAGGAAAAATCTAGCCGGCCCAATTTCAAAGGACTCCCGGTTGAACTTGGCTAAGACGCTTTAGTTAATAAACTTATTTAATTTTAAAGCATAGATTAAATGTTAAATTTATTGGACGTAGAGAACAACTTACATTGGTATCCAGAACTCCGTTTCCGTCGGTGTCGTAAAGCCGGAACATGACTGAAATACAAAGCTCAGGTTATTTATTATTTTTGTTATGCTATTACTTTTTTACGATTACATTCTAGCTTGTCTTCCGGCCGGCCAGCCTCGATGAGAGACAAATAGCAGACGATGTCTTTGAGCGGGACCCTGAGCGATGCCAGGTCCGACGTGCTCAACCGTCGGCCCGATTTGCTTTCTGTAAAAATTCCAAAACCGATTTATGATGATAAACACTTTCAAGGGTTTTTCTTACTGGTTTAACGGTGTGGGATCAATTTTGTACTGTAATCACTATTTCGTGGATAGCTATTCCGGTTTATATCCAGATTATATCAGAGATATTGAAATCTAGGCTTGTCAACAGTGGAATATCTTAATAATATGGGAATGGAATAATGAATTTGTTGAAAAATAATCGAAATAGTCATTACAATCGTTCACTCGAAAATGGTAAAATAAATTACTCAAAAATACTTTAAAAAATAAGGGACGGTATTACAGATTTTGTTTTTAAACAGATTTTCAGGCAATTTTTAAAAATCTTTTCTTGCATTGTATTATAAAATTAAGGTTTTTAGTTGAGATAAAAAAAGTCAGTGTCACGAGCGGGATTCGAACACACGACCTTCGGCTGAATACGCTGCTGCTCTACCACTTGAACTATCGTGACCTCGATCCAATCGGAAACTAACTTCCCACCTTTTCTATGTTCACTCCTTTTTACCATTTTCACAATTTTCTATCTCAACTAAAAACCTTCATTAATTGAAGATATTGGTATATTGGCCAAGTAGACCACGAAAACTAGTGAATAAAATTTAATATTGAAGGACAATTTTGAGATTCAACTTCTCAGGTTCAATTGAATTACTATTTTCAGTGGAAAGACTGTACAACGTAAATGTTCTAAGAGTGTTTTTAAGTTTGTAAGTATTCAACACACAATCCAGTATAATGTAAAACAAGTAAAAGCAATATTCTAAGTTTAATAAACGATTTTTTTCTGCATTTTTTAACCTTTAATTTCTTAAGTATCGTAATTGCTTTTTACTGTTGTTTGTCAAACTCTGCATGACTAGAATGCCCCAGATTAATAATGCGTATTGTAAACATTTAATTGAATGAAAAATAAACATTTACCAGCACTTTAGGAGACACAAACTTCTTGACAAATAGAAATATCTGTTGAGTTTATATGCCAAGAATCTACAATGTACATCCCAAATGAAGTATAGATCAATATACACGCCTAAGTTCTTTATGAACGAATTTCTTCACTATTTTCTGTTTTAGATGTACGCGTAAACCTTCGACTTTTCTTTGTTTAACCACAGACCATTTTCTCTGTGCCACTTTCCCAGACTTTAATTTATCTTAATAAGCTCTGTTTTAGAGGCAATTTTAATTGAAAACTATTGTCATCGACAAAACACAGTAAAATGACCTATTGGGAAGTACTTGTAAAGGTCATTTGTAAAAAAATAAAGAACGAACTATAGAACTCTGAGGTACTCATTACTTATTCGGAAATCGTGAGATGTACGTTCCAGAAAACATTTTATCGTGCCAACGTTTCGGCGTTTATTGAGATCATCTTCAGGGCCTGGCATTTACTACCATAGTTTAAATATAACAAATGCATGTAGGATGTGGAAAAATGTGAATTTATGCAATGAAAAAATTTGAAAAAATATAAACACATTGAGTGAGTAGAAATACTTGGATTGAATATTAAAAAAATGCATTGTATAAATTCAATTATTTCCACATCCTATATGTATTTGTTAAATTTAAACAATGTTAACCCCAGGCCCTGAAGATGATCTCAATAAAGATCGAAACGTAGGCCCGATAAAGGAAATGATTTTCTGAAACTTACATCACACCAGACCGCTTCTCACGATCTCCGAAAAATCATTGACTTAACTAATCACCACACATTTTACAACCTGGCTGCTATTTTTAAATTCAGGCTCACTCAATTGTATTGAACTTTCACTAAAATGAATTATTTAGGAAAAATTTGTAAGAAATAGTATCAAGCTCTGCAGAGGTCTAAAAGTTACAATGAAATGTTGCCATCATTGCAAACGCCAAGCGAAAAGTTAACAAAACTCAATATTTCATTTAATAAAAAGACTACTTCACTCTTTTAAAAAATTGTTTTCAATTTTAAAAAGTCTGGTTGTTTGAGAAAAAAAGAAGTAAACCGCCTTGTTGAACAATTGTTATTTAACGATCTTAACAAAGCAGCAGTTGAGTGCGATAACCCTAGAATTGGCCGATTGGGCAGCCTCTGTTTACAAGTTAGTCGAGATTAGAATGTTACGATTAACCCGAAACCAGCTCGACGTTCAAAATAAATAAATGAAATAATATCGTACGGAAATAGGGCAGTGTGACGAGCTGGCAAAATAAAGTCTAGGGGGGAATTAAACGTCACGAGTTGTTTAAACACTTCGTTTACTTAAGAAAGATTATTTTGCTCTTTTGAATGGTAGAGCTCAACGAATATCTTTGCCTGTTCATATTTTCTTAGCACTCATCAATCCTTTTTTTAATAATCCCGGAATTAAGGCATTCAATTTTAATCTCCTCGCTGTATTTTCGAGACAATACAGATGAACGTGAAGTTCCTTTTTCTAAAGGACCACGTCAAAATAACCTCAAAAGCTAAAGTACAAAGAACTTAACCTATGTCAGTTTTATAAAATCGGCATTTTCTTGCAAAAACGAATCTAACTTGGGGAAAGAAATTCACCGATTAAAAGCAAATCGGATAACTGGGCAGATTAAAAATTTCACGTCTATTTTTTTAATCAGCTCTCCTGTACATACCAGAGTGTACTTATTGGCTATCCCATCGCCCAAATTCTTGTAGCTTTGTAAAAAGTCAAACAGATTTTTTCAGGGATCACACAATCCTATTTTTAACCGTTGGATGCAAGGTAAGGGTTTCCAGGCCCAACGTAATGGTTTAGTCTAAGGCGTGAGGCGAGAGCTCTGAAGCACAAGTCAAGTGCTTCGAGGGACACATCGGTCCTTGTAGTTTGCGCGGTCCGTCGGAAACGATGATGGAGGAGCCCGATCAACAGAACTACGGATCATGCATCTTCCAGGCTCAATTTGATTGCTACTGAGGTTGGATTCCTAGTGGTACGGCTGAGTCTCCTGCCGGTACATAGGGTGACGCATTCAGCTGTTCCTGTATCGGAACAGGCGCGCTCCTCTAGGGGTAATTGGTATTTTTTTAATCAGGGCAGAACTCATTTCAGCCCTTTGAGTTTCTTGACGTGCGGTGCAAAGATGTCACCTCGTCGTGTCAAATTCGTCTTGGTCATTACGGATCCCGGTGGGAATGAATTTACAGATTGAACAATAACGGATTTAATAATAAATAATAACTACTGTAAGCAGAAATCCTTTCACCATGAGAAACGAACGATTGATGCACCAGGTATGGTCGAGAAAGAATCTCATTGCCTACTGGCCTACCTTGAAGGGAAATCATGTACATGTCAGAGTATCCATTTACGCAGCTATACCGGCTAAAGTCCAGATTATCTCTAATGTCGTCGAGAATAAATTTGAAAAACGGCAAAAAGGAGGGAAAACTGAAAAGGTGGGGTTGAGAGAGGAAGTTGATGACAGAGTGGATCGAAGTCACTATAGCTCAAATGGTAGAGCAGCAGCGTATCTAGCCGAAGATGGTGGGTTCGAATCCGGCTCGTGCCATTGACTTTTTTAACTCAACTAAAAATCTTAAGTAATTGGAGTATAAGTTACTTTTATCAATAATACTTTAAAATTTTGAACATTTTTATTATGGTTAAACTTTTTGATCACATTTTCAAGGTTGACCGTTATGATATATAATTTTATATATACAATTTTGTGTGTTTATTTCTTTTTCATTCCATGCTATGTTATCTCCTAGTACAGCATTATATTTGATATTACGCTTTTTATTCGGAAGTTTTCATTATCGCTTTGAAAACACTTCCTTTCTTCTTTTCTCTCTATTAATTAATTAGATTTTTTTTTCAACTTCGGCTTGCATATTTGACAATTAATTTAAGTTTCAGCTTAATCAAGTTTCTTGGTACGCTGTGTTTATTAACAAGCTACGTGTCAAGACTGTGTTTAATGTATGTTTTAGTAATTAGAAAGGACGTGTAAACATAATTTGAATGATATTTTTCAATAAATTCGCAAACAAATTATACTTCTAGAGAACGATCTTTGGTAACTTGGTGGTATGTTGAACTATGTAAACAAGTTCGGCATTGCGACATCTTCAGTGAGTTAGAAAAAAATATTCTTGTTTGCACGTATGTTACAGTTAGAATTAAATAGCTACATACGGAATTAATCAGTTTGATATTTTTTTTTATATTTCGTTTTGGTTTTACAGAAGATGACTATCCTACTACTTATGAAAGCTATGTTTTTGACCACTGTGCAATAATCATGTCTATTTTTATTTATTTATTGCATCCTTAAAGGTTTATACTTTCCAATCGGTATTCCTCACTGAAGATGGCGTATTGCCGAAACGCGTTTGAATAATTCAGACCGTCCTGCTTCAACTCTAATTTGGGTGCACGTTGTACGACAATTTTTTAACTATTGCATAAGCTCTTTTCACCGATTAGTGTCACCACAGTGTTCGAGTATTTGTGAAATAATGTTGGGGCGGAATTAAGGTACGTTGGATTCGAACCGGGATTTTATGAATCAAACCACATCAGCTTTGTTGGCATGAAGATTGTTCAGATATGAATTAAGGTTTTTAGTTGTGATGAAAAAAAATTCAATGGCACGAGCAGGATTCGAACCCACGATCTTCGGCAAGATACGCCGCTTCTCTGCCACTTGAGCTATCGTGACCAAAAAGGAGGGAAAATTTGAAAGGTGGGGTTGGGATGGAAAGTTGATGTTCGAGTGGATGGAGGTCACGATAGCTCAAGTGGTAGAACAGCGGCGTATCTTGCCGAAGATCGTGGGTTCAAATCCTGCTCGTGCCATTGACTTTTTTTTCATCACAACTAAAAATATTAATTAATTGTAATGTATCGATTGGTCAAGCTGAAACCTTGACCGAAATGAATTGTTCAGATAATAACATAAATTTTGACTCAATTCTTCATCTTTTTCGAAATTATACATCTTACGCCTAAGTTCAAAATATGGTATGTGCTTTTATTATGCATTATCACTTTACTCACTGTGCAGTTACAAATTTTTTGTAAGACTTTCTGTTCGCCATCCACAGCTGAAGATGCCGGGATGGGATCAGACGGTCTAAACGAGTGCGGTGAATCAAGGTGATCGGAAACTATAAAATTTTAGACTAGGCGGTTTGGAATATTTGTTTTTTGAGATTGGCTTCAGTTTTTGACCAACGTACAGAGGAGGAAATTTGACCTCTGATCTTTAGGCAGTATAAAAATCGAACATTTCAAACGAAACGCTTTCACAGTACTCGACCGTATTTATACTTTTTTTTGAAAGGTTATTGCTCAACTTTATGCAATAACGTGCTAAGAAAAACTTCGTATAAGTAAACACTCAAAGCCAAAGGGAATTAGAACATGACGGTATTGAACGGACGGGAGTTTGTGTATAAATAAACTTTTATATAACATTCTCGCTTCTTAAATTAACAAGGTTATAACTAATGACAAATGAGCAACGTTTAAGTAGGAGGAGAAGGCAGATATTGCATACTTCGTGTATTCCGGTTAGAGGCTCCAGTTCTACTTAATATTTCCCTGTGAAGTGTATCAAACAACGTTTATTAGCCGGTGTTTCTCGTTTATTTGTTATTCCTCTCCCTTGATGGGATAAAGTAGAGAGTCGTCGTTTTGTATTTAATTTTCCTCTGATGAACGGCCATCATATCGTGAAGGGCCAGCGGCCCGAAATAAAACAGTGCTCAAGAATTTTCATTATTCTGACAGCAGGGGGGATGTTTGGTTATTATTTAATTGAGAAATCCATTCCAGGGAGGCGGCTTTGACGGAAGGATAATTTCGACGCTTTCTTTCCTTCTGCATCCCGGAGCGAATACATCCTTTATTCCGGCCTTCGTTACAAAACTGTCAACGATATTAAATTTTTATCGCCCGTTTTTTGTAAAAGTGATAGATAAATTTATGCGTATCACCGGGGATAAAATCCTCACTTATGTTATATCATCATAAATGAACATAAACGTACTCTGTTGGGTCGACCTCGTACGGCTGGTGAGTGTCATGAATATTAATCTAGAAAGAAACATCTTGCAATTTTTTTTTTTTTTTTAAACCAACACCTGTTGGTCATAATGAATGGGTACATCCAACAGCAGAGGTCATATAAATCCGCAGGGGGCCGGTGTTTTTGAAAAAAAAAAAATGCCATTTGTATGTATATCGGGTTCTCTGATGTAGGGCCGCTGGAATCGAACGCAGGAACTTTACCTTTCTGAGCTGAGAGCCTCGTCAAAGACTAAACCTTGCCACTGTGACGTTATAATGATTTAAAATTACAGTGCAGTTAAAAGTGCACCTATGGTACAGAATTTAGTTTTTAGTTCAGATAATATTCACAATTGCAAATTGCCATCTGCCTAATTTTCTCTCTACCCTTTTCTCTTTTATGGATTAAAAAATATACCTTGGTTTATGGTTGATGGTCTGTTAGTCGGCGAATGCACGTTTCAAACCCTGGTTTAAGTCACGTCTAATGTATATGTCTTAATGCATTGCGATAATCTTTCCATGACAGTTATCTAATTTTCATGTTTACTTATACACCTACATATACATCTTTTTGGACAAAAATCAAAAATCAAATTTACCATTAAGGAACATGCAATTGAATGAACTGAAATGATCAATTTAATTTTTTTCTATAATAAGTTCTCTAATCCACGACAAGTATTATTGAATAAATTTGAACAAATTGATTGCTCGGCCTAATTGTTTTAATTGAATTGTTTCATGTAGTAAGTAACCAGAAGGTTGTAATTTTAACCTTTTTAATAACAATTAATTAAAGTTTTTAGTTGAGATAAAAAAGTCAATGGCACGAGCGGGATTCGAACCCATGATCTTGAATTTGGGGTTGAGATGGGAAGTTGGTGTCCGAGCGGATCGAGGTCACGATAGCTCAAGTGGTAGAGCAGCGGCGTACCTAGCCAATCTTTTTTATCTAACTAAAAACCTTAATTAATTGTAATATATTAATTGGTGAAGTTAACTCTTTAATAACTGATAACAAACACAATTCTTTATAGTTTATTACTGAGGTGTGCATAATGTTGAATTTACCGTCATTGATTCGCCCGTTGGTGACGAGGAGAGAGTTGTTTGACTTTCGGGAAGAATTTCTCGACACTTGGCTGTGGCTGGGCGACGAATCCGTGCTTTTTTTCTCCAGCACCTCGTGGCAAGAATAGGACGTATGTGTGACGGTTAGCATCGGATGTACCGAAGCACCTATACTTCCTGAAACAATACAAACAAAAAACCCAACTGATCAAGCTTGGAATTTGATCGAAAGGTATTCACTCTACAGCTCCTGCTGTGTACAAAGTTCAATGAGGATTAAGCCGTACGATTAACAACATTAGGAATAGGAATGAAAAGGAATAAAATGTTGTTAATAAGACGGTCGACATGATGCTCGGTATTAACAGCAAAGTGGCATTTTATGCCCATCGTAATAGAATGTAGTTTAATGTTAAAATCCTCTTTCTGATAGCGAAGTCTCTTGAAGTTGTCTCTATGAAACTGAATAATTTTTCTGGATGTTAGAAGATCGTATAATCTTAATATAATATGTACTTATAATGGATGTACACTTACCACAATGGATTCCAAAAGTTAGGGCATAGATGTTTACCTTTTCTTTACGAGGGTTCCGAACAGCAGAGGTCAGGGTCCCGGTGTTTTTGAAAAGAAAAGTCCATTTGTAAGTATGTCCTTCACATAAAGGGACCTTTATCTTACAGTGATGAGCGCCTCGTCAAAGACTGAACCTTGCGGCCACCGACGCCCCCTGTTTGACTTGTAGTATGCACTTGTAATAAAGTAATTTGTGCTTTTTACATGGTCCTACTGTAATTATTTTATAATGCAAAGTCGGTTGAGTTGAAAAAGTAGTACTTGAATATTGGAAAAAAAAGTGTGGCACGGAAAAATTTGTAGGTTGAGATGATTAGTTGAAGTCTCGAGGAGGGAAGTCACGGATCAAGTAGAAGCGCTGGGGAACTGATCCAGAGGTTGTCGGTTCGAGTCCCGCTCGTGACACTAATTTTTCAACTCAGCCAAACTTTGCGTAATAATTTATAATAAGCCTCAGTTTTTACAAATTAGCTTTCGAGTTTCGTCTTACAGTTTCATCTTTCGAACAGTTGAGCAAAGTTTACGCTCATCAAATCAGACACTTGTATTTTGTAGTTTATAGTTTATTTCAAACTATAATTGATCTTAGGACTTTCGTCTGAAAGGATTAGAGACGTTAAGCGTGAGTTTTGGTGTAACCCAAGTTAACAAACCAAGTCATTAACAGGGTGGTAATAGACTGTGCGAGAGGAGATTTTCCTCGGAATATAAATGTTACATGGACGCACTCGCTTTTATTTATCTTCATTTTCCATAGTTTACACCAATCTGCTATATATAATGCGAAGAGCTTCCGAAGCACCCTCAGGACCGAGTCAAAGTCCAGCTGTGCCATCGGCAGAAGATGCAAGAACGGTGGTAGGTTTATTGGAAACATCTCCAATATAAAAGATAAAGATGACGGGTACAAAAAGACAGCCCTATAGAACTCCCGTATCCTGAGAGCAGTATTCGGAGTAATCCGATCCTTATCGGATCCAAATGCTCCGTTGGGGGGCCGCGGTAGCCGAGTGGTTAGCGTGAGAGACTCGGCTAGTAGACCCCGCGGTCGCGGGTTCGATTCCCGTCGTCGCCCCTGGCCCTTTTTTGCACGATACCCTTCCCCCAAAAATCGAATTACGGAATAAATATATACAGCAGTCTGGCTAGATATGCTTAGTTCATGAGGCCATTAAAAAAAAAAAAAAAAAAAAAAAATGCTCCGTTCTGTTAAATAAGAGTTAAATTAATGGTACTTGGTTGGGCACGTTTTAGTTTGTACAAGAGATCCTTACGCCACATGCCCCTTAACTACGACGGTACTAAAGAGAATTTTGAAGGTCCACGACATTTATATTCACTTGATGCTGGCCATACTGAAACGTCTGCGCCGGTGCAGATTAAGTACTTAATATTGATGGTTTTATCAGTGACGAATAGGCGGTTATTTATATCTTGACTGCAATCCGCGACTTGTAGCCGAGGATTTATTTTTCCTGTGCAATGACATCTGACATAAGAGAAGGGGGTCGACATTTAGAAGCCCTGCGACGGAAGGTTGCATGATACAAGCAAAATTCCACGTTGTATTTGTTTAAAGGTAAGGAGATGCGGCTTCGCGGTAAAATTTGGTTATTATGGCTATTATTATTGCGATTGTGAGTTCTACGCTAGCTAATCTCTAAGCTCAAATTTCAATTTTTCGCGCCAGCTCGAGTAAACGCTCATCCGCTAAAGAACATTGACTAGGTTTAGGTGAAACGTCCGATCGCAAGTGGCATAGTCCGGGTCTTTGCATTTCCATAATCTTATCTGACATTGAAATTAATTTTCATACGTACATTGCTGGGCAATCGTTGTTGCCAAAGTGATCGCAACACTTCTTCCCGGACTTTCGCTCCACCTAAATTGCGCAGTTTTTCTGAATAATTATGAAGGTTTCTAACCTCCTAGTTTCAACTTGTGTAACAGTTTTTTTTAATAACAACAGTTCACTATCGGCAAGCACATCTATTATCGCCTTTTTTATAGTGCAGTAGGAGGATTATTGATTACATTGCTCATTTTTTCGAACACTTCTCCGTCCAAACAGCTCACAATGTAGTGAAATTTGGTTTCATCTGTGACCACTCTATAGTCGTAAAACCTGGACTGTGCTTGTTTAAACCTTAAAGCTGGGCTTCTGCTTCCAAAATGGAGGTAGTTTCACCACAACTCTGGCTATAACCGGCTCCATTGTCTTTTCGTCCTCGTTTTCGACAATATGAAATTGTAAATAAACGTACGAAATCGCCAGGGTCACCAATGCAGTTTATACGCTAAGAGTTACAATAAACAAGTGTTGGTCGAAAAGATACTCTTTTAATAAACTTAAAATAAAAATCATTCAAGGAAGCTTTTTTTTGGCAGTGTTGCCAAAATGGTCGCCACAAGTTCAATGTAGGACAGTGTGCTAGCAAATTTATTGTGGTTACTCATACATCTTCCAGGTAATGGACGATGCGGTTGAGCATTATCACGCTGACACGAAGTTGCCCATCAATAAAATGATGCGAATCCGGCCAAAATTTTCAGATCATCCTCATTGTAACACAGTGCAGTCAAAGATTCTGCATTATAATCAGTTCGTAATGGGCATGGACGTTGATTTAACCCCATATCGTAACTGACCGATTTTGAAAAGGCTGTGATTAATGCGCATAAAGCTACGTCTTCTTCACATAAGGCCAAGGTCATCTAATAGCCACAAATCAAACCGGCACTCATTTGTGAAGATCACCGTCAACATTATCTCCCCAGGAAGATGTTGATTTGCGAATAGTAGCATTTCTACTCGATGCCTCTCCAGTGCGCGGCATCTTATTACATTTTTTTTTACACCCAGGACTTAAAATATATAATCTAAAACGTCCATCTTTGGATAAATCATCTGCCCGGGCAAGGTCTTCTCGACTTAAAACCATGCTTTTAAGATAAAAATAATTTTTTACTGAAATTTATTGTTTTAATAAAAGAAAACGATTAAAGAAAACCAATTAACTCACTAGCAAGTTTGCTTTGGAAAGATGAAATTGAACTGATTTTTTAAAAATTTGTATTAATTAATTAAAAAAAAACTGGTGAACGGATTTGCACAGTAAAAGTTAAAGTTATTAATGTTGCGTTTACATTTTAAATCTACTATTAATTTTTATACCTAGTGATTATAAAAAGTAAATAAAAACAATCGTCGTGGTTTTCTTTTTGAGTATTTCGTTGGTCATTCAATTTTGTAATTTCGTTTCTAAAACATCCCCTAAGCTGCAAGATCATCTGTAATCCATCAATATATAAGAAAAATGAAAAATAGCCTACGCACAAATACACTTTATCCCTTTCGTTCTTTGTCGCTTTTATGTGACAAGATTATCACGAGTTTCGTGATTGATTAGTCGGCCAACGGAGGATGAACTTGTTAGTCGTAGGACAATCCTTGATGCGTTTACCGACGGCCCACAGGCATCAAGGGGTAAAACTGACAATTTCAGGCTCAAAACATCTTGGGATTTATCGTTTTAATTAAATCTACAAACTGAGAAAAAGTTATAAAATTTAAAGTATTCCGTATGTCATTATTAATTTTTACAGTTTATACAAATGAGTTAAATGAAAACACAGTTTTTTATTTTAATCAAGTTGGACTACCTGTCTAGTCTATTTTTTTTATTATAACAACTCTCCTGTAGGAAGTCGGATCTTTCTGGTAACGTTTCTGGGATATTATTTCTTCATTTTTAGCCTCTCCACGGGTGGTGAAAAGGATTTAAAACTCTCTCATCCCAAAAAACCAAACATTCGATCATTGCCTAGCCTAATGTGCGAATTCCAGAGTACTCGATATTTCGCTGAATACGCGCCTTCATTCACGCTAATAAATACATCTATACTTTATGTACATTTGCACATCGCGTCTAAAATACTAACCTAGATTGGTGGGTTTTTGGTGTACACGATATTCCACGACAGACCCACCCATACATTACTATCACACTAATAAATACATTCACTCAAGCGGTAACCACTCGTTCTATAAGTACATCTAAAAATGCGTAGCCTCTGGGGCATTTAATATTACGACACTGCCTCCGCCCATTCACTCTACAAGAAACACCTTGCCCAGTACTAACCTAAATCACTCAATTAAGCTAAATGAAAGCACAGTTGTTAAAAAATTAAAATAAATAATTAAGTTTGTATAAAGCATATTTAAATGATTTTTTTTATTATAACGAAATCGTTCAAAACAGTTTGCTGTAACCAATACAGCTATAATATAATAGTTGAAGGGAGGGGGAGGGTCATGTTCTTTCCGAGATAAGGTGAAGGCAGATAATAGCATCAGACCTAAATTGCCAAGGCCCCTATAAAGAATGGGAGTGCCATTAGTGGACATTAACGTTCTAATATTTTTATGCCCTGAGTAATATAGCAAGGGCCGAAGAAAGGGAATACTTGCTTAATTAGGTTGTGGAAAAGGGCCGTTCAGTAGTCTGATAAAATGATTTCTACTTCTCTCGATATTCTGCCCCCCCCCCAAACTTTGGGGAAAGTTGAGAAAAAAAAGTCCCAACGAATTAACGAGCGTTACAATATTTGTTTTGTAGGTGGGAAAAATGGAAATTAATCTTTAATGATCAATGCTTCAGAAAATGCAACTTTCTTTGAAATATGAGTGGAGTCTGAGAATGTAAGTAGGACAAGGTTTAACTTTAAAAAAAAATTAAATTATAACAAACCGAAATTGGTTCTTTTTTGTCGTTTTTTTGTCTTCTTCATTAGCATTTTGAATATTCACAATTTTACAGTGAGTTTGAATTTAATTGTACTTAACCGTCTTTTCCACAGATCCACTAATCCAAGAAAATCACAAAAACCAATTAAATGAAAAGAACTACGGAAATAAATACATCCGTACTGGATCACGGGACATATTGACATAAATGGAAATGAAAAAGCCGACTTAGCTTGCAAAACTGTGAGTAAGGACGCCGTTCAGCAGATGTGAAAAATATTAAAGATCAATGCTAGAAAGTACGACAGAACCACCACGACCGACAAACTATATGAAATAAGATCGTCGGTCAAATTATGAACCATAGAGGAAAAGGTAAAAAAAAAATCATATCACTCGCCAGCGAATAGGCCACACCAGGCTGACACATAGGCATCTCCTGCCAAAGTAATACCACCAAGACGCTCTTTTGTGCGGCGAGCAAGTATCAACACAAGAGAACAAATAAAAATTATATATAAAAAATATATGGATATATGTTAGGTTTAACATCTGTTTGGCCGTTTTAGCCTTTTTTAATGCCCGTTTGTTTGTTTATATATATGTATATATATTTGTTGTTTTATATCATATAAAATATCAAATATATAAAATTATAATTTATTAATTCTCGTTTGTTTTGTTCAAACGTGTTTGTTGACATTACAACAGGCTTAAACGGCGTAATAAATGTTAAACCTAACGTGCCGACTAGTCGTGCGGTAAGGTATTCCATTGCGCCGTTCGTTTAATTTAATTGATCACTCGATGACCACCGAGATGCCGTTTATGGGGTGCTAAGTATCCGTAAAGGACTGATTAATAGCATGAGAGGAATAAGCAATTACGAGACTTAGAAGGAGTATGTGTGAGGCTTGCTTGCAAATTTCAAACGACTTGGAACAATGAAGTTATGGTAAGGAATTGATTGGTACTTGAAGTGGATAAAAGTATATGGTCCATATAAGGGAGCCCTATCATGGGTAGGTTGAAAGAAATACATTCACTCAAATCTCCTTAATTTAAAAGAATGCATATATTAGCGTAAACGTTAATGACGTTACTGTATGCTTGGGTGTGTTTGTGATGAATATCGAGTAACCACAAACACACCCAAGTAGTCTAGGTTTTATATATATCTGTGTGATAGGAGCTCAGTGGTGAAATGCTGAAACCCTGGTACAACTAAATTGTGTAACTGTATTTATTTGCGTGAATGAAAAGAGGGCGTTAATGTGAAAAACACCTTGCCGGGCTCCCATGTGTAAGTTTAGGTTGTACATAATTTTAACGTAGTTGTAAGGCTCGGCAGTATGTCGAGAATTCTCGGATCCCGCCAAATTTAGGCTAGTTTAGGTTAGGTAACCTTTTAAATGGCATGAATATTTTGTGGTTCAAAATCAAAGGTAGAAGGAATTAAACAAATTGGGTTTTAGAAAATCGCTGCCCGTTTGTGTGCAGTACGAAATGGTGTGGAACGTAGGTCATCGACTTAAGACATCAATTCGTACTCCCTCCCTTCAATAATTAATAATAATTGCGATTAGTCTCGAGATGACGTTTCCACTCCATTCCATTTTCAACGTTCTCCCATTTCTTGTAAATTCGACGGATAAAATACAACGGTGTTGATAAGCCAATTTTCACCCGGTTGGAGTTGAAAGGGGTGGGCGTTTTCTTTGATCAAGGAAATAGGCTCAGCTAGTTGTGGGAGATTATTAATAATTATCTGTTCCATCGTCACTAGGAACCTTCATTACACGCCACTTCCACGCAGGGATTGTCGCCCCTTTTAACAGCCCATTCAGCCGAGAAGGGTGGTAAAATCTCGCACAGAGCGTTTACACCTATCAAATGTTTGAGGCATATTTTCATCCACATTATATAGCTAATTTATAATACAATTCCAACATAAAGTTTATTAAAACGAATTGGGAATATACATTTGAAATATGAATCTTTCTGTAGTAAAATGAAGATGTCTTTAAAAAAATAAACTATTTACTACCAACGGTATAAAATAAAATAATAATTCCATTACAGTTCGTGTTCCGATTTATCAATTAACTTTTTAAATTAATTAATATTTATGAAAGGTATTGGTTGAGACAAAACAGTTAGTGTCACGAGTGGGATTCAAACCCACGACCTTCTGCTATATACGCCGCTGCTTTACCACTTTGAGCTGTCGTGACTTAGATCCGCTCGGATACCAACTCCCATCTCAACTTCACCTCTCGAATTTGATTGATGTTCGTGGGTTCGAATCCCGCCCGTGACGCTGACTTTTTTGTCTCAACCAATACCTTTCATAAATATTAATTAATTGATAAATAATAATTTAGTAATTTTACGTAATATCATACATATTTACAATATGAAGGGAGTTGGCAACCATCGGTGTTTTCACACAAGGGCTAATCTTTCGCGAGGTCCCTGGGCCTTCTCCGCTTTAGTCGTCGGACGGTATTACATGAGTGGGTTATATTAAACTTCCCTGGGTATTTGGGGCAAAGAGGCAATGAGAATGTTGACATGTTGGCCAAAGTGGGTGCTAACGTGGACACTCTAGGTCCTGAATCATACTGTAACCTAGCATCTTGCCACAAATTAGGATATTTCTTAAATGTGTCTCAAATTTGGTGGAATTGAGGCAAGTCTCAAATTTTATCCCAGGCATGATGCAATCGGAGAAATTCTAGTTGCCCCCCCCCCGTTAGGACACTGCCTGAGAAAGCACATGTTCCGAATAGGACATAGAATAGAACAGAGAAGTACTGTGCAAATGCTGCTAGAAAGAGGATACCGCAGAACACATTTTATGCTTTTGTGAACATCGTTACACGAAGGAGGTAGTCTATGACGATTGATGAACAACCTGAACCAGGGCAGTGAGATAGGACAAAAAAGAGGAAAACAATAGATCTACTCTTTTGGCTTTGTACCTCCTCTTTTATCCCTATATTGGACTCATCTAATTTGGTGAATCGGTTGTGATAAGTGTTTATCGTGAAAAAATTGGTGAGGAATGTACAACTTGTATTTTGAGGTGGTTATGGAGGCGGAAGTAAGGAACGTTGATTATTCTCAAGACTTTAGATTGGAAGGACTGAAAAGTTTAGCAGGTTGAGTAGAGCGTCATAGTTATAATCCATATTTTCAAATCGTTTTCATTAGTGTTTTGTATAGTGTCAGATTTTCCTATCGCCTGTAGGTCCTTTCTAAAATTAAACTTACCTTCAGATGACTTTCAAAGCACAGCCAAAAATATCTTGCAATTAGAGAAAATGAGGATTGCCCAGTTTTTATTGTAGGAAGGGAATTTATCAAAACGTAAAGTTTTTGTCACCCATGCCACACACGCTTTCCAATACCAGCACATTAGCTAAAGAACAAAAACTGACAACAAATTGAAAAATAGAGAATCTGTATCGCTAGCTGTAGCTACAAAACGAGTTTCTGATTACACTACTTTTTAACTACTCTAACTCTAACTACGCAACTTTGGTTGAACATGAAGGAGTTCTGTTGCGGAAAATAACACTAAGCCAAGGTTGAAGACAGAGTGAGAGCGGTGCCATTAACTGTCTGGAGGTTGTCTAATGCCAGTGGGTGTTCATTTTATAATATTAAAGAAATTTTTCGTTGGCCATTTTTATTTTGAAATTGTCTACTTTTGACATATTAATTCAAATTATACGAACTGGTATTTCGAAGCCTTAATTTCAAAGTTATTGAAAATATATTGATTACTTTTACATCAAAAAAGTCATGAGTTTCGTAACAGTACTTTAATATATTAAATGTAGGATCGTTTCAGAATCAATTTGCATGAAAGTTGTTGCACAAGCACGGACCCGGAATAAAAGCTTTTCCTGACCTGCTCTCGTCCTCGGCGGTGCGTCCGGCTCGTGGCTGCTGCCGAGCGAGTGGTGGAACCGTCCCGTCAGGCCCTGCAGCTTTTCTGCGATGTAAGCAGTCGGCTTCATCACGAGGCTCTCTCCGCCCACAGCGGCCCCGTACACATTCGGGACGGATGTCGTTTGGTTCAACTTCTGCAAAACAGACATTAAAAAACTTATTAACACATCGATAGTTTAAGTGTTTTTTAAACATGGTATCTAGTTTCTTATGCATCGAAAGCTATTTCATCCAGCTTGAACATCTCTGCAATAATTTCCTAATACAGACGACGTTTGGCTAGGACGGCATGGTACATACGCGGATTTGAAGGGTCGAGCAGAGGGATCGATAGGATTTTCAACCCTCCTTATCCCCTTGAAGATTAATTCGAAATTTTCCCCGGGGCTAAACCTTTGACCTCGATATTCCCCGGGACGCCTTTGGGGGAGATAAGTCTCATCACATATCTCGTAAATTTTACTACGCCCTATCCCAGGCCATTATAGCGCCATTTACATCACGTCATCTCTCGCCTTGACCCGATCCCCCAGGATTGTTTCCTTCCACTAAACACACAAGCTCTTAAAGGAGATTATTAAATGGCACACATCGTTATTTATATCGGCTTTTATGGTCAGCCGCTTAACCGCCAATCGAAGTACGAAGAGTGTATTTAGTACAATTTTTTTGTTTTCCAGTTTGGTACGTATATAAAAAATAAAATCGGATTTGAATATCGTGCTAAAACTAAATAGAAATCTTTCCCGTTCAAATGCTTTATTCCTTTCGGGCAGGAAGCTCCCTTGTTTTTAAATCACTTTCTTGCATGTTAGGTCTTATTTACCGAAAGTCATCTCATTATTTCGGATTCGGGTTTGAAAATCCCCTTCGGCCAACTTCTTCAAAGTTGAAACTGGGATTCATTTATTCAAATCACTTTTAAATTTATGTTCCCATAAATCCTGGCAGTGTCGAGCCAATTAATCGAGAAAGACCGTTACACGACATTACATGTGTCAAGTTCTTGTTTTACGTAGTTAGAGAATCCAGAGGTAATTTCCTCCCGATCCTGGGGAAACACGACAACCTTGGGTGTCAGGGCACAGAGGAATTTAGGGTAACGAAAAACGCAGACACTCTGGCCAGAGGAGGATCTGCTAGACAACACATAGCCACGAACCTATATTTAGGATAACAAAAACAAATATAGAATTCTTCCTCGCAGAACGGATTCAACCAAAACTAAAGGAAAATGGATAAACACTAAAGACGCTAGACACTTGACTGAACCCTCACCTCATGAAACAACCCTCACCAAAACTGGCAAACTGCTGCAATTGAAGAGGGCTAGACTCATACCATCAACCGGTCACTGGCATCTGGGAAAACATCTACACAACATCTGTAGATTGTGCAATTAGGAGGAGGAAAGAGACACCCATTTGATCCCAACGGATATTTAACGTATCACACAGAAAAAATCCCCTAGGGAATGAAATTGTAGCAGAGATGAATGACCAGTACGAAAAGAAGAATTGAGATTATTTCATTACCTAGGTGACTAGGAAGGTACATCAAGCCAGAAGACTGCAGAGCTTGGGAACGACAAACCTTTCCTAGCATCCTCATTACCAATTACCATTCTTCCTCGAGCTAGTGTTGATAGTAAAAACAATGAAAATATAAATAAGTACACGTTCACCAACAAAAATGGCCTAATTTTTCAACCCAACTGTATTTTGCGTAAAAAATATTATATCAGATTAATCTAAAAGCTTTTAGAAAGGAAACGGTTCGATCAGTTACGCTATCCACTAGACACGCTAAGCTTTTGAATAAAACGGGATGAAGAATGAAGATTTGTTGTTAATTGGTTGAATAAAACCTTAGAATAAATTTACAGTGGAATTTACAATTAATATAACAATATTAACGTGTGGTGTTTAGTGACCGTTAGTCAACGATTATTTGGAAATTGTGAGATGCGTCTGGTATGACGTAGGTTGAAGAAAAACATTTCCTTTATCGTCCCAACGTTTCGATCTTTCGTGAGACCATCTTCAGTGCATGAGATTTATAACCACTGTTTAAATTATACAAATAATACAAAAATTATGTTGGATTTGAAAAAGTGAATTTATACAATGATAAAAATTTTACAATTTTGTACTTTGTTTGAATCTAAAATTTCTAGCATTGTATAAATTCATTGCTTCAGATCCTACGTGTTTTCGTACAATTGAAACAATGTTTATAAATCGCTGGTCCTGAAGATGATACATGCTACATGTGTTTGTGTAATGTAAACAATTTTTATAAATCCCGGACTCTGAAGATGGGCTCAGTAAAGATTGAAACGTTGGACGATATAGGAAATGTTTTTCTAAAACCTACTTCACATCGGACCGCATCTCACGATCTCGAAATAATCACCAACTAACGGTCGCTATACACGACACACACACACACACACACACACACACAATCTAAATGTTATTTAATATAAATAAAATATTACAACTTAAAAGGGTGACTGGCCATGTATAATCGATGAAAGGATGGACGACACAGAATGATTTTAGGCTCGAAACCGACTAGTTTGAAAAGTCAGGCATTTAGTAAGAGGAAACATAGGAAACTCTATTATCTTCGATAGATTTCTCATCAGTCAAGAACTAGGGAGACTAATTATGATTGGATTAATTGGAGCGAGAGTAATGAGAAACTTCCTTTATAATAACTAACAAGAAAAAAGCTTCTCAACAGTAAATAACAGCAGGAAGTTTATTACAAACCTTATAAGGACCAAATTGTTATATTCGCACTAGTGTTCTTGTTAGCCTCTTTACCTCTTTTTTTACATGAATAAATGTGAATAATAACTGACTTTTTTTTGGAGTTTACAAGTCAATAAAACTAATAAATTATATTGAACCAATTTCGAGCCTAAAATGCGGAATTGTCAGTTAAACTTAAACTTTAAAAAGATTTGTTCCGTGTGTCTGTTGAATATGTTGGTAACTAATTATTTCGCAATGGGTAAAACGAAAGGGATAAAATCCTCTATTAATCAGCACCTTTTTTTTTGTCAGATGTTGTCAACAGGGCTAAACCAGTCTGTGGTGAATAAAACTGCGGACGGCAACGGCTTATTTATGATCACGAAGATGAATTGGATATGCCATTGACTGCTTTGGCTCGACGACCGAATCAGATGCTGAGTATTTTCGTTTTATCAACG
>CM077107.1:18068185-18090859 GCA_039619505.1 Cimex hemipterus
TATATATATATATATATATATATATATTAATGTCTTTATTTATATAAAATCCGACAATTCCCTAAATTTCAAATTCAATGAAATTTAAATTCATTATACTTTTGGAAAAAAAAAGTGTTTGGCGAGCTGAAGTTCTTTAAAAAAAGCTCTTCTTATTATGCCTTACTTTTTGCCTTATTCAGCTTATTTTATTATGCAATTTATTTTTATTATGCATGTTTATTTTTATTACGCCTGACCCTAATGAATAAAATGTTTTAAAATTTTTATGTAAAGTGTGGCTATGATGAAAGATTATTGTCACGAGCTGGACTCGAGCTTACAACCTTCGGCTAATAAGCCGCATCTGGAACTACTTGAGCTATCATGGTCAAGAACTCATGTCAACTTTTGTAAAACAACATTTTTATATTCCTCTTTCAGGTTACCACACTTAAAAATTCATAAAAATTATAAATCAATTTAAACAATTAAGTAAAACTATGTAATATCGTATAATTAACTTTTATTGGTTTGTGTTTAATTGCATTCCGCTAATCTTCCAAATCTATCCAATACTGTATCACAATTCGTAGAGGCAGGCCTCGTTAATTTTCCTCACAGCCTGTTTATGTATGAAACAGCTTATAAACAGTTCTTTTCTCAGACCAAAATATTTTGGCCACAACTCACAATCGAATTCGACTCGTGGCGACAAATTGCCTTGATGTAGTGTTCGGTTTAGGTTAGGGAAACCGATAAACATATACAAGGTTATCGAATGGTCTATAATTAAAAAAAAATATGTGCAGCTGAAATATAATCCTATTCAAAATTCGAAACTTTTCTCATGTGAAATTTTGAAAAATAAAGGAATCCCTTCTGGCCGGTGGCCACGGCTTCCCCCCACGGGTTTCGAG
Source organism: Cimex hemipterus (assembly GCA_039619505.1). Taxonomy (NCBI): domain Eukaryota; kingdom Metazoa; phylum Arthropoda; class Insecta; order Hemiptera; family Cimicidae; genus Cimex; species Cimex hemipterus. Next base: position 18,069,085 of record CM077107.1, read on the forward strand.
CTTCTCCCATTAAATCAAGCCCCGTGCCCGCCCGGGATGAGCGAATTGAGCGGGTGCCAAAAATAATCGACGAGAAGCGGAGCAGAAAATCCACCGTTATAATTGTCTGAAATACGTCGACGATTTATCATTTTTGAAGTCGCGAACTCCTTTATCTGGTCTTTCTTTGGGGTTTCCTTCTTATTATCGGTTCGGTGAATTATCTCCGTTGGTAACAGTTAATTTAGACTTCTTTGCCAAGGTCCTTTCGACCTTTCTAGGTTGTGGGATGGCAGAACTGCACAATCCAACGTTTCATTAACCACGGTTTTTCCCCCGGCAGTAAATTTCACCGCTATCTACGCGCGACTACAAGTCTATTATGTAATTTAAATTAGTCCCGATAAGGAGCCTGGCTCTGAGCCAGTCGATGCAAATTAACCGAATGTGGACGATAAGTTTTGAGAGTAACAAAACAAGATAAGATTTAAGAGAAACGCAGAAACGACCGTACAGGTTGTAGATTTTTGTTTTTGTTTGGGTTGCTGGAGATCTTTTTGCCAAAACGATAATTCTGCTCATCAACATATGAGCCGCATATGTGTAGTGTTTAGTGATGGTTACTTGATGGTCGTGAGATGCGGTATGGTTTTAGAAAACATTTTCTTTGTGGTGCCAACGTTTCGATCTTTATTGAGATCATCTTCAGGGCTCAAAGTGTTTGTTGTCCGTGTAGATGTGTCATTATTGTCTGCCGTGTTGAGAGGATCTTAGATGGTACCAAATGTTGCGTTCAAATCTGGACTTTGTGATGGACACCCAAACACTCAATTCGAACGTCATTCAGGTAGACTTCCACAATACATGCTCTATGGCCTGGATTTGGAAGAATCTCTCATTCATGAGGGGGGGGGGCAAATGACATGATGTGTTCTTCGATTAGGTATTGAAAGTACCTTTGTGAAATTATAGATCTTCCTCACAATCCGGTGCGGGCGTCCAAGGAAATGCAACCCCAGAACAACAGTGATCCACTATGGAATGCCATGTGAGGGGACTTCATGGAGCGTACCTTTATCTTGAGCGACTCCATGTGAAATTGGAGACCAACTCTTACCTGATCTGTAAAGAGAAGCTATCCCCAATCTTCCAATGTCTAATTCACACGATTCCTTACGAAGTGAAGCTTGGCCATTTTTTGAGCTGTGGTAAGAAGAGGTTCACGAGCCGGGTGCCAGACCCTGAGGTTATTTTCTTTGAGACTTCCTGGAGGAAATCGAAACATTTCGGCTTGTATTATGACATTTCACATCTCATTTCTCGTAATCTACGATGTCCAAGAGCTTGATGACGGATGAATCTATCGACTCCGGTGTCCTAGGTCTTACTTTAACTCGATGAGTGTTGAGTAGGTTAAATAATTGTTTTTTGTAATTTTGTTTTTTTAAATAATTAATTATAATATGTTCTAACTGCGATATCTTTCTAAAATGATGGCCCTGATGATGTCGATATAATCGTCGAAAGATCGGCAAAAACTTAAAGAATTGTCGTTTCTGTAGTGACCTCACTTAAGATCCTTTTGTTCAAGGTGTTCAACAAACAGGTCGATACATCATCTCATTATTTATTTACTTATAATACATGTATTAATTTTTTTTAGTGGGCATCGGTGGCTGAAACGGTTTAGGCGTTGGCACGGCTCTCATCACTGTAAGGTAAAGGTCCCGGGTTCGAATCTAGCGGCCATGCGCCCGAATCCCGAGATACTTACAAATAGGCTTTTTTTAAAAATCACCTGCACCACGAGGCACCCGATCATATAACCTCTGCTGTTGCAAACTCTCGTAAAAATATTTAACTTATATAATTTTGTTTAAACTTTTCCAGCAATTATATAAGAAATATATACAATAATTTATGAATGTATATTATTTAGGTTTTTTGATTATCTATGAATTTTAAGAAAAATGTCCTTAAAATTATACAAGCCTAAATTTCGTAGGGGTTGGTTATCATTTTAACGATGAACAAAATTATTCAAACAAGGAACCAATTGAGGCACATTATTCCTGAATGTTAGACAAGTAAAACGTAATTTACTCCGCTGTGAACTTAATTAACGACCATTAAATAAACGATCAATACGAAAAACAATGGGGAAAGTAATTTCCCAGTGGGAACACCTGCAGAAAGTAAAAGGGAAACAGGATGTACTTTGACACAACGACCCAAGTAGCAATGTTCAACTCGTCAAAGAGCAATTCGTTTGAATGGGACGTATTTCCTTCCGAAAATGAACTCACAGGACTTTGGCTTAATTAGGAAAAGTAGCAATGCATATGTGATTCATCATGGGCGTTTTATATAGTTAAGAGAATGTTTTCCCTTACACACATAATACAACCAGCCAATTTGTTAAAGTACACCGTATTTGGACAAACGTTAAAAACTAGAAGAACGAAGACATTGGCTACAAACAATGTAATAAATTGAAAAATTGTTCGTTTCGATAATGTCCATTTAAATCAGCTATAAATAATAATAGTTTAAGTGTTAAGTACATAACACAATTCACGAGTGAGTGAATGAAGAAAGAACCACACCTCTGTAGTAATAAAATGTAAATTTTCATATTAAGAAAAGTTTGATAGCACGGACGCAATTAAATACGTGGGAATATTATCATTTTTAAACCGATCATAATTAAAATTTAACTTCTATTTTAATGAAGAGTATAAGTACAAAAATTTCTTAAATGTTCTATATTTTCCCTTTTTTCTAAATAGAGTGTTTTTATTAGGTTATTCAGAAATGGTTAGTTGCGGTCTGGTGTGATGTAGGTTTCAGGAAACCATTTTCTTTATGGTGCCAACGTTTCGACCTTCATTGAGATCATCTTCAGGGCCTGGGATTTACAAACATTGTCTACATTTAACGAATACATTTAGGATGTGGGAAAATGAATTTATGCAATGCAAAATATATTTTATATTCAAACAAAGTATTTCTACTCACTCAAAACGTGAGTTTCTTTTCTAGTAGGGTATATTCTATACTAATTCAATTTTTTTTTAAATTATTGCACAGTATATACAGTTGATGTTTTTTTATTATATTATATTTATCATATTTTTTCTTATTCTTCTTCCTAAATAGGGTTTTTAACAAGAAATACGTGCTTTTTGATTAATTTACAAATGGTTAGTTTATTTCAAAAACATTTTTTTTCAATATTTCTCGCCCATCATGAATCGAATAAATAATAACAAAATAATTAGTGTATCGAATGAAAAAACCCTATATATAAAAATACGAGTCTACTGACGATGAGCGAGAAATAGGCCGAAACGTAGAAAGAAAGGATAAACGTTTCTGAAAAAGACTAACCATTTATAAAGGAATCAAAAACCTCATATTCCTTGGGGCAAAACCTAATAAAAACGTGTAGAGATTAGTGACCGTTAATCGATAATTATTCAGGCATCGTGAGATGCGGTCTGATGCTATGTAGGTTTTAGAAAAACATTCGATTTTTACTGAGATCATCTTGAGGACTCAAAGTGTTTATCTTCTGCGTACTTGTGCCATTCTTGCGTGTTGTGTTGAGAGTGCCAGTGAGATTTTGCTGTTTTATGTTTATGTAAACATTTATTTTTTTAAAAATTTATATTTTGCATTGTACAAATTGACTTTTCCAGAATCTTAAATGCATTTGTTAAATGTAAACAATGTTTGTAAATCCCAGCCCCTAAAGATGATCTCAATAAAGGTCGAAACGTTGGCACGATAAAGAAAATGTTTTTCTAAAACCTAAATCATACCAGACCGCATCTCACGATATCTGAATAATTAATGTACAGAAAAATAATGCAATTTGGGAAATATAAATAAAAACACTTATGTAAATGTAACAGAATACATAAATATCTGTGCATCTCTAGCTTTTTCACCACTTTTCCAGATGGCATCTTCCAAAGAAGTCGTAAATGTAGGCACATTTACGACTTCTTAATCTCTATATTATTTTCGACAAGTAGCGAGCTTAAGTTATATGGACTCTTTACGGTTTTTTGGTTTATAATTTTCACAAACTGCTTCGGTCGTCATACACAGCAGATCCGAGCGATAAGTGCTCGAAACGCTCTTCAACACTACACGATGCGCATTTTTGAGACGATTTGGACTTAATTTGATATAGGTCAACATGGGTCATTATTGAAGAGAAAAAAAGCTTTTACCTCTTCCTCCTATCTGAAACCATGGTTTTTTGGTATCAGAGAGAATAAAAAAAGGTAATATTTTCCCACAGTAGCAGTTTCGAACAGTTTTTGCCATTACTTTCTAAAAGGATAGTTCCTACTCACAGTAAGTTGTTTTGCACGATCCGGATTTCGAGCCTTTTAGCTCATCATCAGGTTGAAGTACTTCCACAACCACGTCTCTCGACGTGCATTGCCAAAGTGAAACCGCTGATACCTCCGCCAACGCGACGTTCCAATCAACAGCCGATTTTTTAATGACGCTCAATTTGAACGTCCCAAAAGCCGAAATTATAAAACAAATAAATATTAGATTAAAAAATAATAACAATTAAAATAAGTAGTTTAATTGTTTGGATGTTTGATATATATATATATATATTTAAAATAGTGTGGGGGGAATTTTTTAATTTCAAATTTCCCAAACGAATCTAGTCCTTTCCCTTTGTAGACACTATGTAACACTCTTGTATTTAGATTTGAATTGAAATTATGTTTTGTTTCTTTTAGGTGGTCCTTAAATTACGAAAATTTGCCTGATTTAGGCAAGTGTTCTTTTACTCTTGTTTTCATTTCTCTACCGCTTTATCCTATGAGAGGATGTTTTTAAGTGAACCTGTACTTCTAAAAGCTACTCTAAACCCTTCTTGTTTAAAAATTTTGCTAACTTTTTCTGATAAATCACCAATGTGTAGCAAACAACGGAAAACAAATGATTCATTTGTGGAGGAGTTTTTGCCATTTTTCCGGTAAGTTGTTTATTTGACTGACTTATTATTTCTCCGCTGGTCGATTGAATGTCTGAGGGAATTCCTTCAGTGGTTGCTAACTTGGCTAAATGGTCAACTTTTTGTTGAAATGTATGCCTGCATGCCCTTTCGCCCAGCATATTTTCAAGGTTTTTCCTTGCTCAGTGAGCTATGTATTATTCCCACAACTTCTATTGGATAGTACTCGTGCCTGGTGTTGATCTTAAAATGGAAGTGTTGAGGTACGTGCTCAACCATTTCGATCCTCCCGATTTTTACATTCGGAATATTCCAATGCTTTAACGATTAATTCGGCAGGAGTTACTTGTCATGTTTAAATGTAAAATGCACACCCAAGGATTAAATTTAGACCGGTAAGTAAAAGACTTCTGTTTAGTATAGACCTAAGTATTGAGCGTATTTTTCCTCTTTCTACACCACTGGTCGATAAGCTCAAGGTATTCTGCATAAGCTTGGTGGATCATCGGGGACGACGTTGTAGTATTGGTCGCGTAGGCGGACATGATGATTATGAGAAATCTTCAGTCAAGTGCTTAAACCATGATCCTGCGAGTGTGCATTATGACGACGGCTTTTATTGGTCAATGCCTCAGTATTTGTTACTACATTCCACTCTCTAGCTAGTATGCAGCTTGAGATGTCTGCTAGCATGCTAGAGGTTTAAGATAATGCTGAGGAGTGGGTACTTTCATTGTATAGGGTTTAGCACTTGTGTTTATAGAGGATTCCTGGTGTTAAGTATTTAAGAAAGCATGTTTCTGTCGGGATTGTCACATTAAAACGAAATTGAAATTCTTTAGGCATGGCGTTTTCCGCCTTGATTGTGCTGTGGCTATTTCTCATCGTCCGGTCTAAGGAGATTTGTGTGTTTGTGTGCCGGCGAATAGTTTTAAGGCAATAACGTTTATCGAACTCCCCCCCCCATCCGGTTTTATGTTTTATTCGAACAAGTTTAAACTTTATTGAGTTAGCAGCCGCCGTAGGCCGAGTCGCTCGCTGTGAATCGACTCCCGGCTCAGTGTGAATTAGGTGGCATGGAAAGCGAGAGAAAAAGTGATTTATGCCCCTAAGCGTTTGCGAGGCTTTGCCGGGGCAAAAATATCACGGACGGTTATGTCGGTTATACTCGAAAGGCTCAACTTATGGAGAGACAAAAGCGGGCCATAAAAACCTTACGGCACCCTCCTATGGCATGGCTCATTTGTTTCAATTGAACGGTTCGAAGTAAAAACACGACGGATCTGGCGGAAACGTTTTATTAAACAAACAGAAGGGCGAAATCCTTTGGAAGTGACGGGGGTCGGGATTGGTCGTTGAACCGAAGAACTAATCATAGTTCAATAACTGAAATCGTGGGAGGGCCCAAACTTGGCCGAGGCCCAGGAAGCTAGGAAAAAAGAGATGAACATCCTGATTTGGCTAATTTGTCAGCTGATTATTGATGTTGGAGTGGATTAGTCTTAAATTTTTACGATTTAGCAGATTCTGTTATTTGCCATAGAAACGTTATTATTTGTCCATTGCGTTTTTTAAGCAATGGAATGAACAATTTTAACACCTCTAAAGTTAGAAATATGGAGCAATCATGGTGTGAATTTGCATGAAGACATTTATTTTGTATTTGCAACTACAAATATTGTAATTTGCCATTTTCAGTCCCTTGTAGAAGTATTCCAGTGGCACCACTCCTTCACACTGAAATCTTTTCTATCTTGACTCAACGAGACGGTCTCGGGACCACTTTCGCTTGATTCTGTTTGGAGGGTTTTCAGGTAGAGTTGGAAGGGATGTCGTAGTAATAGATTGTGTGTGATGATAAGTCAGCGATCGATGAAATTTTCTACAGCGGGTTTCGATCAGTTTGATGTACAAAAGGGGTGTGAAACGTTGACGGAGAATTTTAGGTTAGATTGATAGGAGACTGGGAATTGGAATCCTTGGTTCAGCCCCACACTTTTCAACCGTACGCCCAGTGAGGCCTAATCATTGTCTTATAAATTAAAAGACTATTTTAAAGCTGTGGCAAGAAGTCTTTTTAATAATTTATAACGTCGGTTTGTTTGCTGTCTTTTCGGTCTTGTGTGAGGATTCCGAGCCAGTCGTTTATCCATGAAAAGTCCAAGATAACTCACAAGGTCAGTGGTAGGTTGCATGCAACAAGAAGAAATTACTATACGCGAGAAAACTGAAATTTTAAAAATCTCGAAATTTAAAATACTATTTAGTAGTGATAGCTAGTAAGTATAAATTTAACGTATGTTGTTTTTAGTGACCGTTAACAAATGACTATTCGGAGATCTTGAGATGCGGTCTGGTGTGACGACTCCAAATAATTAATTAATTGTAAATTTAACTTAAGCAAAAATTGAAAACATACAAAATTTGTGTATTAAAAATGGATTAAAAATTGGAAGAAGAACATATTTACTGAAACTAAATTCTACGCCTATAAAATAACACATGTTAGTAGCTTCTAATAGAACTAGTAGTAAACAAACCTTTACCAAGATTTAAAACGAGTTTTATTCTATAGAGCAAAGTCGTTCAAACAAGCAGTAAGGATTCTTAGTTTCTTTACAACACTCGTAAAAGATAAACAATAAAATACTCGAACAAATGCACTATGGTCATTTTCAATCTCGACTTTGTTCTTTTGAAATGAAGGGTATTTTTAATTTAACATGCACTCCTTGTTATGAATTAATTTCAGATTAATTGAACTTCGAATAATAAAATGTAAATCTATTATATTTGGTCGTCTATTGACCAAATTATTTGTTACAGTTAATTAATCTATTCATGTAAGGTTTTTGAAATGAAAAAGTTAGTTAAATTAGTTCGAAAGTTCGAATCCCGCTCGCGGCACTAACATATTCATTTCAACCAAAACCTTACATAAAAATTTATGTGAATTTATTGGTGTAAAATGAAGTATCCTTCAATAATGGTTCTCGGTGGCCATTTCATTTGTCGTCGAGAATCCAATCCGATTACACATTTGAAAAATGGCAAAAAGGAGGGAAAATTCAAAAGGTGCGGTTGGCACCTAATCCGGTTGGTATCCGAGTGAATCGAGGTCACGTTACCATAAGTGGTAGAGCAGCGGCGGATTAAAACCGAAGATCGTGGGTTCGAATCATGCTCGAGCCGTTGATTTTTTATCTCAACTAAAATCCTTAATTAATTGTCTTACATAAAAAGATTAATTAGTTGAACAAGTAATTTGGTCAATCGACCACTGTATATACTGAATTTGATAAGTGAAACGAAGTATAACTTCAATATCAGCTCCCTGTGTTCACTTCGTAATTCGGTGAAAATTGAATCCTGATTACACAACATTTGAAAAATTGCCATATGAGGTAAATTGCGAAAGGCTGAGATGGGGAGTTGGTGCCCCAAGGGATAAAGTCGTGATAGCTCGAGTGGTTAGCGCAGCGGCCTATTGAGCCGAAGGTTGTGGGTTCGAATCCTGCCCATGACACTGACTTTTTCATTTCAACCAAAACCTTACATAAAAAGATTAACTAATTGAATGAAGTATTTGGCCAATAGATCACTAAATGTAATAGCCTTGATTACGCCTAAAATTTCTATAATGTGTATACCTCGTATAAATTCTTTTTCTCTTCTTACATTTATTTGTATAATTTAAAAAATGTTTATAAATCCCCGTCCGTGATGATGATCTCAATAAAGATCAAAACCACCGACCAATTTTGTAAAAAAGTTTTAAAATTATTCCACTAGTAAATTAAAATTAATATTTAAATTTGGCAATGTTTTAGCATTACATTTTAATTATTCAGATATCGTGAGATGCGGTCTGGTGTGATGTAGGTTTAAAAAAAAACATTTTTTATCGGGTCAACGTTTCGATCTCTATCGAGATCTTCTTCAGGACTAGAAGTGTTTGTGTGACTAGTGTTTGTCTTCTGTGTACTTGTGCCGTTCTTGCGTTGGTGTTGAGGGTCGAGATTAATTTTTAACTTTAATAGTTTTGGTGGTTCGTTTGACCAACTAATATTTTTTGATTAATTAAGGTTTTTAGTTGAGATAAAAAATTTATTGTCACGAGCGGGATTCGAACCCACGACCTTCGGCTGACTACGCCGATGCTCTAACCACTTGAGCTATCGTGACTTCGACCCAGTAGGACACCAACTCCCCATATTAATCTACAACCTTTTTCTCTACTTTTTGCCATTTTTCAATCCCGTGGGTTCGAATCCCGCTCGCGAAACTTTCATTTCGACCAAGAACTTATTATACAAAGAATATTTAATTGAAAGAAGTAATTTGGTCACAGAGAACATTAAACATAATGGATTTAATAAATACTAATGCTATTGTAATTCATTTTTCACGTACTATTTTTTTAAATAGTTTTTACATTATTGTTTTACCATTTACAAAAATTTATCCGTATTAGCCTGAAGAGGGAGATGAGAGATGTCGATGTATTGATTGTATTTACTGCTAAAGCTGATCTATTTGAGGTTGGTAATAAGGCTTTGAACGGTTTTCTATCTTCCACCGAATACGCAAGGGTTCTTATTCAGTGTCAAAAATATGTTTTTTTAAAGCTTTTTTTTGTCAACGGAGGAAGAAAAAGGGAGATAAGGATTTGATGTTGCAATAGGCTTGACTAAGATATTCTAACACATCTCAAAGGATATTTCGAGAGCTCTTGTCCCTCGTAGCTGAGACGTAGCCCTTATTTCCCAGGCTACTGTCTTCTCACTCTTTTCTTTTTCCCTTATTATTTTAAAAAACACTGCAATCTCAAGGATGAGTGTGTCTGTGTATTAATTCTCAAGATAAAAGTATTTCTATAATTTACCTCAGAATCGTTGTTGACAAATGGTGGTTTTTCTCTAACGGGGACATCTCACGTAATCTCCCGCTGCTTATCAAAGCACAAGGAATAAATACGGGGATTTTATCAGTGCCAATAAAGCCGAGATTAGGACGGGTACCGCCCAGACTTTGATGGTAATTAATTCGGATCGGAGGGGTTTTATTCGGACCGACGTTTATCTCAGCCGGCCGGCCGACTTATCGCGCCCTCTCAAACAGCCTCTTCTTTAATCTTGCATTTTCCCCACTGCAGCCCCGAGGCGCCTCTTTGTCCAAGTAACAAACAGGGAGAGAGCTTATGTAAATGTAAATATAATATTTCGGGGAGGAAACCACAACGGGCACTGCTGAGAACGACAACCCTTCGGGTTGGGCCAAAGGAAATCCTCTTGGAGTAAACTTTTTAAAAATCTAAGAAAAAAACAACAACCGCCGATAAGATACACGAATAAAAACGGGTCCTGAATCTAAATGCACTGTACCCTTACTGAGCATCAAATTTCGCTAAAGAAATTTACTTATAGATATGGAAATTGCTACTATATATTTTCCTAAAATAAAATTAGGATTCCCTCCAACCCAATTGGCTAAAATTAATATCATACTATTTAAACTTTTTTTTAAATTTAAAAGTAAATAATGAATTTAAAAACATTAAAACTCACGGTCTTTTATTGCTATGGATAGTTGACAAAAATGTCTGATTTTGTTCTAATTATTAATATGTCTCTTTTATTCTTGCGAATTGTTTTTGATAAGCTTTTGATGCTTATTATCTTATCCTGAAATTCTACGTAAACTGCTTCAGTGCGCCAACGAGACGGATCTCATAAGCACACCCAATACCACCAAAACAACCGTACGGGCGATACCGCAAGTCCGCCATCTAACTCGAATCCTGCCTGAACTACCTTCAATATCCAACCAAGTACCTTGAGTTTCTTGAACGCTGGTTCAAATAGTGGAGGTCAAGACGGAATGAGGAAAAATGAATTTACTGGACGTGCACATTGAAAAAACGTTTTGCTCCTCCATTATATATCAACTACAATGATATACAGACCTTCACTTAATTCAAATACCAAGCACTATACCTAGACGTCGAATCCCGAAGACTTAAAAGAAAGCAACTTGGATAACTAATAAGAATAGTAAGACTCCTAGGACCAAAATCTGTCTTGACTGTTAAGCACCTTAACTTAACTACTTAACTTTATACAAGACTTTACTGCTACCAGTTCGTCCGAAGTGGTTCCGCGATTCTGCCAAGCCATCCTACATTCTTCCAACCAAGACAAAATTATCAAAGTTCTTTACTATGTCACAGACCTAACGATCCACAACGACCTCAAAATTCCTTTTGTTAACGAACTGGTCCGTTCCCGATTGCAAAAGTTTCACACCAACCTCTCGGACCATCCTAGCCGTACTGTTCTTCCCAGACAACATCCCGAGCCTTGCCACTTCGCCAAAATCAACGATGGCCTCGTTAACTCCTCGCCTTTATAATCAATCACACTGTGTTTAGCTTATTAGCTGGCTTCTCTTACACTTACCACTTGTCCTCAGGGTGCAACTATGGCATTAGTGCTGAGATCGTGTGAAAAAACCAGTACGGTAATATTTCCAAATCTGTATATCTTACAAGTAAATAAATTTTAAAAAAATCTTACTAAATATTTACGAAAACTGTATAACTTTATGGAAATTTCCAAAAATTCAAAACCCGCTTGGTAAATTGAATTCAGTACGCTAATCCTAATGATTAGATGAAATTAACGTTGAAATCATGAATTTAAAGGTTGGCTGAAGTTTATTTGTTCTTTCTTTAAGGATTTAACTCGATTTCATTCAGAATAAATTATTAAAGAAATCAGCAATTTAAATTGAATTTCGTCTCTGTTTTTTTTTCGAAGGCTAGGACCGAAGAAAAAGTTTGAATAATTACCTTGTTTGGTAGGGTGTTATGCGGGGTCGGCGGTTGTGGCGAGGGTTCCATCGGTGGCCTTTTGAAGAAAGACAGAAACAGGTGACGTGAGAGGTCGTCTGGGGTGCACACTTCCAGATAAGTGTCCAGGAACAGCTTGAATCCATCATAGTTGATGTCCTGTGGAGGCAAAAAACAACGTTCATTATGAATCAAACTAAATTTCTTTCATTTATTGGTTATGTAATTTTCATTCAATCGGCATAATCAAGACAATCCATACGAAATGTATAATATGAATTTTGAAATGATGTTCGATTAATTCGAAGATCCATTCTTATTTAAGGTTTGAAGAACCAGGGGGTTAAAACACCTTTAGGGAAAAAGCACTCCCTATGAATATAACTATAGTGCTGATGATGACCGTAGCCTAAACTGCTTTACCGATGGTTCGCTCATTAAGGACAGGGGAAGAGGTGCTGGCATACATATACCTAAATTAGGGATCAGCACCTCCTCCCCTCTTGGCAATAACACCTCAGTCTTTCAGGTGGAGGTATGGGCCATCAATGTTTTCTGCAGAACACTCATGGATAACAAGATTAAGGGAAAATATATTAGAATATTTTTCGACAGCCAGGCCAGGCTTAAGTCATTACAAAAAGAGCTATCAAGCTGGTGGAGGAAGCTGTTGAACTTATTAATAGGATTACTACCAGGTACGAGAATAGGGTAACTCTCATAAGGGAAACTATGGCAATGAAGAGGCGGACAGCCTGGCCAAAGAAGGCTCAAATACTGCGTTTTTCGGGCCACAACCCGTTTACCCCACTCTATAAGCACAGCGGAAAAGTGTGTCAATTGTTGGGGCATGAAACAATTCCTTAAATAATGGAATCTATCCCCCGGACATAGGCAATCGAAGGAGTTTGTTAAGGAGATCCAGCAGGATCGAAATGGTTATTCTCTATCTCAAGTAAAGGAATTAGGAGACTGATATGCTGACGGGTCACTGCCCACTGAGAAGACACTTCTACCAGATCCTTTCTGCAGTTTTTTTTTCGAAATAAAACAAGAAACGGCAAGGAACTACGTTCGCAGAATGTGATAGTATGCTAGGTCTAAATCTTTGAAGGAGAGGACACCACCAAATCACTCCCAGAGATTAAATGGTCCAAAATCTTGGGGTTAGTGAACAGGTCCGAGAGGTTTACGCAGGACACGTGAGCCGACCGAGTCCCGGAACTCTTAGGGATCGGGTACGAGCCTACCTAGGCATTTAACCCCTCGGGTCTTTATATATATATACCAGGGCGATTGTTGCCTTACGTAATTATAGGTTGTGTCTAGAAGGGAAAAGGTCATACTTATCAGGTTGTTCATACGTCATACAAAACAAGAGGTGATGAGACACGTAGGTGCCCATTGTGTGGGGGAGATTATCACGGTAGAGATAGATCATATAATAACAGACTCCAAAGAAGTAAATCTGCACAGAAAAAGTACGACATCCGCACACCCTTGTGGCACGGCAGCAGGCACAGATCGCCGATCCAAAAATGCACGTCTATAAATATTTTTAATGGTACATAGATCTTTGTATGTAGTAGGGTTATTTATTGGAACCCATGTATTTATTTGAGCGAACGGAGGGGGTCCTCTATTATCCGAGGAACATCGAGAATTTTGGGGTGAATGATTTGTTGCTTGTGTAAGTAACGTAATAGGATGGCAAGGTTTATTCTCAGTTGCCCCTAGGAATATCAAGTTCTGGGGTAGTGTGAATGCAATTTATTAGCGTGAAAAGATGGGTTATTCCAGTTACCCCGAGAAATATCGCGTCCTCTAGTATTGAGATTCTAATTTACCAGTGTGAATGTAGAGACAGATCTATTACCTCGAGAATTATAGTGGGCTCTGGGATAGTATGAATGCTAACCAGACTATTATTTTTTTAAAATCTTTTTTCGGTGTATATGTGCTGTTATTTGTGCTGTTTCATCCTTCAGGTACAGACCGGGGGCAGTAGTTGGCTGCCGTTATATCATGAAATATAACTTGGCTAGAGACTTACTAAACTAAATTAGTTGATTTAAAACGCGAGAAAGATAAGAAAAGAAATGCAAAACTAAAGACGAGAGAGAGCTGGCAATGATAATATAGTTCAAAAAAGTAATTTTATTTGGGGATAGTTTTTCATGGAACGTGGAAAATTTCTTGGGAATTAGTTTTTTATCGAAGGGTATTTAGGTAGCGTTGGAAACCTGAAAGGGAGCATCTCTGAGAACTTTGAATTGCAGAGACTGTATTGTTTCTTCCCAAGCTTTCTGAAAAGTTTTATTCGTAAGGAGCTACCTGAGCCATCTCTGCTTCAGTCGCTTTACTGGGCTGTAAAGGTGGGTAATGTTGGACTAATGGGCTACCCTGGGAGAATAGTTTTTCATGGAATGTGGAAAATCTCTTGGGAATTAGTTTTTTATCGAAGGGTATTTAGGTAGCGTCGGAAACTTGGAAAGGGAGCATCTCTGAGGACTTTGTATTGTAGGGGCTGTACTGTTTCTCCCCAAGCTTTCTGAAAAGTTACGTTCTATTCGGAAGAAGCTACCAGAGCCATCTCCGCTTCAGTCGCTTTACTGGGCTGTAAAGAAAAAAAGGTCCAAAACGTTGAACTAATGGGCTGGGGACTGTGAGAATAGTTTTTCATGGAGTGCGGAAAATCTCTTGGGGATTAGGCCTTTAATAAAAGGTATTTGGAAGTTATTGCGAAGGGTAGTGTTGAAAACGTGAAAGGTTGTCGCTTTCCCAGCTTTCGAGTTGGAAGATTTGACGGTTCTCCACAGATCTAATTCGTTTTCGCCTAAATCGGTTTCAGAAGTGTCTTATAAACCGTCAATTTAATGCTTCCCTTTTAGTATGTCAGCTTCAGGTTAGATGTTTGTCGAGCTGGAACCAAGACAGCGTAAACAGTCAGGTTTTAAGACAAGAGCATTATTGAGGAGTATGATGGGTTTTGTTTCGGAAGGTAAAAGTAATATTGGAGAGTTTGCTTCTTTCACATCTTAAGCCGACAGAATTTGCTCCATTCGGCTATTCGTTACACGTGTGCCTGAGCTCCTCCGAAACAATTGCGGGATCAGAAATAGAAAATAGCACAGGTGTGTCGTCGGCAAATGAAAATCTAAAAATAAAATGATGATTCTTATTGGGGTACATACAAAATAATAAAGCTCTTTTAAAAAATTAAACTAACTTAAAAGTTATCGATTGATCGTCAGAGAAATAACAGAACCTGTTTGTAACGGTTAATAAATTTAATTTCATAAAATGTATTTTTATGTGTATTTATATCATTTTGTTGAAACATATCTACTTAAATAATTGTAACAAATAGCTCTTAGGCAATAATTCTTAACTTACTTACTCCCACGCTTGGGCATCATACCAACCTACAGATGGTATCGAAAGCCCCCCCCCCTTCTTTTTAAGGCTACATTACGGAGGATGCGGATTCTGACGAAACTTTGTTCAGACGAATGCGCCCAAACAAACAAATACTTGTTTTCAAATGAGAGTGTTTACTTTGGCACCGAAGTGCATGTCAGAACACGCACGACGTCGTCAGAACCGTTCGAGGGTTCAAACAGGTTTGATTTTTTTCGGGAGTTCTGACGTTAAATTTAGATAGTTTCACCATGATTTATATATGTATATAATGTATATATTTATAATCGATATGGATATATACATAGGGGTTAGGCTAGCTACCAACTTTGATTCTACTTTTAAAAAGGAACCAAAAAGGTCTAATTAGAAATGGTTACAATTTACTTTCCGACTTTTTGGTGACATTTTGAATGTGGAATCTTCTGGCAAAGTGTTTATAACACGATTGAAACACGAGTAGTTTATATATATAATTTTATACACTTTTTTAAGCATTATATTTCGTGGTGTGATTGATCAAATAACTTCTTTTAATTAATTAATCTTTTTATGAAAGGTTAGGAAGATCGTAGGTTCGAATCCCACTCATGACACTAACGTTTTCATTTCATCCAATACCTTTCATACAAAGATTAATTAACTGAAACTAACAGTAAGTCTGAAACTCTCCCTTATTCTCCTTCAATAAAAGGTAAATAAGTGGTTAAATGCTCAGTTTTTCCACAAGCTATCAACGATAAATTAATCAACGGACTTTCAAGAAAATATGACTGATTAAGTTCATCCATTTTGCCGTGAGGCAGAAACGTACTGGCTGTCGGAAAACGCGCACAATTTAACCACCTTTTTCTGACGAGGTTTTCGGACGTACTCGTCAGAACAGAATTTCTTAGCCCAGGACGCAAACGAACATTAATGTTCAAATTGTGATTGGTGACCGTTAATCGACAATTATTCAGAAATCGTAAGAATTGACGAGGACACTCTCTACACGACACGCAAGATTGGCACAATTATACATAAGAAAAAAACTTTGAGCCCTGAAGATGATCTCAATACAGTTCGAAACGTGGCACGGTAAAGAAAACGTTTTTCTGAAACCAAAATCACACCAGACTGCTTCTCACGATTTCTGAATAATTAATGTTTCCTGTAGTGAATTGAAAACAAATTTACATTTAGATTTTATAAACTCAAAATGTTTATTCACCAGTTACCATTCGTGGTAATGTAACCCTTAGATATTTATTCATTATTTAAAAATAAAAGCTTGGACGAGGATATTTTCGGTCTGTCTGATTTTGCAGTTGTTTGTCTTTTTTTCCGAAACTGTGGGAACGCCGTCTGTTGGCTAATAGCGTGCCAGGGGCCGGTAACTAACGTAGGGTCTCACGAACGTGGAGCTCCACTTATCCTACACTCATTAACTAGTTACCCCTTTCGCGCTCCACTTTCCACCGGATTCTTAAAATTTCGGACTCGTTTCTCGCCGAATTAAGCCGTCGTTCGGCCGTCCGGGGGCCAGCCAAGTGCCGGATGAATTATAACTTTAAAGAAATATTTCCTCGGAAGCCAATATATATGAAATGAAAGGCACGTGCATTTAATTTCATATTTGGAACTGAAAAAAAAATTACTGAATTGCCCAACAAGTTATTGTGGAATAATTCGCTCCTTATAAAACGCTCTCTGTCATGATATAACTATCCAGCCTCTATTAAAAGGCATGAAAAAGAAAGCTATCCTATGATGTGTCATAGTGATAACGATTAAGAACTAGGGTAGATAAATTATGATCCACAGAACCAGAAACCAATAAGCTTAACCGATCACTTCACTTCTTCCAAACTTACTTAACGTCAAGTTTGGTCATCCAATATCTCAAGCGCGGTTTGGATTCAGAACAGTTATGTACAACAACTGCACGCATTGAGACAGCTATATTTAGTTAATCTTCAGAAAATATTGTAACCAATCGAACTGTTTGCTAGCGTCGGAAAAGCTTTCGACGGAGTATGACACCGTGGATTTAGAACCAAAATAATCCATTTTCTGAAAACCTTCTGAGAATCAAGTCAACAAGTCTGCCAGCTGTAGAATTTTTTGGATCAGGATTAACGAGTTCTTTTCCAAAAGGAATTCCTGGCCGGGGACGTGTGGGAGTTGAGGGCAACGAGATAGTGGCGCCCTTCCTGGGCAGATGTACCGCTGATCAGTTCTTAGCCTTTCTGTAGCATAGGGATTTGATAATCAATGAGTATCTTAGATAAAAAGACAAATTCAAAACGAAGTCACAGTGGAATTCACTTTGGGCATAAACAATACAAGACTTGCAGAACAAGAATCTTGCAAAGTTTGTAAGGAAAGAAGCAAAATAATGTGTCAAAGGAAGGAGAAAAATCTAACCCTCACACGATGTTTTTTATTTCGACCGCGGCAGTTTAATTTTGATTTTTCAATCTGGAAGGTAGGATAGTAGGTCATCTCAAAAAGACAACAACCAGCTATTTATCAATTTTCAAGGTTTCGGATTATTTTACTCCTTCCTCAGTGAGTTTGCGCCTATACAAATAACAAGGATTTCTTACATTTTTAAACAAACATGGTTATCATTGGTTCTTTCTAAAAATTTAAGAAATCCTTTATCTGTGTGTAGGCGCTAACTCACTGAAGAAGGATTTAAAAAAATCCGAAACGTTGTGGATTGAAAAAAGTTAGTTGTTGCTTTTTTGAGACGATCTATTATCCCACTTTCGAGAATGAAAATTCAGAAGCCTGACAGGACGCTGCAGGCTATATGGGCGTCTGGAGAATATAACCCAACAGGGCACGTGCAGATTCTGTAAGAAGCAGAGAAGACAACACACCTACTAACAAACATTGGCGCCACATCTTCCCGCAGGAGGAAGTGTTGTGGTATTAGGACGTAAAACATTATCGTAGAAAAGACTCAAGCACTGAAAGCGGACCCTAGCCTCTGGAGTCCAGGACTACCAACAACAGGGGTGTAAATTACAAAAGCTGAATTGACGGGGAACTGCAAGAAATGATAGGTCCAACTGTATACAAATGAAAAAGACAGTGTCACGAGCGGGATTCGAACCCAAGACTTTCGGCTAAATACGCAGCTGCCTTATCCGTTGAATTTTCGTGACCTCGATCTACTCGGACACCAACCTCCCATGCCAACCTACAAACGTTCGAATTTTCCCTCTTTTCCCCAACTTCAAATGTGTAATCAGGCTTATAAAGTGGCATGAGGAGCTGTTAGCGAAGTGATACTTAATTACTCTAAGAGCTCAAATCAATTAATTACTCTTTTTATGTGGTAGCATATTGAGCCAAAGGTCGTGGTTCGAATCCAGCTCGTGATACTTTTTTGTCTCAACCAATACCATACACAAAAAGAATAATTTTAATTAACTTTTAAGATAGTCTTAGTGCCTAAACTTTTTAGTTTTTAATGGTTAGATCTAAATTACAGTTGGTTTCGTTTAAATTATAAAACTGATATTTCTAAATACCTCGTTATTTGGACAATAGGCTCAGAGGTGCCTTTTGCAGAAAAACTGTTCGGTTCTGATCATTCGAATAAAATCCCCCCGTGGTTTGAACGTCGGTAATGCAGAAGGGCGGATTTGGCGGATTTCCTGATTTTTTTTTATATTTTTTTTTACTGTTGGGACCCGAGGGAAATAATTTCAGTCTCAATTCGACGTGAAGGGAGGAAACCGGCTGAGAAATTATGGCGGGTTAAATTTTTCAATTCAATGTTTCCGTGAATATTATCTCGTCCGGATTGCAGACGAACTGTAACCGGGAGCTATCGAATTTTGCGACTGAGGAAAATCAAGTTTAACGACAAAAAAAATCACGCATGAATTTGGACAATTTTTTGAAAACATCACAACCAATAAGACAAACAATACAATACAAATCGCAAAAAATTGATAAAGTATATACTGAAAGAAAAAAACAACAACCGGACATTCGTGAAATGTTGTTTATTTCAAAATATATGTATTTTTTATTATTATATTAATTTTAATACAATTTTTTTAATACGAACTTTTATCATTTTTTCTTCAAGTTATTCTTAATTATACATATACTAAAATAATTATACATAATTTTTTTGAAATGAAAATAATGTATAATTATTAATGTAAATTAAACGAGTTCAAAAATTCGTGTTTTAATAAAAGTTATCTAATTCTAATGGTCATTGATGGTTTGATGAAAATTCACCCAAACCCGGAAAATCATTTAATGATAAATTAAAATTTAACTAATAATTTGTTCTATCACTAAATGATTTTCCGGTGATTTGGTAAATTTTCTTTTTTACATTCAAAATTAAGTATTTTTTAAAATTAAAAATCATGAATTTCAGATCTCGTTCAATTTGGCTTCCTTTACTATTAGTTAGTTGTAAATAATATAAAGATAAAAATACATAAATATTTTTTGCAATAAATATCCAAATCGGTTCGGGTTGTTTTAGTGGATAAAGTTGTAATATGCTTTATTATCTTGTAAACAGAACAATTTTGATCATCCAGATTTTGGCAGTGAATTTTTTGAAATGCCTTTATGCTTTCCATTTGAGCCCAACAACAACGGGGATGAGCCAAAAATTGAACGAACGGCGGTGGGAATCGAACGATCGACCTCGGACTTTCTACGAGAAAAACAATGAAAATGAAAGACTTTTTTTAAGTACTTTATATTAGGCCGCAGTTTCAACGATAGTTACCACACCGAAGTAATTAATTATAATTTTTTAAGTATTTTATAAATTATAAAATGAAAAAGAAAAACTACTCTTTATGAAGGTCATCAAGCCCTTTCTTTTTTTTAAATAAAATTTTAATTCCGTTATATTTAGTAGACTGATTGACCAAATTACTTCCTTCAATTAATTAATCTTTTTATGTGCGGGCTTGGTCGAAATGGAAAGCTAGCTTCACGATCGGGATTCGAACCCAGTACGCCGCTGCTCTAACCACTTGAGCTATCGTGGCGTCAGACTTAAATAACATTTTAAGCTGTTGTCAATGCTGTATTTATATTATTCAAATAAAAATTCTATTCAACGAATGTTATTAATAAATAAAAAAGCAAAATTGTACAAAAGCCTTAGTTACAATTGCGTACGGTCGTAAAATAAATATCGTATTGTAATGTTTAATTTTCTTTGTTATCAAGCAAGTGCAGTTGACCTGGTTTTCCCTGTATAGAAATCGTGAAAGCAATTTGGTCTTGTATAATTATTCGTACAAATACTGTTAGCGACTCGGCGAAACAAGTCTTTCAGTTTTTCCCTGCGGAAGCCAACCGAGCCCGGTTGGTCAAAGAGCGATGAATAATAGATTGCTTGGAAATCCATTATGAGGTGAAAGCGGAATCCATCGGGAGCTGTGCTGCGGATGACTTTCTATTATTTCACCCGTGTTGATTTTTTAAAGAGAGAGGGACCCATTTCACTGACATAATCCACTTAGTCTCACAATCAGCTCCCTTGAACAGCCGTCTTTCAAAAAACGTCCAAAAAATGTCATTTATTTATAAGTTGTAAAAATTTCCTACCGCTTAGCAGAAGCATTTTTTTTCATGCAGGCAAATTTTCATTACGATAAGTTAATTCTCACGAAGTTCTCCCAAAACATTTTTTAACAGAACAAACAGGTTTGTATACAAACAATAGCTAAAAGTACATTAATCTTCTAGAAAGATGATTTATTCAAAGCTTATACGGCATGACAATAACTACACCATTATGGCATGAGCTATAACTTTTTAAAAAGTCCTGCGACCCGCTTAATTACACCACTAGCACGTGTAATTAATCTATGTCTTTCTCAAGGTCTCCCGGATGTTCTAAAGCAGTGTATTGTTACACCAGTTTATAAAGGGAGTCGTAGTAAAAATGAGCCAAGTGATTATAGACCTATAACTCTCGTACCAATACTCTCAAAAGTTTTTGAGCTTGTATCATGACGGACTTCTCAATTTTTAAATTCTAATCATATCAAGCTTCCGAGATGGCATTGGTTCCGCTGATATGCTAGCCAACCTCGTAAAATGTGTAAACTCTAACTTGTAAAAATCAACATGTGCAAATTGTGATCTCTTTGACATTTTGATCCGTTTAACAAGCTGAAAGTGTATGGATTAATGGGTGTTGCCCTTGGCTTCTGTAAAAATTTCCTAATAGATGGATATCCGTGTGTTAAATGGGATAATCTAATATCACTAAAACTATCAGTAGAGCATGGTGTGCCCCAAGGCTCACAATTGGGCCCGCTCCTATTTATAATACATGCATTGCTCCTGGTATTGAAAATAATGTCTATCAGTTCGCAAACGATTCTCCAGTAGTGATAACTGAAGATGATGTAGATAACTTTGAATGGATAAGGGTAAACGCCTTAAAAAGCATGACCAAATTTGAGTACGACAATGAATGTACATAAATCAAAAGAGAGAGAGAGAGAGAGAGAGAGAGAGAGAGAGAGAGAGAGAGAGAGAGA
>CM077107.1:18121855-18138763 GCA_039619505.1 Cimex hemipterus
AGAGAGAGAGAGAGAGAGAGAGAGAGAGAGAGAGAGAGAGAGAGACAGAGAGAAAGAGACAGAGAGACAGAGAGAGACAGAGAGAGACAGACAGACAGACAGAGACAGAGAGACAGAGAGAGAGAGACAGACAGACAGACAGAGACAGAGACAGAATGAGAGAGATGATAACAAAAAAGTGAATGAAGGGAAAAGGGAAAAAGATTCATGTTCATTAAATCTTTTGTGGGTCAAACTGATTTTACCTTAGTTAAGATTACTTTTATGTTATCTAAAATTCAATCCAATTTGTCTTCACTTGAAATTATATTTTAGAGCTAGTTTAATTTGAAACATTTGAATAATGAAACCAAAAAGCAACTGTAATACTAGACGGGGAAGACTCATTTTGAAACGCCTCATAGCCAGCATGTCCATCAGGGCACATCGCTTTTTCAGGGCGTGATATGGAAACACGTTTTCCAAAGTGAGACCGATCCAGGTCCTACAAGGGAGCATTCTTGGTACTTCTTCTTAACCATATACAATTTATAATGCTGATCTATCGACACATCCCAAAAACCATCCTCACAACCGAACGATAGTACCATTTTATCTCTCAACTCCAATTCTATCACAGCCACCTCCAATATACAGAAACAACTTGAGCTCATTGAATAATGGTGCACAACGTGAAAAATTAAGCTGGCGAGGACAAATACATCCAAATTAAGTACCAAACAAGCTGCCTTGCCCATGTCTGTACATTAACAATAAAGTTCTACCGACATATACACAAGTAAAATACTTAGGAATATACTTAAACGGTAGAATGACGTAAGGCTCACATGTAATAATCAAACCGACCTTTTGAAAAGGACTTATATGGCCGAAATCAGACTGACAGGAAGGAACACACTAACTCATCACAAAACATTACTTTGACCGGTACTGGGGGTGCTAACGAGCCTTGTAACGTCCAACGATCCAACCTTTCCAATCCTCAGAAGAATTCTCCTGACTTCTTACTATTGACCCTCAATTAGGTTAGTTGTATAAGATGTGTAAAGGTAAAGAGTAAAGGAATTTATTAGCGTGAGTGTGTGACGTGAGAGGGTCGATGGCGGAATATCGAGTACCCTATTGACTATCGATTGGGTTAGTTATAATAAATAAGTTAATAGATGTAAAGGGTGACGGATGAGTACCGAGTGAACTGAAAGTGAATGCATTTATTAGCGTGAGTATGTGATGTGAGAGGGCCGTTAGCAGAATATTGAGTACCCCATAACATTGATTTAATTAGGTTAGTTATTTAATAAATGAAAAGGTGATGGAGAAATATGGAAAATTCCATCACCCTAATTGAATGAATGGTTTTTTAAATAGGAATTGATGTACTGAAGAATGAACGTGCGTACGGATGGCTTTGGAATTACATGCGTTGGGTGCGGAATTCACCTAGCTGTTGGCAGACTCGGTGGGTGGACGGATAAGACTGAGGTCTGCCTTCGGCTGTCAACAACTGGGGCGTGTGATTCTCGAGTCTGCCTGCAATTTACAGTAAATAGCAAAAGCTACGAGAAGCCAATAGGCTCAACTCGGCACATATTTGTATGTGAGCTAAGTTTGTAATGTCCTGCGGATTTGATCCTATATAAATCCAAATTCGAATATATGAACCTTTATTGTCTAATTATCTAATGAAAAGTCTCGCAGTAGATGATAAACGAGAAATTCATGAAAGTTCACACTCTGTTTTAGCTTTATACTAAACAAAGAAAATATATAACTTTGTCAAGCTAACAATAATTTTTCCGTATAAAAAAATCTCTTTATTATATCTCGTTTTTTGAAGGTGGACTAATAATCTCTGACACGTTTGTTCATCTGTCCATCTGATACCGGGGCCACTCGCTTATTTTTTCAGTCTTCCACTCATTTTGGCCCGTTTCATAAGCCGCCGGGCTGTTTTCAATTCATGGAATCGTCTTTGGTTATAAACACCAAAGTGTATTGGTTTTTTTGCCATCTTGTTATAGAACTTGCACCTTTTGCTTTTTCCCTCTATTTTAAGCAGGTCTGGTCTCTTTCAGTAACGCCTTCTTTGATTAGGTTGTTACCAGTTTCGGCAACTACACGTCGGCTCATAGCAGTAGTTCGTCCGCTTTGGTAATTTACGGGAGAGCACAGGCTTTCAGAACTTCCCTTTGTTCTGCGAATTACCTTTGAAAACCTTCCTAATTTTCTAGAATATCCACTAACCGTATGCCTTTTTACAAAAACGGCGCAGCTTTTAATCCGAGTATTGATATTCGGCCCCTGTCAATGTTGTTATTCCCTTCTAGTTCAAACAATACATTTATGAAACATTGTTTACCGACATTCTTTTAATTCCACCACTGCGAATTAGACGTCAGCAATCAATATTTCGACCAGGAGAGATTCTCAATTAAATTTCACCATTGCATTCTCGTTTTAGTAGCAGAAAATGGAATTTTCTTCAAAAAAGTGAATGTATTGTATAGGAATCCGTATATATAAAACTAGCCATATAATTTTCAACTTAAAGTTTCTCTAGATTTCTTCAATCCTGCTACGATGGTATACGGTTTCTACAATATATCAAATAAATTGGATAAATTAATCTTTCTTTAACAAAGCGATTTTGCATAATGTATATTTAACTTCTTTCCAATAACGTTGGCGCATTTTGAAGACTTTGCATAACGAATTTTGCCGATAGCGCTAAGTTGCCTGGTAGTTTGTAGTTCAGGTTATAGTAGTATCCTACATACTTGGTCACAAAGTAAACAAAAATTACAAGGAAATTCAGAACAAGTTCATGTTAAATAAAATTTAAGACGAAAAGAGTCAAAAACTCATAAAAAAGCTTTTAGCTTAGCTTAGAAATTTTAGAAAAAACTAAAACATTACCGTGCTAATTAATTTTAGTACATACTCTTTATAAACGCATTCTACTGTTTCTTACAATTTTACTTTTTAAATTGCATTTAGGAGGTTCAGCCAAAAGGTCTATTTTAAACAACCTAGCTACCTAGCTAATTGACCTAGCTTTATTGAAGTTTGTTGTATTTTTAGCTGTCTTTACTGCGTGAATATAAAATAAATCACGTCGGACCATCAAGTATATATACATTTTTAGGAGTCTGTAAAATGTTAACTATAAAATAAACAGTTTTATTATATTTTTTACATATATAATATTACTTTATTTGTTTAGTGGCCATTATTCCAATTAATTATTCTTTTCATCTAAGGTTTTTGGTCCCGCTCGTAACACCAATTTTTCCATTTAAGTAAAAACCTTAGATGAAAAGAATAATTAATTGGTATAATATTATTTTTGTGTATTGGACACCATCTCCAATATCAAACTGCTTTGTTGACTTTAACATCAACCTTTGGCAATCACCTAAGGGAAAATGTTGGATGCTATTTCAGATAGCGTTCCGTTAAATCTGCGCATGCGCACTTACATTAAATTAAAGTTAACGTTAAAGTTTGCAATATCTCTCTAATATTAGTCGTCTTCTTCTATAAAAAAAGATTATTTAGATAAATTTGGAATGATTGAACAAAATCAATAGTTGAGAAATGTATGTCGGACGGGTTTCCGTTGAAACTACGATTAGATAGGTTTGACTTTTTATAGCACTGTAATAAATTGTCAAAGTAAAGCTCGTGATTTTGGCCATGAATATAGAAAAAATACACGTTTCTACATATATAATATTATTGTTTTAAATTACATTTAAAATTATTATTAAATTATTAAATCTGTACGTGCGCACTTGCGTTAAATTAGCGTTACTGTTCATACTAACGTTAGGCAAAATCTATATCAAATTTTTACGTTAACATTTCTTTTTCACACAATACTGCAGCTTTGTTGTCCTGCAGACCTCAAGAAAAAAATCTCACTGTTTTGATAAAATAAATAAAATATTGACCATGGTACATATATCTATTTGATAGCCTGTCATACTCTTCTTACATTTTTGACATTATTAAAAAAATACCGTTTTAAAACCCAATATTAACCTAATAAAAAAAGACGTAAAAATTAAACAAAATGCATAACAAAGGGTCAATAAACAGAGTGAACAACCAAAGAAAAATAAATGCATTTAATTTTCCCTTTCTTTTGCAGTTTTCGTAGGTCAAAGTTAGTTTTTTTATTTTCCTTTGCTTGTATTTAGTGTAGATATTTTCCCCCAATTTTTCTGCTTTGGTTGTTCTCCATGTTTATTGGCTCTTTTTATGTGTTTTGTTTCATTGTTATTTCTTTTCAATTCTTTTGTTGGACTCCCAAAAGAAATGAATATTTCAAAAGCTACGAATCGATAGACAATTGAAAAAAAAAATAAAATGTTGGAGATTTGCGAAAGGGTTGAGAATCTTCATGCTTCTTTGTAGCAGATTTGACGTGAAGTGGCACCTTCGAACTTTGACGTGTAAGTAGCGAAGCATACTGTATAAACTGTAAAAACCGGTCAAATAATTTCTATGGAATATCAATTGTTTTTGAAAAGAGGACAGGCTTAAAGTGAAAAATTCCATTTTTAATCTCTACACATTATGATGAATAACTCTTCTTTCCTACTTAATGTTCGGATCGAAAAGATTATGTAAGTTTTGTAATTAAGATTAATTTATCTATTGTACCAAGTTTCGTAATTATGGTTAATTTATCTATTGTAATAAGTTTTGTAATTAAGGTTAATTTATACATTGTACTTTCACCAATATTTATATTATATTGTTCCCATCAGTGTATAATTTAGTTATTTATGTAAATGAAATTGATCTTATTTCAAGGTTAAAGACTCGGCCTTCAGCAGATGGGAAAAAGTCGTGCTGTGTGCTACAAAATCAAACCGAAAAATATCTTAATTTTCTTTTTTAAATAAAGTATTTTTTCTCATAGTTTTGGCGGGTTTTCGATTTTTTGACTCAAGGACGAGGAAAGTGAATCACAGGCATTTTTCAGTTTTAAACTAGAGCGTTCTTTACCAACCCAGGTATTAGGCGTGTGCTCAGTATAACCGATTTCTCCGTTTGCCTGCTAATCGTAGTGTGTTAGGTACAATGGATGGAACGACACCCATAGCAGAGATCACTATCATTATAACGAGGGACTTTTTCGACGTTTGTCGATAATTTTTCAATACTGATCTCCGGCTATTTACTTATTCGTTGGCATGTTGCCAAGATTTTAATGGTGACTGCTAATTATCTATGTGATAGACGGCTTTGGTAGTCTTACTATGCCAGGTTATATCTAGCCGATTGTGACATACGGCTCTATCTCAGTAAAGGGTACTTTATTCATTCTCCAAGACCGGGCTTGGCTAGTTTCGTAGTAGGGGGTTCTAGACTGATTAAAGACCATTTTTCCCTTATTGAAGCATGAAATTTTTTTCGCTATATATTATGTCGAGCAAGGTTTCCTTTTGTGCGAGTACAGGTTATACGGAGATATTATGGATAGTCTCTAGAAATTGCAGGCTGCATTTTTCCTCTCTGGGCGCTTTACGTAGTACTTGGTAGGTACAAACCAGTCTTAGTTTATTACTCTTATTTTTATTATAATCTCAATACTGGTTCGATATTTTCTTAAGAACCAAACTCATTATTCATATTATCTGGTCTGATGTGATGTAGGTTTCAGAAAAATATTTTCTTTATCGAGCCAACGTTTCGATCTTTATTGAGATCATCTTCAGGGCTTAAAGTGTTTGTCTTTTGTGTACTCGTGCCATTCTTGCGTGTCGTGTTGGGAGTGCCCCTTTTGATCCTCGTGGTGATTTCTATGTTTAAGATGTTTCGTTTGAAATTGGGGCTTTATTTATGTCGTTAATTCTGATGCTTGGCTGTGTTAGTGTGACATTTGTGAAGTTGAAATTGTTTTTGATATAAGCAGGAAATATGCGTTGTCTGCATTTGAGCAAAAAAGTTCTCTGATTGATGGCCGATGCGAGTTTCTTCTCATTGTTGGCGATGGCCTTCAGAATACTTTTAGCTGTGTGTACCTATGTACTTGAAATTGGTTCATACAATCCCATATTCTTCGTTCTTCTCGTGTATAAATGTGAAGAGATTAGTGAGCGTTAGTCGATAATTATTCAGATATAGTGAGATGCGGTCGAGTGTGATGTAGCTACTTTGCACCCTGAAGATGATGTCAATAAAGTTCGAAACGTTGGCACGATAAAGAACATGTTTTTCTGAAACCTACACCACACCAGACTGCATCTAACGGTATCTCAATAATTATCGATTAACGGTCACTAATCTCTACACATATAATACAATAAAACTTTTGAATTAATATTCGGAAATCGTGAGATGCGATCTGGTGTGATGTAAGTTTCAGAAAAACATTTTCCTTATGATAACGTTTCGGTCTGTATTGAGATCATCTTCAGGGCCTGGGATTTACAAACATTGCTTACACTTAACAAATACATGTACGATGTGAAAAAAATGAATTTATACAATGCAAAAAAAATTTTGGCCTTTTTTCCTCATTCAAAATGTATTTGTTAAGTTTAAGCCAGGGTTGTAAATCCCAGGTCCTGAAAATGATCTCAATAAAGAGCGAAACGTTGGCACGATAAAGAAAATGTTTTTCTGAAACCTACATCACACCAGACCGCATCTCACGTTTTCCGAATAATCATCGACTAACGGTCACTAATCACCATACATTTCTACACGAGAAAAATGATTAAAGTTGACTACTTTTTCGTAATTTTCACCGCTATTACAAGTTATTCCACAATTGTAAGGCATTTTAAGAATCGAACTCTAGTTAAATATGGGAAGATATTTGGGAATTATCAGACCAAACGGTAAGAAATTCCACGTCAGAATAACGATTCTCGTTTGGTACGGTATTGCGCACAACTTTGAATGGGACAGCTGCTAAATCCTAAAGCTGATCATCCGCATGATGGCACACTGAAACGAAAGCTGCACTGAAAAATCCTTGCTGGCAAAAGCCCCGTCTTCCACTGTTTTCATCATAAACATCCTCACGAAAGGGGATATTTTTTCCAAAGTACTTTCACCCGATTGATCGATGCCAGGAAAAACTATAAAAAGTTTGTTTTTGTTCACAGCTGGAGTCATATAAAATTTATCGGGGCCTTTTATCTGTTTCACGCTATCCACAAGTGGCCCTAAAGGGTTTTCTTGATTTCCGACCCAAGAAAAATATTCGATAAAAAGATTTATATCAGTTTTGAAATATGCGTTTTTTTTATTGAATATTTGACCACCACTTTTGTGTTGTTTTTTTTACCAACTATGGGATGTGAATTTAATCCGAGAAGTATACAAAAAAACAACTTTTTATGCATTTTAAAAGATTTTGAAAAATATTAGACAAAAAATACAAAGCAACCAAATTTTTATCGAAGTATCCTACTTGAATTTATTTATTTCCTGACCATTGAAATCAAGATCCGCGGAGATCGACCCCCATCGCATGTAGTTTTAACAAAAAATGTATAACGTATCCTTTTGTAGAGCCTTGAAGAAGATACAAGAAAATTCCGAAAGCTAGGCAAAGATTTAAAATTCAAAATATCTTTCTTCGACCAAATCCCAGATAACAACTAAGACAAAATTTTTCTTATTTTTAAGACAATCTTTTCCTAATACGGTTTTCATATTTAGGACGATAATATACTCTTATGCTTCTATCACCCTACAACCAAAATAAATAAGTGATGGCCTATAGGGTCACAATTTGTACAACAATTGTGACGTTTTACAGTAGAGTACCCTGGTGACAATAAAGGACGACGAAGCACTATCTACACAGGCAATGGATCAAAGGTGAGCCTTTACGTCAACCACATCTGACCTATTCTTGGTCGGATGAGAGTAACCCTTCTTCCTCGATACAGAGAATGTAAATATATCTCTGACGATATGGTTCAATGGTCTTTGAGGCTTAATCAAATTATTTTTTTTAGCTAGACCTCGGTGGCCACGTCCTTACGATTGTATCGATTATGTCGTTTGTACATTCATCCATTTTTCCCCCGGTAGCGTAACACCGTCCGGATCAAAAATTCATTAAAATGCTAAATATAGCATGGTTCGAGGGAGGAAAAATTGACTCAAAGGCTTTCCCGAAATTTGATTTACGCCAAAAATTATTAATGCAGATATTTCTTGAAAGATGAAAGATACACAAAATTGAATAATTAGCCTTTCTCACGGTTTAAACATTGAAAATTCTTCTGATTAACCTTATTAACTTATTGAAAAAATAATTGTTTACTTTTCAACATTAGGCTTTGGTCAGTCCGCCCTTTAAGCTCAGAATTCGCCCTGCAGTACTCGGTCAAGCGCATTTAAAGCCGTCAACAACTCGGTAAACTTTGTTAAAACTGGGAAACCTGATGTTAATTAATTTAGGTTCAAGTTCCCACAGCGTTCACCTGGATTAGTTATATATGGTCCCAAGCTTGCCAGGCTTAATGTGATAAATTATTATTTGCGACCAAGACGGACGGTTTAATATTTGTCCCGCAGGCACTAAGTCTGTACAAAATGGATATTTCCTCGGTTGGATGAATATCTCGACGGCCGCGTAAAGTGAAAGTCCGAGTGATATTTAAAAAAGAACAATTACCAGTAAATTTCCGAACTTAATAGATGAAATTTTATTTGATCGATAGGTTATTTTCGTTTAAATTATTTCCTGGCAATTTATGAAAGACTACAGGCCGACAACCTTTGCATATTTCCTTCAGACATTTGTCTGCACTACTTCAATGTAAAAAACATTAAAAACGGCTCGATAAACTTTCTTACAGAATATTATTTAAGGCAATGGGAAATATATTTTTCTATTTATTTATATTATTAGCTCTTGTGTGCTTGTCCACATAAGAACCATACACAACATAAAAACAAAAGACTAGAACGTAAAGAGTTCATTTGTACAACCAACGGATAAAAATGTCAAGCAGTACAGGACTTCTTCTTTTTGAAAGTATATAAACAGTGTGAGAAATAATCGGTCTGCAGGGATTCTGTTTCCCAGGTTCGCGTAACAGGTGCGAAGGTGCTCCATAAAAAAAGGTTCTCTGTCAAAAGAGGTGATTTGAAACTTGAGAACTTTCCGTGAAAGGTAGGACGCCTGATCTAAAAGGCAAGTAGCCCTACGCTGGTCAGATTCGATCAGAATATTCCCAGTCTTAAGAAATTCATCTCGTCAATACAAGCCTTTTCAAGATAACTGCGGACCAATGATTCTTATAGCATTTTAATAGAAAAGTGGTTACCAAAGCCCGAAGTAAGAGTTTGACAAACCAAGATTCTTTAAAGCCCGATTTCTAATGTAGGCAATGAAAAATGATTTTACTATATCCATTAACTTTCGTGGTCCGATTAACTAAATTAATTTTTCAATTAATTGGTTGAGATAAAAAAAAAACAGTGTCACGAGCGGGATTCGAACCCACGACCGTCCGCTAAATACGTCACTGCTCTACCACTTGAGCTATCGTGACTTACATCCCCTCGGACACCTCGGACAATCGGATAGATTACACGACATTTCAAAAATGGGGAAAAGGAGGGGAAATTCAAAAAAGCTTCAATTCACGATAGCTCAAGTGGTAAAGCAGTGGAGTATTTAGCCGAAAGTCGAGGGTTCGAATCCCACTCGTGCCACTGACGTTTTTATTTGAGCCAATCCCTCATATAAAAATTAATTAATAGCAATTGACTGTACTATTGAAAATTAAACCTAATTCATTCATTTAATCTACTTCCGCTGCTTTCTTCGTGCCAAAAACCTTTTTCCCATTCGTACCAGTAACCTGCTAGTTTCTTCTCTTATGTCCTCATCTCACCCCTTGACTAAGCACTCACTGAGGAACTGACTTGATGACTCAACCGCTTAATAATTGTTTGGTACGCATTAATTTGTGCTCGTCAAGGAGGGCACACATGATTGATATACTTTGGATTGAAGTGGTTATACCCTTCCACGGCAGGCTTACTTGGCTTCTCCTTAACCAGATATCTTTCACTCTCCTCCCTACATAGGAGAAAACACAGAAAGCATAGAAACAGAGAACTACTGCTTTCAGTCGTTTCTTCCTCATCTATTCATACATCCTCTAGAATTGCCTTTCCCACTCTAACGTATTGGACCGAGGTCGTGGGTTAGAATCCCGCTCGTGATACTAACTTTTTCATCTCACCCAAGACCTTACCTACAAAGAATAATTAATTGAAAGATTGGTATTATTCCAATTAATTCATTTTTTTATGGAAGGTTTTAGGTTGAAATGAAAAAGTCAGTGTCACGAGCGGGCTTCGAACCAACGACCTTCGGCTGAATAGGCCGTTGCTATAACCACTTGTGCTATCGTGACTTCGATCCTCGCGGACACAAACTCTTCATCTCAACCTACCACCTTTTTTTCTCTCTTTGCCATTTTTCAATCCCGTTGGTTCTAATCCCGCTCGTGAAACTAACTTTTAATTTCGATCACACCACTAAACATAATGGATTTTACAGTTTTTACGTTATTGTTTTCCATTTATCCTTACATAAAAAAATAATTAATTGAAATTAGCAAATTATACTGGGTCGTTAGCTAAAAGTGAGTTTGACGAAGAAAGAAAAATCAACGAGACGTCGTTGAAAATAATGTAGAAAGAATTGGCTCAAGTTGAGAGCCGTGGGGGACCCCGTACAGAATTTGAAATGACCCATGTACACAATAAGATCTCCCAGTCCGAATAGAGTCAAGCCAAGAAAAAAGCGGGTCGCCTACACCATTCAACTCAAGCTTTCTGAGAATTATCCGAAAGTTAACTCTTTTGAAAGCCTTGAACATGTGAGAGTAAAAGGCACCGACTCCGTGTCCCAATTCGAGATTTTTATTAACAAAATCGTTTTAAGTTTTGTTTTACGAAGTCCAATGTACTTCTCTTTCCAAGAGGAAAGTATAACATACATATTAGGTAACTCATTTGATCAAAAGCACAAACCTTGTAACACCTCTTTTCATTTCTACTAAAATAAAAACTTTTTAATCCTTTTGTTTTTATGACTGCTTACGAACTATACGCATTAACTTTTTTAATTTAAATTTTTTCTATTTTTTTCGCACTCTTGTCCTTAATTTTTTTTTGTTAGAAAAGGACGAAAAGAAATAAAGCTTATTTACAGTAAAGGAAAAATAGTTAGTCAACTGCGCTAATAAATCTACGCTGTATATGATGAAAATGCTATTAGCGAATAAATGTGCCAGATGCGGTTTGCCAACTTTTGAGAAAAAGAGGTTTTTCTTTTCGAGACAAAACCTTGGGCATCGGGACAACGAAAAACGACGAACGATAGAAAATAATCCACGTTCTGCCACTGGACAGATAGCGGGGATGCCAGTCGTATCACGAGGGTTGTTTTCCATTTAAAGTAAGTCGACCAAGTCCGGAATTGATGCCATATATAATTGGCTCACTGTTTAAGAGACAGTTTGAATTTCTGTTTGACATTCGCCATCAAAATGCCAGTGAACGATCCATTTGCTACGGCAGATGAAAAGTGGATTTGGGATAACAATAGGATCCGAGAGCGATCACGAGGGGGGTCGTAAAATTTTAAGCTCCATTAGCCATCTCCGAGGGACTTCACAAAAAGATTCTACCTACAACTTGCATTCGATCCTTGGATATTGTATAAAACAAAGTAACATTACTAACTCCCTTCTATCTCAGTCGTATATTTAATGAAGGTTAAATTAGTGAAAAGTTATTTGAAAGTTGCCAGCAAGTTTTTAATATAAGATTATACGGTAAACTTTGCGTATTCGACTTTATATAAAAAAAGGGAATAACATTAACAAAAATTTGTATTAATCTAAAAAAATTCAGAAAAAAATTGCACAAAAATTATAGTGTATTTATTAATTTTACATTTTTTCTCTACTCTGCGAGTTCCCGAATCTGCGATTTGTTTCAGACGCGTGGAAAGCGAAGAAAGAATAAAAATTCTAACAAAGATTATTCAGAAATCGTGAGATGCGGTCTCGTGTGATGTAGGTTTCAGAAAAACAATTTCTCTATCGTGCCAACGTTTCGGCCTTTAATGAGATCATCTTCAGAGCCTAGGATTTACAATCATTCTTTAAATATAAAAAATTCATATAGGATGTTGAAAAATGTGAACTTATACAATGAAAAAAAGCTTTTTTCATATTCAATCGTGCCGTTTTTACTGACACATAAACACTTTGAATTAGTAGAAATACTTGGATTGAATATTAAAAAAAAATTGCATTGTATAAATTTACATTTTTCCACATCCTATATGTATTTGTTATACTTAAACAATGAATGTAAATCCTAGGCCCTGAAGATGATTTCATTAATGGCCGAAACGTTGGCACGATAAAGAAATTGTTTTTCTGAAACGTACTTCACACCAGACCGCAACGAATACATATAGGGTGTGGAAAAGTGTGAATTTATACAATGCAAATTTTTTTAATATTCAATCCAAGTATTTCTACTAACTCAAAGTGTTTATCTGTCTGTAAAAACGCTACGATTGAATATGGAAGAAAGTTTTTTTTTCATTGTATAAATTCACATTTTTCAACATCCTATATGAATTTGTTATATTTAAACAATGATTGTAAATCCTAGGCTCTGAAGATGATTTCATTAAAGGCCGAAACGTTGGCACGATAAATTGTTTTTCTGGAACTTACTTCACACCAGACCGCATCTCAGGATTTTCGAATAAGTAGTGTAGATTACTTGCATAGTCTCACGATGACTATTCAGTCTTCTAACACCAATTCGATGGTAAAACCGTACTTTTAAACTGTTGGATTTACTTATACTGGCCGGTAAATTGGATGAAATGGTCATGACGAGGGATAAGTCAGAATTGTTTTGTTTTTGACGAGTTGAATGTCTGTACGATACTTATTGTCACAAACCGAGTACATCCCTTCGAGTTGTGTCAACTTGTGTTTCCAGACCCTTGCCCTTAATAACCAAACTTAAAATGAACAATAAAGTTCCAGTTGTGGGGCATCATGTCTGTTAAAATATACAATTTTTCATGAAAGCCTGGACACCGATAAGCATTAACACAATATTATTAATCAACGCCGACTGTTTTATTTGTTTTAATTTTTAATCTAAAATAAATCGGTATCTGATGATTTAACGAAAAACCAAGTTTAAAAATGACGATTTACTTAAAAAGAAATTTTTCATTTTCACTTACAAGCTAGAAAATATGCCACTACTTGAATTTTTAACGTTACGCGTAAATTATTAACAGCCTGGTGTAAGGACTAAAATCGGCGATTGTCTATTAATGAGACGCTATGTTTAATGTTAAGCATGAACAGAACTTTCAAATGACATTTGCCATAAAAATAAATATTTATATTTATTGATAAGTTAGAATATACATTTCACGTACATTTTTCTCGTTTTTAGGCATAAAATGAATTATTACGTGTTTTTTTGGGCAGTTTTTAATTTAAAATAAGGCATTATATGAAGATTAATTGTCAACACATAGTTTCAAATGATATTTGACGTAAAAAGAAATTTTTATAACCATTTACACGATAGAAGATATGGTTTATATTATCTCGGTCGGAGCTACGCTAATATCATCAATCAAATTCAAAATCAATAACATACATATATCATCAACGCAACACCCAAAACATATAAAAATGTTTTTTTTTCTACGCTTCCTTTTCCACCCCTTCAAGATCCAACGTATATATATGCATAAAACATCAATATCTCACTGGCACTCTCAACACGACGCACAATAATAACACATCTACTCAGAAAACTAACACTTTTAAATGAGTATAAATACTTTGACTTTTGTCTAAAATTTCTAGCATTGTATAAATTCATTGCTTCACATCCTACGTGTATTTGTATAATTTAAACAATATTTCATCAATCCCAGGCACTGAAGATGATCTCAATAAAGGTCGAAACGTTGGAACGGTAAAGAAAATGTTTTTCTGAAAAGTAAGTCACACCAGACCGCATCTCACGATTTCTAAATAAATATTTAAAACAATTTATTAAATAAAATTTACCTAACAATTTATTACATGGTTTTGCTCAAAATAATGCATTAAAATTGCGGTTTTTGTGCTACATCAGACTACATCGCATCTCACGATTTCTGAATAATTATCGACTAACGGTCAGTAGTCACCACACATATATTTATAACGTGAAAATCAGTCGAAGTAAAGTTCAATTACGAAAAAATACTGCTATATATAAAAAAATATTGAACGGTGGAGGAGTACAGTGCAATGGTACAGCGAATGTAGACAGACCGGGATAATCGCATCGTTGCTTTTAGTACATCATAATGAACTTTTGAAATAAAACATCCATGACATTAAAAACCCGATTCAGGCTTATTGATAATGCTTTGATTTAATTTTACTCTGTTTCCACTCTCGAAAATTCATTTACGTCCTATTCTTTTGGTTTACTCTGTCTGAAGGGATTCGGCATTTTGCCGACTTCTCACACAGACCCAGCAGGTAAAGACGAAATAGTAAGTCATCACCTCGCAGATCATTTGAAGAAACCTCACAGTCTCATGAAATAAACAAGGATAACAGCCTTAACGAGCTCTTAAATTTATTTCTTCCAGCAGTACCGGTCGTTAATCGAATGATGACTATTTTGTCTTCGCACAAACTTCAAGTTGGACATATTCAAGCTTCGAAGGAATGTGTGGTATTTAGGGACCGTTAATGATTATTTGAAGGTCGTGAGATACGGTCCGGTGTGACGTAGGTTTTAGAAAAAATCATTTTTTCTATCGTGTATACGTATCGATCCTTATTGACATCCTCTTCAGGGCCTGTGATTTATCAACATTGTTTAAATGTACAAATGTTCATAGAATACGTATTCTTTGTTCTTCTCGTGTAGAAATTGGTGACCCTTAGTTGATGATTATTTGGAAATCGTGAGACGCGGACGTAGGTTTAGAAAAGTATTTTTTATCGTGCCAACGTTTAGATCATTATTGAAATCATCTTCGATGCTCAAAGTGTTTGTTTTCTTTGTATATGTTTCAGTTTTGTGTGTCGTGCTGAGGCTGCCAGTGGCACGATAAAGAAAATGTTTTTATAAAACCTAGACGCATCTCACCAACTTCGAAGGAAAATTAGCTTCAACAACTCGATTGACGCACCGGATAACATCTCCATGTCCAAGTCTGATTCCCTTGGCACACACTGAAGAATGGCCTATTTTTCTATATGGATTTGTACATACCCGTTACAGACATGACCGCAACTGTTCCCCTTCTGAATGAACTAATTGATTGACGTTTGCTTCGATGGCCTCAGCTCGTTAATCAGGAAACGCAACTCGGTGTTACCTCTTAGATCTATTTTTGCCTCTATATTTATGTGTACTTTATGTTTTTGACTGCTCTAATCTGGTAGCCTCGTATCATTTGAGCTGTAAGGACGGATAAAATAAAATAAAACCTGTAAATTAAATGATTAATTGTACGTCTATTAAAAGCTTACTAATTTTGATAATATCGATTCAAATATCGATAAATTAGGAGATTATTTAAGCTGGCTGACCGATAATTATATTTAGAAGGAAAAAATTCAAATCTGATAACACGTCTGGAGCGTAGTTATGAATAATGCAATGAAAAATTACAATAAACAGGCATTTAAGAATGTCCAAATAGTTTTAAAAATCGCGTGACTAGTTATTTATTAGCGTGATTTATTCCTAGATCACGAACGCCCACCGTCGCATTGTCTGTAATATTTGTTAATTTATGAAAAATAGGACTCCCGTAGTATAAGGTATAATATCTATTCCGTGATATGTATTTTTTTGCCTCTTTGACAGAAATTCATTTCATCGGTTGTAATTTAAGAATTTCATGTTCTAACGGGGCGCGAAGGTTTTCCCCGCTGCTAAATTACCAGACCGCACTGCCTATCGTGCCGTTTGATTGAGCCAAATAAATGCCCCTGTTTCCCTAACCCGGACGACGATCACTATAATGATAATGACCGTACTACTCCGTACATTTAGTGCGGTTTAACGAAAAATTACATTATTTTACGTGAATTTCTAGTTATACAAGGTAAACGTTCACCAAATAAATAGAGACAACAAATTTCCGTCTCTAATTTGAAAGTATTATAGACTCTAATTAACAATACAATTTTAACCCCTTGGTTCAAATAAAAAAACTCATCTGAAATTCTACCTAAGATAGAAGGTTGTCAAAAAATCCGTTCCTTTTTAGCGGGACGGGTTTGTATCGGCGAGAGCCGACGCTTAGAACATAAATTTCATGGTTATTAGTGTGCTCCTTGAAGGTATAAATCCTACAACGAGTACACAAAAACTTTCCTCAGAGTTATTCAGTCTTAGCCCCACATAACATTTTTGACATAGGGATGAAACCCGTAAAATAAAAATCTATAAATATTACTTATTCATTGATCTAATCAGTAAAGCTTTAAAATTTAGTGTGAGGTGTTTAATGACCGTTAGTTAATGATTAACTAACTTAATATGCAATAGAAAACCAGAATAACAAAAGCATCACCCGATTAACAATTTAACTTATTTTTTAACCTAAACATATTTTTTGTCCTAGTACATAGGTATTCATTTTGAAAGGAAATAGAACGGGAAAATTCAATCACCCAAAAATCATATAATTTACAATATTACCAACCAAAACCAAGATCGAAACGTTGGCACTATAAAGAAAATATTTTTCTAAAACCTACATCACACCAGACCACATCTGACGATTTCTGAAGGATTCGTTATATATATATATATATATATATATATATATAT
>CM077107.1:18145379-18171190 GCA_039619505.1 Cimex hemipterus
AGAGAGAGAGAGAGAGAGAGAGAGAGAGAGAGAGAGAGAGAGAGAGAACGAATGAATGAGGTTTGATTTAGCGAAGCAGAATTTTATCAAATACTTAGCACTTTCATATTCACCGAGAGAAGGAAATATCTCAGTTTTGATTTCTTACTTATAAAAAGTAACTTCACCGATTAACATTAAAACAATTTCCAGGAGTACTGTACGTGATGACATTCAAAACAGCCTGACTATCCGGGGGGTACGGTAGAAAAAACGAAAGCTATCGTTAGATACCGTTTAGCGTTGTTGGAAGTTAGTATATTATTAACGACATAGCTAAGTAAGTGGTACGAGGAACAAGAATCGAGGTATTAACACTAAGCTACGAGGGCCGACAGCCGGTAAGGATATTAAAGCTTAGAGCCGGAAGAAAGCGAACCGGTATTGATTGTCTTAGGGGGGCAGACTTCATTAGCTCTGTCTATTTTACATTGGTCAATCGGGCCCGAATACGGCCAGTTGCACTAAATTCAAACACGTTTCAACAAACATTTTCACATAGGAGAGCCAAAAAACGAAAAAAATTGAGAAAAGTTTCGTTTACTACGAAAATTATATCAAATTTTTCATGAGTTTCACATTTCTTTTTAGTTTTAATTTTCATGCACTACAATTATGAGCAAAAATGAAGTCATGCCCTCACCCCAGAGTTCTTGATATTCCTCAGGGCAGGGTTAAGAAACCCCTACCTTTCACGCTAATAAATTAATGTTCCTCTTCATACATCACATACTCACCACAGAGTACGCGATATTTCTCGGAACAGAGTTTATGCACTCTTCCTTTCACTCTAATAGATTACTTTTCCTCTTCATACATCACACACTCAGCCCAGAGAACTCGATATTTCTCAGGGCGGTTAAGAAACCACTTCTTTCACTTCAATGACTTCCTTTTACGCAGTTATTCAGTAACAAGTACACATAATTTCATAACATTCGGTCGACGGGTACCGAAGGGGGCCAATTTTCTCATTGGAAAAAGGTCGGCGTAAATAAATTTAAATTAAATTCGATACGACCTCTGATTTTCCAAACCGCAGATTCATAGCCCATTGAGATCAAAAACGTTTAATTAAAAATTTGAATTCGGTTCATTGGCGTTTTATACGAATTAAAAGCCAAATTTTGCTAATATTGAACTATTAAACTCTCGAATAGGATGTTTTTTCTCATTGGCCATCTTTCAGACTTACGTACATAAAATATATACTATCATACAGTCTATGAATTATTTAAATGTATCGTGTCCAGCGTTACAACTGGAGAATAAATTGAATGAGTTATGTCAAGAGTTACTTTATGAATAATGTGAGAACTGCAAACAGGAAGGTAGAATTCGTCCGGGCTCACTAATCAAAGGGACAAAGGAACGCTTTTCATCTCGCCCCTATTTTATTTAGTATTAGCTTCATAAAGGTTATTGTTATAGTTCCATCTAACAGTAGAATGCAATGAGTTTTTGTTTTATTTACAATCTGGAACTGTCGTTCATTTAATAATTCCTTGATACTATGAGAATGTTTGTACAAAAAGGTTTCTCAGAAATTATATTTAATAAATTCCTACAGTCTTCGTTTATATACTTAATTTATTTTCCAATCTTTGTATATTAGAAGTGACAGGTGTAAAATTATTGCAATTATAAATATATCCGTCAGAGTTCTGTCAGGGGATTACATAAATTTCGATATGTAAAATTTTTTGTAGAATCGTAGTACAATATTTGAAAATTTAAAAACCGTCAAATTACAATATTTATTGTCAAAATATACGATACTAGCATTATATATATGGAATTAGCTATTGGACAGAAGTTGAAAGTGTCGTAATCTTTGTGCTTAGTCGGGTAAAGCCAGAGGATGTGTTAGTCACATTTAGGAACTTGGGATTTCTAGCTTGTAGAACGTTAATGGTTCCTTAAGCTCTTTTGCAGGTGTCTTACGATAAAATCTAGCATTCCCTGACAATATGTTTAAATGTTTACCTCATTAAAAATTGTTGTTTTGTTTGTTCAATTTATGTCAAACTAAAAGAATAATCCCGTATTTTTCAATAAGTTAATTTTATAAATAGCCTTAATAGATAAGACTTTTGTACACACA
Source organism: Cimex hemipterus (assembly GCA_039619505.1). Taxonomy (NCBI): domain Eukaryota; kingdom Metazoa; phylum Arthropoda; class Insecta; order Hemiptera; family Cimicidae; genus Cimex; species Cimex hemipterus. The sequence continues at coordinate 18,147,523 of CM077107.1, forward strand.
AATAAATTACTTCTCGTAATCTGTATATAATTATTTTTCCCGTATCAATCTCGATTAATTTTTTTACGTTCCAAAACCCGTCATTACTTAGCGTCATGAATACGTGTTTTTTAAATTAAGGAGATTCTATAAATGGTAACTTTTTATATATTTTCTTCTTTGGACTGAGATTTATTGACAATGATCTTTTCTACATTTTTGGCAAAACGAGGGAAAAGTCGAAAGGTTGAAGGTTGAGATGAGGAGTTGATATCCGAGTGGAACGGAGTCACGATAGCTCAAATAGAGCAACGGCCTATTGGGCAGAAGGTCGTGTGTTCGAATCCCGCTCGTGACACAGATTTTTTTTCATTTCAACCAAAACATTAAATAAAAATATTGAAGTAAATGTTCCAATTGTTTTTCATCACATTTTCACAACACGTTACTTTATTATTATGTCTACCGGTTCAGTCCAAAAGAAAAGATTAAAGCGCGTGCTTCAAAACAACGATTAAATCCAATGGTTTCGTGGTCCGTTGATTCCATTTTTCGCCGGGAATCAAATAGATAGATCAAATAGAAAATACATGAAAAATGGCAAAAAGGATGAAAATTGAAAAGGTGGGGTTGAGATCGGAAATTAGTGTCCTAGTGGATCGAGGTCACGATAGCTCAAGTGGTGGAGCAGCAGAAGGTCGTGGGTTCGAATCCCGTTCGAGCCACTGACTTTTTATCTAAACTAATAACCTTAATTAATCGTAAGACAAAAATTAAAATTGAGTTTACTGCTCTCTTTTATTTTATTATTTATTTATTAACAAAATTAACCACGATATATCCATGCCGGTTTAAACTAACCAAAGTTTCAAATTGGAACGGAAAGTGAAATCGATCATTAGATTATCTTCGAATTGGATTAAATGGATCAAATCAGCTCCTTCTACAGAAAAAATCCTATTAAATTATGTGCAGAGCTTAGTGACCATTAATCGATAATTATTCAGATATCGTGAGATGCGGTCTGGTTTCTTTTCTTTATCGTGCCAATGTTTCGATCTTTATTGAGATCATCTTCAGGGCTCAAAGTGTTTGTGTTCTGTGTAATTATGCCATTCTTGTCGTGCCGAGAGTGCGGGGCATTTAGGATGTACGTGTGTAACTTAAACAATATTTGTAAATCCCTGGCTCTGACGATGATCTCAATAAAACATCGAAACGTTGGCTGGATAAAGAAAATGTTTTTCTGAAATCTACATCACACCTCACCGCATCACACGATATCTAAATAACTATTAAATTATGCTAGGAAAATTGCCGTCATAGATAAGACGGGGATTACAAATAATCGACAATTCGGTATAAATATAAAATCATAAAATGGATCACACATTGAATAAAATCAGGATCATCGACCGAACCAGGAATGTTCGAACCATTCCCAATACCTGATCGTAGGCCATTTATCAAAAAGGTAAGTCACACTACCATAGATAAAGCGAGTAAAGAGCCTTTGGTCACTTTCCCACATTCCTGGCCAAAATCACGCGCTTGAATTCATCAACGATTTATTATAGTGCGTTAAAAAACACATCAAACCATCTAAACCTAGTTAAAACAGAAATAAATACAAAATACATTTAAACCTAAATTAACTATTGATTTTATACAATCATTACACTTCAACTAAATAATCTTTACTAGGGAGATATTTCATAACGTTAGCGTGAGCGATAACGCTAATTTGACGTTAGTGCGCATGCGCAGATTTAACGGAACGTTATCTGAAATAGCTCTCTTTTTTTTGTCTTAAAATGCCGTTGTTTAACGGTTTACTGTCATCGAAGCAGTTTAAAGGAGTATAATAAAATTGTTTATTTTATAATTAACATTTTACAATTTGTACAAGTTTTCATGAATTCGGACTCCCAGAAGCATGAACGTATATTTGACATTCCGACGTTCCAACATTAAAATATTTACATTGCTTGATTTATTGAAATACAAGCAGAAATATGGCAACCTTATACATCCTAACTTCAATAAAGCCAGATCAATTGTGTTAAAGGATAAAATTCTAAGGGAGAGTAGAATATGTTTATACTGAGCATTTTGTATGGTTAGGTAACTGCACGATAATATTTTACTTTTTCTCAAATTTATAATCTAAGCTAAAAGCTTTTTTTAATGTGTTTTTCATACTTTTTGTCTTATATTTAATTTAAACCGAACTGGCCCTGAATTACAACTATCAGGCCCTCAGCGTTTAACACCCTAACCATCCCTAACTATCGTTAGCAATCAAACGAAAATCCATTCATTTCTGCTATTACTACAAACTGGCCAGGAAATTCAACAAATCCGTCATGAGAAAAGTCTTCATATAGCGTCAAAGTAATTGGAAAATCGTCGATCTTGAAATAGATGAAACATTATGAAAAATTATTATTTTTGTTAATATGGGTAAACGGAAATGCTCAATATAAAGGAACAACTAGTCGGAAAATAGAAAAACTGTGTGTGATTTCATCATCCTATCAAGATAAAATCATCAGATTTAACTTCAATACGTAATTTTAAACCGGCTAGATCTCGTCGGTAAGCCAAAGAAACCCTAAGTATTCAAGAGTCGTTGAATCACACATTTTTTTAACGTACTCCAACAATTGTGAAACACTCTATGTTCAACTTTGTTTCCTAAGTGGTCTAGTTGAAGGGCCAAATCGTTTTCGTTTGTGAATCGTAGTTACCGATTTACCTCTTGTGGAAGTTCGAGTTCTAATGGTTGCCACTTTGAACATTATTGCGAGGGGATAATTTTGATCGCGTTGTAATAGTTCGAAATGAATTAACCTATTTCTAATAGCTTAAAATATCACCTAAAAATGTTTTTACTTATAAGGGCACATTTACCAACACCATGTGGTCTATGTAAAATGTATTTGATATCTTGTCTATTCTACTTTTTTTTGGCTTTATGTTCTCTGTATATTAGCCAGAAGGCAATGTATCTTATGAGTATTCGTTTTTCCGGGAAAGCTATCGTGAATAAAAGGTCAGAGGCGACGGCGGGAATCGAATCCACGAAATCCAGCCTATCTACCTACTTTATAGGGCAAATAATAAAAACACAGGTTTATCAAACATATGAATTCTCAGGAGAGTAAATGTGATCATTTTATTTTTTAAAGGCGAAAGATTCATTAGGAGACGAGAGTACACGAACGACATACCGACTTCAAGCCGCGCCAAAGACTTAGAAAACTACGAAGAGTTCAAGGACTTAAATCCATCTTGACCGTCAACTCTGAAACTAATCTTATACGAGACTTTACTTTGGCCAGGAACGGGGTTCTGCCAAGCCAACCAACATCAGGGTGAAAAAAGTGCTAAAAGTGCTGTATCGCAAAAGTGCTAAAATAAATCGTCAAAGCTTCTCGCTAAGTCATTGACCTCAATATTCTTTCGTCAATGAATTGATCCAGTCCAAATTCAAAAGTGACACACCAACCATCTCGATCCATCCTGACCCTACTGCTTGAGCCTTCTCTACGCATTCCCGTGCAGATAGACCGCCATGTTGCCTTAATCGACTATAGATTCGAGAAATCCTTGCTCCTTAATCCTTCACGCTGAGTGCCACCATTGGCTGGTTCCTGAATACATGTCTCTGGGAGCACGCGGGCATTATTGTAAATGCTATGGCCGTGTTAAAAAAAAGTTCTATGTATCACATTTGGAAAATGTAAATACAAATAGCTGTAGACTGCAAATAAATTAAAAAAAAAAAAGAATTATCACAAGCAATTTATCTTTCCCTTGTAGACTTCTAAATCTTGTCTATAAACATTTGACAGGGCATTGATGACCAGTAAAGCCTTAGGGGAGACGAGTGGCCGAATAGGCTACTGACTGACTAGATCAATTACTACTTTGCGACAAATTTAAATTTTTTAAATTAGCACAATAATAGCACTTAGCTTGTAAATAAAGGTAAAAATTATTGTCATTAAAAATCATTAGTCTTCGTTATCCATAATGAACATAAAAAAGATAAATTTGTAATTAAAAATCAATTTATTAAATAATTAATATTATTTTAGATACGTATAATAATTTTTTGTTAATTAAGATTGTTTTGTTTGTCAACACCTGTTTGTGAACAGGTAGAAACATAACTACTCAGCTGTAGAGTTATTAAAGTTGAGAGTGAATGTGAAAAATCTACCTTATAGTTCAGATATTGCCCTTTTCTGTTATTATTTATTTCAATATTCATTCACTAGTTTTCCCTGTCCGATTGTCCAATTTATATTTTTTAATTAATTACGGTTTTTAGTTGAGATCAAAAAGTCAGTGTCACGAGAGGGTTTCGAACCTATGATCTTCAGCTCGATCCACTCGGACACTAACCCCACCTTTCGAATTTTCCCACCTTTTGAAAAATGGCAAAAAAGGAGGGAAAATTCAAAAGATGGGGTTGTGAAGGAAAGTGAGCGACCGCGTGGATCGAGGTCACGATAGCTCAAGAAGGAGACCAGCGGCGTACAAGCCGAAGTTCGTGGGTTCAAATCCCGCTCGTGACACTAACTTTTTTGATCTCAACTAAAAACATTAATTAATTGAAGGATGTACGATACAGTTTTGGTCAAGGGAATAAATTTTATAATGGCATGGAGAAAAGGTTTGGGATTTTGGAAGGTTTAGCGCGCGTTCCCAGTTATATGCTATAGCTTATTTTGAGATCAGGTAATGCGATCTGTTGTGATGTAGGTTTCAGAAACATATTTTCTTTAACGTACCAACGTTCCGATCTTTATTGAGAACATCTTCAGGGCCTGGGATTTACAAAAATTGTTTACATATATCAATAATTGATATACAACAACGTTTGTAAATCCCAGGCCCTGAAGATGTTCTCAATAAAGATCGAAAAGTTGGCACGATAACGAAAATGTCTGAAACCTGCATCACACCAGACCGCACCTCACGATTTCTAAATAAATATTTATTTAAAACAATTTATTACATGTTTTTGCTCAAAATAATGCATTAAAAACCAAGAAACGTTACTATTATGATACTGATTTTTGGCACTGTGGCTTGATTTCGCATAGATGTGCGCACCCTATAAAAACGTGGCAAGACGTCGGATAGGATCGGGTAGCGTCGTTTGGCGTAGCATTGGGTAAGTGTGTTCCCGGCTTAAAGAACCGTTCTTAGGGATAAGGAAGCTTAACTTCAAGGCTGAAGTATCAGTAGAACCCTCTTCGATTTGAACCGCTTTTGTTACAAACGGGCGAATTTATTATTATTATTTTAAGATCAAATTCAAACCAAACAAAACCGAAAACGCCAAAAACGAGTAAAATTCGTGCATCCAAAAAATAAGATTAGCGTTAAAAGAACATCTTTTCTACTAATTAAAGTCTTGATTTCTAAGCAATCGGAAATGCAATTTCACGCGAATCAAGTCTTTTGTCATTACTATTAACCAATAAACACAATGTGTTTTTAACAACGTATTAATCGATATATTCTTGTGTTTGTTAAAACTTCTTATTTGTATATGTTCGTTAACGCAGATTAGCTTGAATTGCTGTTTATACAAACGAGAACTCGAAGTGGAAATGTTGTTGGTTGGGAAGAGAAGGAAACGAAGCAAATCGCCCCTCAAACTGAGAATAGCCGAAAAGTAGGATGACGTAAATGTGGCATCACAGGAGTGCCGTCAGCGGTTTGTTTACACCGGGGTGACGTGAACGGCTGAACGACCCCAGTCTATTTGTTTAAAAAATCCACCGCGAAGACGTTCACCGGGCTTGTGCTGTTGTGTTTCACAGACGTTTTAATTCGCACTCGCACTCCTCCACACTCGGCCTCTTTCACGATATTAGGGATAAAAGTAAACAGACCCGACAATAAAAAAGAAAAAGAAAAGGAAAAACCTTGTTCTATTTCCCACCGGAGAAACGTCGGTCTTATGTAAGATTTTGTTAAAACTGGATCTTTGGTAACTAATTTCATTTGGCTATGAGTGTTCAATCATGATCTTTTCATTCATTTGAAAACAAAATTACGTCATCCGAGAACACTAATTACAAAACGGACATTGATAACAACGAATTGAACAGTTAATGTGATAATACTAAAAGTAGTATAATTATAATAAGTATAAGTAAATTATATATAAGTAGTCTAATTAAATTATAAATTTTAAACTAATTGACGATTAGTTTAATGTTAAAAAGGAGAGAGAGAGAGAGAGAGAGAGAGAGTGAAAGGGGTGGGTCGAGAAGAGAAAGAATAGCAGATTGAGAGAGAATGGATAGCGTTTTATTTAAAAAAATCCCCCAAATTTAAGAACGAACTACCGTTCTTACAAACAGACACGAATCTTACAAACTCATACTATAAAAGAGTGAGAGAGAGAAGCTTTTGGCAGGAAGGGAAGAGAGAAACCAGATAAAAATCTTATCGTTAGCCTGACCAGCTAGATTTTATTTTAAGTTTCCAGCTATAAGTCGGTCAAGAAATTGGCTAATGTATAAAAAAAATTAACGAGATTAAAAAAGGCGTTTATATTAATAGAATAATTGTGGGCCGCCTAATAGGGACGGGATGAAATAAAGTAGCAAAGTTGGTGGGTGATGGGCAATCCATCAAGGCTTCCTCCGCTGGCCATTTCTTATGTCGAACTGCCTCAATATGATCCCAGGCACTGTAATAGTTTGCGGATTCCTAAATTGTACCTGATGAGGTAACAGATTAAATTCAAAATTAAATTTTGATAAAATTTTCACAGATCAATTCTATTAAAAAATAATTCAAGATGTCTGATACAGATACTATCTAATTAACCCAATAGTTGTGTGTTTTGTGCAATGTTCTTCTGAAAAGAATTTACGAATATTTCAAAGTTTCTAAATATAGTTGTTTTGTGTTTGTAGAATTCTAGACGTTCTGCGAATTGAAATAATTGTTCGAATTTCATTCGTTCTTTGCGTTTTTTAAAGTCTCAATTCTTTTGTGTGGGAGCTGATTGAATTTTAAATTAAAAAAATACTAACACGATATTCCGTATTGTGCGGTATTTAATTTGTTTGTAAATTGGATTTTTTTTTCTTGACTAGCTGTACCGGAGGAGAGAATTATTTTTATCTTTTCCAATTTCCATCGGCGGTTGAACTTTTCCCTTGGAAAATCGTGGGCGGAAGAAGATTAGATGTACGTAAAAGATACCGCTATTTGTAGGCAATTCCACTCCTTGACACGAGGCTTGACAGTCGGAAGACCAGAGGAAATTAATGTGCACTCGCACCTGGACAGTACAAGACTTGTTCATTCAAAAGCATGAACGGATCATTTCTCATCAGTCATCACCATTAACGACAGGGCAAAATTCAATAGATGCAGAACACAATTTCCACTCCTATAAAATATTTGTTTTTTAGAAACAAATAAAAATAATTTTTAATTGCAAACTAGAAAAACAAGTTTGACTAATGTATTGCTATTACAGCTGTTTTTCTAAGATGTAAAACTATGTTAATTTTAAACATTTTTATTTTATTTATAAGTTTTTAGATATTTATGATTTTGTCTTTTTACGAGATTTAATGGTGGTTCATCATTTCTTATATGTCTGTAAGACCTAGGGCGCTTGACGTCGGATGGATATGCACAACGTGGCAAGGCGTCGGGTAGCATTGGGTAGCGTAGCATAGCGTTTCATCGAGTGTGTTCCCGGCTTAAGGCATCTCAAGAGGAGATGGTGCCACGATCTTCTCTCTCATGAGAAGGCAGTTTAGTTAGTGAAGTGGAAGAATCAAAAATTGCAGACTGTAATAATACACTGGAAAAAAAATCTGCAGATGGATAATTTTTATTATATGGACAGTTGAGAAATATTCATGTTAACCAGTTTTCTGATATCAGTATTGTATTACAAAGCGTAATAGAACTGGTTGGAGCCAGTCTGTAGGATCCGACGTCGGTTCCTCTACTCCCGGAAGTTCTCGATTTCCTCTTTTATCGCCGAACGATTATTTGTCATATCCAAACGCTCGGGTTTCGGATCCGGGGCAATTTTTAGGTAATCTGGTCCGGCCATCTGGTGAATATTACCTCTCTCTCTGCCGTCTGACTAATATGACATCTAACCATTTCCGCTTACTTTTGCGTTTTCACATAAGATTTTTTTCACATTTCAACCTGAGAGTAGTTATGTCAAGTTGATGGAAAAAAACCATCAGGTTACTTTAAGGATTTTCATGAGTCGTTAGCATTTATCAATAAAAAGAGATTGTCAATCCGGAAATTCCTTCTCATTCCTCTTTCTTGGTTTTGTTATATATTGAAAAGCTTTATAGTGACTAGAAAAAAATGACCATTTCATCCAACAATCAGCCCTGAAGCAAATAACTGATACAGACAACTATATTGAAATTGATTTATTCCCTTACATTTCATATTCTGGTCAACTAAATAATAGTACAACATGACAATACCTAAACAGAACATACATGTCCAAACTATATTTTACTTTTTTTTTTGTAAATAAGTTCTAGAACTTTTTATGAACCATCCACTTTATGAAAGTCTTATCTTTCGATTTCTGCTATGATCAACAAACGCCCTGTTATCTGGCTGGAAGAAAACAATTTAGTAATTTCCTGTTGGGAATTTACTAATTGTGTTAAGTCTGATATGACATAACACATGTGTTCTCTGAGCCAAACACGTTCAAATCCTTTCTCAACATCGTTAGGTAAATACCAGCCCCAAATGCCTTTTTTACATTAAAATAATGATTATTCGGAGATCATGAGATGCGGTCTGGTGTGACGTAGGTTTTAGAAAAACACTTTCTTTGTACCAACGTTTTGATCTTTATTGAGATCATCTTCAGGGCCCATGATTTTTAAACGTTGTTTAAATTTTACAAATACATGTAGGATGTAGGAAAACGAATTTATACAATGCTAGAAAATTGTAGATTTAAAAAATTGAATTTATATGATTATTTTATTATTATTAATGTAAAATTTTCTAGCATTGTGTAAATTCATTCTTTTACTCTACGTTTTCTAGCATTGTATAGATTCATTTTTTTTTAAATTTTCTAGCATTGTAACAAATTCATTTCTTTTAAATTTATAATATTCTAGCATTGAATAAATAAATTTTTTCACGTCCTATATCTATTTGTAAAATTTAAACAACGTTTATAAATCCCAGGCCCTGAAGATGATCTCGACAAAGATCGAAACGTTCGCACGATAAATAAGATGTTTTTCTGGCACCTACATCACACCAGAACGCATCTCACGATCTCCAAATAACCATTAACTAACGGTAACTAAACACTACACATTAAAATAATGCAGAATCGTATCCATCCACCAATCCTGACAGGTGCATGGATGTATTGCGTTGTCCGGAAATAATGCCGGTTATAAATTAAAAACAATTACATAAAAACATTTATACGCTTTTTGTCAATTAAAATACTGTCTATTGCTCTCGATACCCTTTTCCAAACGTGGTGGCCCTTCTCTACACCGTCTGAATAGAATTTTGAGGCTTTGTTATTTGCAAATTTCGTAAATGCATTTTTTAATGTTTTTAATCAATAAATTTTTTATGTTGTAAAACGTTGATGAGGTGTCTGAAAAAATGGTGGTGGGTAGGCGAGAAGTCTGGAGAATAAGGAAAGTGACGCAGAACCTGATAACCAAGTTTAAAAGTTTTCGTGCTGTCATGGGGCCGGGCGTTGTCGTGTAACAGAATCGGCCTTTTCCGATTGACCAAAGATGGCTTCAATAATGCCAATATCTGGTGCATTGCTTCAATTCGAGAGCGATACATTTCGGCATCAATTGAAGAAGCTGTAGTAAATCAGCCGAAATGAAGCCAACCAAAGAGTCATTGTCACCTTTTTGATGAGCGGGGCTTTTAGAAAACGTGATGCTGCTTCTCCTTTGTAGAACCAATGTCCATAACGTTTCCTGTTATCATAGCGAATACACTTTTTTTCACAAGTAACAATTCTGTCCAGAAAAAGAATATTTCTGTTTCGGCAGAGAAGCGTTGTGCAAACTTCGTAACAATGGTTTTTTTGATGGTTTTCCAGATTTTTCGTCTTTCCAATTGCTTCCAATTCAGCGAAAGTCGATTTGTAAACCGAAAGATTCTCTGCAACTTCTCGTACAGTCAAAGTGTACTTAAAGATTTTTTTTTATGAAGAGACACTCGGTCATGAATTACAGAGTTACAAGACTGTCGCAGTCATTATTGTTTTCATCTCGCACGAACGAAACGCCACAACAAGAAGGATTTCTAGTTTGATTGTTCGGAAATTGACAAATATGTTATTGGTGTTTTGATTATTTTTATTGATGCATTTTATCGCAATGGCATGAACAACTAAAAACTGATTGAAGCATGTGTCACGGGTGGGACTCGAACCCACGGATGTCCCAAAACCGTCACATTTTTCAATCTAAATATTTATGAAATATCCGATGAATTTATCTTCCAGTACGAAAAGCTCGCCCATTTTGAAAGCACCAATTGTCAGACAAAACCAGCTAAACAAGACGAACTGGATGATCATTCACAACTGAGTTCCGTGGTTATTTTTAATTAAACCCTATACATACTCTTATGGAATCCTTACCCGATAGGTGTAAAGACAGAGGAAATCTTGTACAGGAAATGATAGGACGAAGAGGAGATCGCAGGACGCGTTTGTGCCTTTGTACATCCAGATTCTTACAAGTAGGAGAGGAAAAGCCGCAAAATCCTACAATGAGCTGCTGGTAGGGTTATAGAGGTTGATCTACTATAATAATAAATCTGCTGAGGTCAAGGTGAAGAAGGCCTTGTGGCCGACTCTTTTATCCCTATCCCCTATCTGTATAAAAATGGGTCATAAAGATATGATGTTTTCTACAAAACAAAAAGCCTCGGCTGGTGGATAAAAATAAATGCCAGTACATTTATATCGAACTACGACAGCAATCCTTTCTCCTGTATAACTCAACCGGGTCCCTCTACCCTCGGCAAACTGCCTTCGGTACTTATGACTATACATCGACCAACTCCTCATGCGGGATCCCGTAAAAGACCTAAACGTATACAAACTTTTTTCTAGACTCTTGGACAAATCCAAACGATTCCTTAGCAATAAAATCTAATCTACGACACATTACTTAAACCGATGGATTTAATGTATGGAAATATGGGTCGAGGGGCAGAAGACTACTTTTTATCTCTATCCCATCATGATTTTAGTTCATTTTCATTGTATAATTGAAGTACTAATATATATTTTATACGTAATATTAATGTTATATGTTTGGTGTTAGTCAATGATTACTAAGAGATCGTGAGATGCGGTCTGGCGAGACGTAGGTTTTAGAAAAACATTTTCTTCATCATGCCAACGTTTCCATTTTTATCGAGATCATCTTCAGGGCCTGGGAGTTTTAAACATTGTTTAAATTTTACAGTTACATGTAGGACGTGAAAAAATTAATTTATTCAATGCTAGAACATTTTAGATTTAAAAGAAATGAATTTATTACAACGCTAGAAAATGTTAGATTAAAAATGAATTTATACAGTGCTAGAAAATTTTAGATTAATAATAATAAGATAATTGTATAAATTCAATTTTTTATCTAACTATTCTAGCATTATAAATTTGTTGCTAACCTAAAATTTTCTAGCATTGTATAAATTAATTTTTTTCTAAATTGTATAAATTCATTTTTTCTACATCCTACGTGTATTTGTATAATTTAAATAATATTTCATCAATCCCAGGCATTGAAGATGATCTCAATAAAGATCGAAACGTTGGCACGATAAAAAAAATTGTTTTTCTCAAACCAACGCCACACCAGACAGCATCTTACGATCTCTTAATAATCAATAATTTTAATTTATTTTATTAATTAATAAATCAGATATATAAAGGTAATATCGCTATTTAGGATATTTAGTGCGGGGAAACCAATAATTAATTCTGGAAAATAATTAAATATTATTTCTTCTGCAGTGTATTTGCATTATTTCTGAGTAAAAGTGATCAATGAATCAATTACAAATCTAAATAATAATCGGCTTAACTTCATTACCAATTTCGACCACTCAGAAAAATAAGTTGAAAAATTTGTTATTTCTTAAAACATTTTGGCCAAACTTGGAAATAAACCTTTGGCAATTCAAATGTCCTTATACCAAATCACACTCACGTAATTACTTAAGTCATTTGGAAGTTCGTATTATAAATTATGCTCTCTACTGATTTTTCAGAGAATGTACTCCACATTTATGCCGTTTTTATATTTCATCACGTCAACATTACCATGTCAAGCCTCATAATTGACAAAATTAACGAGGAAACGCGTGTTGAATAATTGTTAAATGCCTGGGATAAACGAGTTACCCAACTCGGTCTAGGCTCATTCAACATAAACGAAGACCCGTATTGGTATGCAGATGTATGTTTATGCACTTACCCCATCTGGGCTGTACTTCGAGAGAGGGCCGGTGCCGCTGAACTCATCTAAGACAGACTGAACTGTCTTGCTCGAATCTGGAAAAAAAATGGTTTAATATAAAAACAATTGCTATTTCGGAATGAGGGCAGGTTGGGTTTTATGAATATATTGCTTAATGATTTTATGCATAGAAAAAGGTTTGTACCAAAGAAATTCGCTTACTCTAGATCAGGATCCATCTTATACAATTGTATGTTTAGGGATGCAAAAATTAATAATAATATTTATTGGCCAAAATTTTCCATATTGGTTATTACGAGATAAATAGTCAAATTAGAAAAAGGGCAAACAATAATAATATGTAGCTCTAGGGGTATGAATAGTCGTCAATGAAATTTGAAACTATTTATTTAAAAACTTAATAAATCTGTAGACATCTTTTAAATTGTTATGACGACCTTAAAATAGGTTGAAAGCTTGGTAGGGGCAAGAATTTGTTTTGGTCGTAATAAAAAGATCAGATTATTCGTGAGTAGAAAATCGTTTCAATGTTTATTTTAATTGAAAAATGTTACGAAGGTTATGTCAAATAAGTGGGAAATCAGAAGGATTAAATCGGATTTGTGCTTTCTTTCTCCTGGGTTTTCGGTTTTCTGGTTTCAAAATTTGACACAACTGCAACCGGTAAAGCCGGACCGCGATTCCCTTCTCGGCCGACTTAAGCAAATTGTTGCCAGAATTATTAATAATCTTCAAACGGGCCGGCTGCCCCACCGCAAATCCGTTTCTCGGACAAATTTAATGTTTCTCTTGCCGGAGTGATACAGCAATTTATTAATAACACCTTGAATTATAAATGCCGTTAATTTTTCACGCCCGGATACGCCAGTGCAACATAAACACTATGTATGCCATGCGCTGTTTTTTACAACCAGCGTATTATGTTTCAAATTTATAAACATGTTACCAAAGCATGTGCGCCACCTTGACGGCAGCACCAAATAGTTTCGAGATAGAAAAATGCTTTCGTGGATTTTTTATACAATATGCAACAAGAATCAGAAATATTATATATGAATTCACTAATTTCATGGTCCGCTTGACCAATAGATAAAAAGTCTGTTTTATGAGCGGGATTCGAACCCACGAACTTCGGCTAAATACACCACTACTCTACGACTTGAGCTATCTTGTCTTCGATTTTCCAAATTGAAAGGAATAACTTAGTCAATTGACCACTCAAACGTAACATGATTATACTTAAACTTAAGTTGTTGCTTAGTATAAACTTATAATTTTACATAAAACGTAAAAATTAAATTTTTTAACTTAGTAGTCAAACGTGCGCTTCTCAATATTTTATTAAATAAAGATCAGAAATTGCTCATGCCGGCTTCTTGCTGGAGATTCCTGCTCATCGCCACCCTAAACATATGTCTGTTTCATGCAGATTATGACCCGTAAGAAATTTTGCCTTAATAATAAAAAATGAGACAGCTTTTTTTGGGAAGTTACTGAAGAAAGTCATCTGGTATAAAACCATGACCAGGTGAATCTTATAATAAGAAGCACTATTTCTTGTTTATTATTGAGATATCGTGAGATGGGGTCTGGAGTGATGTAGGTTTCAGAAGAACATTTTCTTTAACGTGCCACGTTTCGATCTTTTATTGAGATCATCTTCAGGGCTCAACAAGATACGAAAAAATGGCACAAGTACACAGAAGACAAACACAAAAATGTTTTTCTAAAACCTACATCACACCAGACTGCATCTCACGATATCTCAATAATTATCGCTTAGCGGTCACTAATCTCTACCCATTTTTACACACACACTATTTTTTGTAATACTTGTTTTGGAGTGAATGGTTAGGTGACAAATGTAAAGGAATACCTGTCATAATCGGATATTTGTTCAATGTCGACTATGTTATGAGGTTTGAATATCTCGGAAAGATCTCCGAAATGTTTTCTACTTTTCTTTATTCCATCATAATTTTAAACAGGAGTTGAGACAACGGGGTTTACTACGCCAGAGGGCGACTCTTCTGTTGAAAAGTTTTTCAAATGTGTTTCGTACGATTGTTGATGAAAGTTGTGATTTTGTTTGTCGTTGATTGATTTAGTACCAACGTTACCAAAGGTTTCTGTCTCTTTTTTCCCGTACTATTGCTTTATACCAAAAAAATAAAGAAAAGCTTCAAAATAATTCTCTTTAGCAATTAATAACCGATAAATTTAAAAACTTCAATGGTATACATTGCAGTAAAAATTAATATAGTCTGTTCTAAATTTCGTCCTCCTTATGAACTCAGCTATTGACGGAACTTTAATCCAAAAGGAGACCACCAACCCTGCCTAGATTGATGACGTCGCTACCGACAGCAGTCAGCTGAGTACAAACTTGTATGGATTATTTATGGGCCGATTAAAAAGTGGTCATCGCCGTCATTCAGCCCTTTAAACGGAAAATTGATCGCTTCCTTTTTCTTTTTTCTGCGTATCTTTGTCCCTACCTCATATTTTGTAGCCTGTTTTTTTTTTAACTCGCTTGCCTCTCGCAGTTACCTCAGGCGTCAAATTAAAAGAAAAGTCGAACATTTTTACTCTATTCCCTCCTTCCCAAAGAATGAAAAAACGCGTTCAGTACGCAGACCCTCTCCCGCAATGCCTGGTGACGACCCGAAAACAATCTGCCGCCTGACGTTGTACAGGATATTCCTGTGATGCTGGTTAAACCTTTCGTCAAACAAATAAATTAATTTAACTCCCTGACAACATACTTTCACACAGAGTACTCGATATCCTCGGGGTCGCTTGTCAACATCCTCCTAGGTGATAGTCTCTTCATTCACGCTAAAAAATTTACATCCACACCGACATATCACACAGCATATTTTTTTATCCACCTCCCCCCGTACCTACGGGAGACCCCATACCGGCGGACCACGGCCACTACACTAATTCAAGTAGGATGCAAGTTTAGGAGATCTTATTGTGCTTAACATCTTCCTTCGACCTTACCCTGATAGGGAAGACCCAAGGAAGAAGGGAAATTATTTTTTTTTTAAATTATTATTATCTCTCCCCCTTTTTGGTTAATCCTTTTGAATACACTTTCTAACAGTTAAAATATTTTAATAAATAAATAACAATTATGGGTACAAGGAGTAACCAGACCGGAATTAAAAGTTCAGAGGAACGCTAAGATCTACCAAGTAACATCATAGGAAGAAAAAGAAGAAAAAGGAAAGAACGAAAAACCTAATCAGGAACTTTATCCACTATAGCTCGTTGAACAGTCTGAGTTGGACACTGTCATCAACTCCGCCGTAGGGACACAGTGGGCTGTTAGCGGTGCAAGTAAGCGTTGAACTTTCCATGACCAGTCATTACTTGTGTCATCCAGTAATCTGGTTGAAACCACTTTGCTTTTGCTCAATACTGCGTAGAAACTCATGGGTTAATCTACCCTTGGTGCTTCTGTCTCATCTTTCCTGTTACAAGTTGTCCATTCAAACTGTAAGGATCTCCCGGATCTGCTTTCTAGATGCAGTTCGTAGCCTTTCCCTATCTGACGCAGCCAGATTTACCATTGTTGGCTCTTGTCCATCTCTTAGCTGGCGGATTGTAATTGTACTGTGAAGGACAATGTCTATTGGTGCAGCGGAAGGAAGGACTTGGAGGGCATGAGTAGGGGCTCTCCTATAAGCTTTAGGGGTTCTCAGGAGCGCTATTCTTTCACTCTGCTCGAGGATGCTTTTACTCCGGTCTGCGGGATTTCTGAAAATCCAAGTCTCTTTTAAAAGGATGTGGTGCGTTTTTAGGTCTATCTTTGTCGGTGCATTTGGTAGATCAATTCTGGCTTTTTATTGTTCTGATCGATCTTTGTGATCTTTGGTCCTTCTTACTTTTAATTGTTAGTGTTTAGAATAAAGTAAGTGATGTGTGTGTAAACCGTTGTTTAGTGGTGGGTTTTGTTAGTGTAAAATGTGATATATTTTCAAATTTTCGTCCTTTTAATACGTCGTGAAATAGTTTCATCAAACTCATGCCGTTTGACTTCCCAATTTACCATGCAGACGACACAGAAAAATCTGATAATATGCTAATAGTTAAAAATATAATGTCTTCTATTATTATTATTAATTATTTACAGGAAAATATTGTTTCGCGAACTTTTATTAGTAGCAATTTCTTTATGGTTCAAAAAGACTTTCTTGAAATAACAACATCAGAGGTGTTTGATGTTCTTTAGTCATTTTGTGCCGTATTAATTCTAACCTATTCATGCGAAAAGCATAAAATACAACATCTTAGGAGCGTGTTATTAAATATATATTATACAAGACAAAAACTCTCACGTGAGAACAATTTAATTACCGGTTAGTAAATAAATAAAAATCCCCAGGGCAAGTTTCAACATGTGACATAAACGCGTTGTTTATGGATTCATTTCACGTTTACTCAAATTTGACAGCGCTTTGTGGGCCTTTGATTATATTATGTTAAGTTTAAGTTACACCTGTATTTTTTTTTTTGCTGGGGCTTCCGACATCTAGGTCATTTCAGCCCCACATTAAGTCTATATTCTATACCCGTTTAAACACATCATTCATTCAAATAAATACGTTCATTCACTTAAATACATTCATCACTCATTCGTTTGGTCGGTGGATCTTTCCTTTATCATATTTTTAACTGCGTGCTTAGCGTCAGGGAGCCTGACGACACAGAGAATCTGTTGCATATAGCCCAGACAGCGCTCAGAGAGTCGGTACATACGAGGAAGGCTGAGCCCTCCCCGGTCCGCACAGTCTCGAGAGCATGCGAATCGCATACAGCTCTGCTGTGTATACGCTGCAGTGAGGAGGTAACGGCCAGAAGGTGGCTACTCCCTTGCTATACAAAGCACACGCCGCACCATCGCCGGTCTTGACCCGTCTGTAAATATCAGACGAAAACCGGCGTATCTATTTCTAAGTTCAAGGAACTTAGCCTTATAGAGGTATAGCGGTGTACACGATTTAGGAAAGTTCGCCAGATCATCACGGATGATTACAGCTGGAAAGGTCCAGGAGGGTGTCGGCCGGTGCCCCACCCGAAGCACCGTCCCCAGCGCCAATCCGGCCCTCCCTAAGGACTCACCGAAGCGGATCCCGAGGGGTCGCGTCCGCGATCGAAGCCTGTCGTAAACTACTCTGTACGGGCAGTGGAGAATTTTCATAGCAAGAGGATGCTCCGGCTTGGCCAAGAACCCGGCCGCGTATCCGAGGGTGAGTTGCTCTCTACGAAGTTCGGGAGGCAAGACTCCCCAGCTCGCAGCACATGCTGGCCAAGGGGCTGGTCCTGAACGCCTCGGAGATTGCTCTGAGACCCTGGTAATAGAGCCTATCGAACTTTCTCAGGCGCGTTTTTTGGGCCGAGGAATAAGCCATACATCCATAAAAGATTCTCGAACAAAGCAGCGGGTAAATTTTTTTAGCAGAGTCTCCCTGCCCGCTTCCCACTTAAAGAGGCCAACAAATCTCAACAGTGAGATGGTTTTCTGGTCTCGACCTCGATGGCGTCGATGTGTACCTGCCATCTCAAATTCTTCGTACAGAACCGTACAAGAAACACCGTGCAAAAGTGGACACGCACAGGTTTTGAAGTGGAAAAGGTAAACCCGGTTTCCTAGGCTATCGCAAGCACATGGTTTATCGCCGACTGCATCCTACCACCGACCTCCGCCAGATTCTTACCCGAATTATAGAAACAGAGGATCTCGACAAAGAGAATTTTCTTTATCTGCGGGGGACACTGTCAGCGATACCATTCACCGCCACCAAGAAAAGCGCAACGCTCATCACCGAAACCTGAGGGATACCGTTCTCCTGAACAAGCTCCCTAGAGAGTACAGTTCCCAGTCTGATTCGGAACCTTCGGTTCTCCAGGAACCCCTGAAGGAACCGTGGCAATTTTCCTCTTAGACCGAAATCGCGACATTTCCGTAGTACCGCGTACCTCCACGTCGTATCATACGCCTTTTCGAGGTCGAAGAACACGGCCAGAACGTGCTCTCTGTTCAAGGACGTATCTTGAACGTCGCCTTCTAGAGGACATGTATGATCCACCGCAGAGCGATTCCCGCCTGATACTGGCTGTAAAATCCCTTTGTCTCCAGGTGCCACGTCAATCGACCGTTCACCATAGACTTTGCTCAAGCAGGTTGTCAACGAAATGGTCTGTAACTCGTAGCCAGGCCTGGATCCCTACCCTCTTTAAGGATAGGCATGATAAGTGCTTCTCGCCAACGATCGGGGTAAGAGTCCGAATCCCATATGTCGTTGAACAAGTCCAGCAAGCGCCTCTGGAGAAGGTGGCGAAGTATCTCATACGGGATACCGTCACACCCTGGACTTGAATTCCGGGACTCGTCTCCTACCGTCAGAGGCATGTTGTACGCTTCACGCGCCGCCGCCGAAATCGATCTCAGTTTGTTCCGTCTCTGTTTAATTTGGCGAAAGTTATCGGAATATGCTTCGGAACTGGATACCTCGGCGAAATGCGGCGCCAATTCTTCGGCAACTTCCGAGGCTTCCGTCACATTCCCGCGATCGGTGGTCAATATCGGTACCGACGGAGGTACGTCGCCGACCCTGTCCCATACTTCTCTGGCGGAGGTTTCTGTATAACCTCTTATTTATCTATTTGATTTTTCTATGACTTTTTTTTTTTTTATCGAATTTCTACATTCTATACACAATTATTACCGTTTAATTGGGCAAAGATTTCACAGCATATTGAGCAAAAATATCAGTAAATGTACAGAGTTCTAACCAAATTTTTAAGGAGCAAATATTAGTGAACTCGGTATTAATAAAAATAATATAAAATTATATACATTATAAAATAGGGTTTTTTATTTTTTATGGATTTCGCAATAGTATAGGTCATATGAACCTTCGAGGTATTTCTGAAAACCAGCCAATCTGTATGGCGGGTACGAATACGGGGCCGCTGGATTCGAACCCAGGACCTTTACCTTACAGTGATGAGCACCGTGCCACCACCAAATTAAGTCGTTGCATCCCCATCTAATCACTATTATTTTCCCTGCATGATAAAAGTGGCCTTACAGCAAATACCGTGAATATTTCAGTTTAAAAAAAGGTCTGATTTAGACTTTTTTTTTACGAATGTAGGGCCGCTGGATTCTAACTCCGGACCTTTAATTTACAGCGATGAGCACGGTGTCAACCCCTAATTCAGCCGAGGCATCTCTATATAATTACTATTATTTTTATAGCACGGTAAACGTCTTATAACATATTCTATGAAAATTTTATTTTCCTTTACTTCCCAGTGATGAGCGCGGTATCAACGCCTAACTGTTCCGGCCACCGACTCCCCCTCATAATTTAGTCTTTACTCTTTTAGAATATTGTTTTCTTTTTAATGTTTTTCCCAAATTGACGTGTTCATTTGTTTTGACGAATCATTTTTTTGTGCGGATATTTTGAAATTCTGAGCAATAATTACATTCAGGAATGTTCCATTTTATTAATTTCGACTTCTTTATTCATTATTTATGCCTATTTAAAATCTATTTATTTATCTAAGGCATGATATATATTATAAACGAAATTATTACCGTAATATCCGAATCGAAAAGTGTATATAAATTACACAACCTCCAACTATTAATAGCTCAGTAAAAATGGAAACCATGACACGTAATTCTACAATTACGACGAAACCGTAATCTTGAAATCGGTTATATAAATGGCTGTAGCTTACATGAGGCAAGGTCTTGGAGCTGCTGGAACTCTGCGGGGGAGAGCTTGTCCCAATGCAGGGTCGACATAATTTGGCCCGTTCACTTCTCCATCTGGAAAACATACAAGAACTTGAGATCAGGACAAAATTAATTTTCTGATCGCCGCATGCTTCAACCTGGGAGTCGTGTTTAGCTTGCGTTTTTACTCTGAGACGTGTGCTACCCATTTAGTACCCCGTTTCAAAATATTTATTTTGCATGCTAAGACTATTGTTTTATGCAAATGTGTGCTTGCACTGCTTTGAAATATATCAATTAGGCAATGTTTATTTATTTTTATTTTTACACATAATTTTATATTTAAACACGCAAAACATTTTAGAGCAAACCGATTTTTATGACTTACTTAAATTTGTGATTTTTTGACATTAATTCACTTACGTTTTAGTGGCCAATTGGTCTTTCTTTCCCTTTAAGTCATGGTTAGATAAAAAAGCCAGTGCCACGAGCGGAATTCGAATCCACGACCTACTGCTCAATACGCAGTTGCTCTTACCATTTGAGCTATCATGATTCGCCATCTCAACCTACCATTCGAATTTTCCCGTTTTTCAAATGTCGTGTAATCAGGATTCGATTTTCAGCGACTTGCGAAGTAGCCACGAGGGGCTGTTAGTGATGTTATACTTCTTTTACTTATTAAATCCATTATATTTAGTGGTATATTAGCCAAAGTAATTCTTTCAATTAATTAATCTTTTTTTATGTAATGTTTTTGGTTGAGATGAAAAAGTTAAGAGCGGTTAAGCAGAAGTGCCAAGAGCGGGATTCGACCTCACGACCTTCGGCTAAATACGCCGCTTCCCTACCACTTGGGCTATCGTGGCTTCGATCCTCTCGTACTCCAACTCTCAATCTCAACCTATATAATGTATAAAAATTAATGATTTAAATAAATAGAGCATTTATTCTCAATTTGTAAATGTACAATTTCAAGTGGACGAGGTCAGGTTCTTTATTTTATTCTATCCTCTGATCACAGACCAATCATCCTAGCTACGGACATACCCCGCCCCTGTTTCAAACAGAGTAACACTGCTAAATGGTCGAACAGACTGCATTAATGCACACGTAGACGAAAATACGAATCTTAGGATGCCTTCAAAGACCGACGAAGACATAGACTTGCTCTAGAATGGTTAAGATTACAATAACACTTGCCGATCACTGCCTCGTCGCTGGAACAACTAAGAGCACACTTCGTCCCAATATTATCATTCTACATACGTCAATTCATCACTACAAGACTCATAATAGAAGTGGCAACTCTTTCTTTCGGATAACAAACATTTCTCCGATTAGTTCATCACCTAAACACAGAAGTAAGAACTTATCGCTCGGACAAGCGGTAGTACATTCAAAAAGTAGTAGTAGATAACAAGTTGCTCCGGCTTCCTACTAGGAATCCTGTCTTTCGTGTGGTGGATTTAGCTTAGAAAACACTCTTAGAACGAACAATTATCTTAAACACAACACAGACTACACAAAACAATAAAACCTTAAATAAATTAAAATCTTCATTTTTGCCCCTTAAGATCATGGCGCCCCATACAGAGGCTGTGGTACTACATTCGGTTTACAATTCAGATATAATTTCTGCCTCCGTTGAGTTGGGACAGAATAGTTCGTGGTCGTTCCTCTTCCTCGTTTATGCTTTTGAATGAGTGTCATCCGGGCTTGCTCTTCATGCTATCTTTACCTTCGAACCTAACTCACTGTGATTCCTAAACTATCCTATCCTTGTGGGCGTACCTCAGAGTAGTACAGTACTCCAAATACTATCCAGTTGTATTAATTTCCCCGTACTGAACCAGGTAATCAACTAAACCACCTCTCTAACATCCTTTAAAGTAACTCTGGTCTAATATGTTCCTTTAGAAACCTTCAGGAACTTCGCACACTACTGGAGTCTTGGTGAGAAGAATATTGAAATTCGAAGAAAATTACCTTCACATTACCTTCATCCAAACGACCTTTCACAAAATATCTCAAAACTCCCGTCTACTTCAATCGATCACCCTTTCAAAGCAGTCGAGGTGCGGCGTACCTAGGACTATATATACAAAAATTCTCATCACGACGATGAAAGGAACGTCAACCCTCCTCCCCGACGAAAAAGGCTATTAGCCGCGGGATCTTCTTTCCAGTGATAGTGAAATTAACCACTACTAGGTAAAGAACACTGATGAAACGTAGGAGTAATAACTAGTGGTTAGTTTCACCAATCTTGTTTATTGTATGCACTCACTGTTAGGTTACACCTAATTGAAAGTAGTTGCAATATACTCTGTATAAAAATAATAAAAAGCGATTTCAAGTTGATTAAATGAAACTAAAAATTGAACTTATATAGACCCAGATCAATCCTGTCTAGAACAATGCATTTACAATAATTTTATTATTCGCAATTAATTCGTATTGTTTTAGTTTTTCACCTACTTAGATTTTTACTCATTTTACGATTTATTTTTTTTTCTTAAAAATTATCACCTGGTCTTTTTATATTGACTAAGAAAATATCTAGTCTTTCAGTTTAATTTCACTGATATCACGTTCATTACTTCACGTAATCTTAACGATTCACTTCACTAAATTTTAAAAAATTTATTTAGACAATGTATGTTTTTTAACCTGATCCGCACTCAGAATCATCTGTAAATTTTGGTCTTCAGATGCGAGGTCGTTAAAATTATCACCTTGACCAAATTCGCGTAGTAAATATCGCCTATATAATTTATAAGTATAACTATCGTCGTTCCATAGCAGGTCAGTGACAGCGTTTCCAAGAAGTAAGAACATTAACACGATGAACATGCATGATAGGAATAGAGCAAATCTCACCATCAAGGTAAGGTTATTTAGGAATGGGAGCGCCCAGTAATCCGTCACCAAATGTATAACCCGCAACCAAATCATATACGACAGGCAGTAAATGAAGGTGACAATTGCTCCTGATATAATGTTCACGGGTTCACCCCTGCATATGCAAATATCTGCAAGGAGGATAAACGGCATGACAGTATTAATCAAGTGCTTCGGCCAAAATGGCAGAACAGGAATATTTTTGTTATGGAGCGAACGTGGCGCGACGGTAGGAAAAATCCAGTATAAAACGCTATGACTCCAACCGAGTGGTACGGCCGCACTACCACGGATGAAAGACCTTAGTTCAGAATAGCACAATGGGATGTCTCTTGAGAAATTACTCCACATCAACACATCCACAACGATAGCGTATAAGTAGTAGAGCAGTTGAATCGTCATGCAGATGTTGTTGGGAAACTTGAAGTTATAGCCGAATCTTTCGAAGCGAGTTGATGCGGATTTGACAGATGCGTAAGTAGATAAAAAC
>CM077107.1:18184030-18196524 GCA_039619505.1 Cimex hemipterus
AGAGAGAGAGAGAGAGAGAGAGAGAGAGAGAGAGAGAGAGAGAGCCTGAAATATCCTCCCTCGCGACCTAACAACATACTTATTTCGCATATTTACCGTTTTTGGAAATTCACACAAATAGAATCTGACATTGGTTAGATACCCGCCAAAAACGCGTTTGAGAGTTCGTCGTTCAAAAGTTTCGCGAAGAAAGGGTTAATAAAATTACTCGGAAGATATTAGAATATAGGATAACTAAAAACAGTCACATAAAATTTATTTGAGACAACGCTATCGACTCCTATACAGGCAAATAAATCTGTTTTTTGTCCTCCGTGTATATTTTATAGGTGTAAAGTCTAAAACGATAAACATACTTTTTACAAGTTCTACTCACACACACACAAAACTGTAAGTGTGATGTGTGGAGCTAATAAAATCCAAATATGTGTCCAGCTAATTCATTACAGTGCCTTGCTAAAGTGGAAAATTAACGAAGAGGAAAAGATCTCGAGTAAGAAAGGATACTGGATAAATATTTGTTACCAGTTTGGTCTTTACGCCTGTTTGCTTTTGGTCCCCACGTATGGTCACCAGAGATCATCGGTGAACTTCTGTCCAAGCCGTTACACGTGTGAATTTCAGTCGTTAAGGTTTTAGTTTATTTATTTTCTAATAATGTATTAAAGCAAAATAGAAAAGAATTGATATTCTGTAGAAATAATTTCGTACAGTTGACTTAGATTTAGTCTGTTGAGTAAAGAATAAAATGAATGAGTTTGTTTCAGTTTCGGTTGTTTTTTAAATTAATTATTATCAAACATTTGAAATTAAAAATAAATTAATTATTAAGGTAGCAAACAACTTGAATATCAATTCTTTGCATAAAAAATAATAAATCAATTAAAATAATTACTTTGATTAATAGTACCAACTATATAATTGTTTCAAATATTAAATGTATAAATTAAAATAGAATTGGAAAACAATTTATACGAAGGTTCTTCACAGCCAAAAATGAGTAAAGACATGAAGAACTAACAATTTCTATTTGTTTTCTCGGTAAAGGGTTAGGAATCACACCGGGCTCATCACTGTAAACTCCGAAGATCGTGGGTTCGAATTCCGCTCGTGACACTGACTTTTTCATTTCAAGTAAAAACCCTAATAAAATTAATATTTCAATAAGTAATTAACAAAGAAACATTTTTGTTTCATGAATCATCAATGATAATTTAAACAATTAATTTGCTATAAAAATTTGCTTTTGGAAGGCCATCGATTCACCACTATTCATTTTTATGAAGTTGGATGATTAATTTGTAACTTGTATTTGCTACAGTTTAAAAGAAAATACGCGTGAAAAAACAAAAAATAAAGAAAACACGCAAGGGGCCGGTGATGATCTCAGCTGTTTGTCGGCCCATAAGCCATATTATACTTACATATTAAATATCATATTTCTTATAATACTATAAAGGAAAATAATCCAAATATCTAAAGCAAAAAATTGGATTACTAAAATATACAAAATAAATATTGCAGTATAGATTTTAAACTAATCAAGGAAATTCCTTGTCAGAATATATCTATATCAATACCGAGGTTGACCAGAGCAGCGTCCTTGCTCTACCACCATACCACAGCTGACATTCCATGACATCCATCCACATTTTGGTGAAAAAAGAAAAGGATAAAATTTAATCCACACATATTACGCCCACTGTCTGCAAAAAGATTTCACTACTAGCCAACTCATATATACATAAACATGGCCAACACAGTGGGTAAATTCAAAAGGTTGTAGGTTGAGATGAGGAGTTGGTATCCAAATGGATCGAATTCTTGATAGCTCAAGAGGTTAGAGGAGCGACGTATTGAGCCGAAAGCAGTGGGTTCGAATCCTGCTCGTGACACTAGCTTTTTCATCTAAACCAAAACGTTCAATAACAAGAATAGTTAATTGCAATCATTAAATAATAATCCCCTCCCAACTGCGGACAAGGTATTGTACCACGGACTGTACATCGCCATATGAATCATACTGGAATCATCATACTTGAAGTAAACAACTTATGACACAATTTCTCGACAAACATTCTGATTTAACTCTCAAAAATGTTACAACACCGTAGTTAAACCGTTATGGAATTACGGTGTGGAATTGTCGGGTTCAATCGTTCCACCATCTGCTGCATCTAAATTGTTTAACTTATAACCCTTCGAAAAATCCTTGATGCTCAATTTTATGTATTAAACAAAAATGGACAATACTGATTTAAATCCAAGAAGAAATCTCAAGTTTCACAAACCCTCCTAACCATCGTAAACTAGCACAGCACAAACCTCGCATTCCGCCTAATACCCCCGAACCCTGTTCTTCATCTTTAACAGACGATGGTCGCGAGATCTCCTATGAAGTGATGGTGACACAAGTGATTACACACTTTTAGCATCATTCGAGAATTAAATATGGTTATTCTTTCACTATCGTCATTAATATTGTTTACCTCATTATTACATGTTATGAACTTAAAATTAAGAAAGTCAAACATTTCAAAATCATACAACCCCGTACATCAATTAGCAGTATCTAAGTACTGCAAAGGAATTTACTTGGTTTAATTTTCTATAGAAAAATATTTTGTCATAACGAGCTTTAAAAAAAATTTAATTTTCACTGAAGTAACAGATACTTTTTTCTCAACACATTCATAGATGGTAAGCAATTTTTAGGTATCTTTTGTTATGTGTTGTGAGGGGAGAGGAGAATTGCTGCCCATTTCTGTATTCCGAAAAGGTGAGTGTAAATCCAATTGGTTGACCAAACCGAGTTTACTCTACGATCTCTTTGACAGCGAGAAGAAATAAAATAATACATTTTTATTTAGTTTCGGTTTCGTTTTCTTCTGTTCCGTTCAGATTGAACAGTATAAAATAGTTCAAGCTCGGTTTATTAACGCGATAGACGTGAGAAATGTGCAAATGAACATATTTCAATTGACTGGATTAAATAAAATAAAGTCAATTAAATAAATTCCACTTTCAGAAGAATGCTTGATGTTTTAATTGAGCTAATATAATTTTTTATTACAAACATGTTTGAAAGCGATTTTGATGACTATTTCTATTAAAGATAATAACACTAGAGGATTCTAGGTATACTTTTAGTTATTTGAAAAAATAAAATAAAATAATGGTTTTTTGTTCTCCCTAAATCAAAATTCTTTTCCTTTTTATGGAAAATTCTTTTCCAAATAAAATTTTCTATTTTTCTGTTTTCTATTTTTTGTTCTTGAAATATATTTTTTTCATTATTATACAAATTAAGTTAAAGCATAAATTGTAACTATTTTCTAAATAAAATTTCTTATATAAGAAAAACACCTTCTTTTGCTAGGCTATGTTTTGTTCTTGAAATAAATGTTTATTACTAAATCTTATAGTAATTAAGCAAAAGAAGAAATAGTATCGTTTTACCAAATAAGGTTTTTTTAATAAACAAAAAGCCCCTTATTTTGCTAGACTATTTTACGTTCTTGAAATAAATGTTTTTTCTTTCTTACACAAATTAAGTTAAAGGATAAATTGTAAGTATTTTCTAAATAAAATTTCCCTATAAATGAAAAACACCTTTTGCTACAAGATTTCTTCCAAATCGTATGTTTTTTCAAGAAGTTTAAAAATATTTTTCGGCATTTTGAATATGGGATGACAATTTTCAGAAAACTAAACTACAAGCAATGTATTGCAAGCTAATCTTGAATATTCACATCACAAAAAAAGGTAAACATTCGATATCTGGGTAAAAGTAATAAGCCGCGTAATCAGCAGTTAATAGCGCTTTAGAAAAAAAAATCACGCGATAAAGTCATAAAATATACGAAATTATCCCAGGAATTCACACAGGATGAAACGTAAAAATATGCCAAGCTAAGTGCAAATTTTAAACACAGAGTGTTAACTGAGACGGACTTGGGATCACAAATTTTAATGAAACTTTTTTGATAGTAGGTCGAAAAATATTAGACTTGTGTCCATACGTCCTTGTCTGTGAGTCGTGGGAACTAACATAAATTGTTTGACAAAAGAAGTTTCTTTAAATATAATTTTCTGGTTATGTTGTTCATGTACTTCAAGCTCATTATTTTCATTTTGTAGTGGTAACAACAAAAACAAATGTGACATTAGTTTTGTGTATGCCAAAAACCCTAAACACAAATTTTTCAAACTTAAAAAATAACTATTTTTGTCTTTAAAATAAATGTCTTAGATTTGTTCCCCTCGGAATCATAATGTCATGACTTTGAAACGACTCCACCGATCTACAGGGAACATTAAAGATATTTAGTATTCCATAAATTTCACGTAATGGCATAATCCCTGCGTCTGTAAATAAATTATAATTGGAAATATAAAATAAAATATTTGAGGGTTTAAAAAAAGAGGGCGTATCCGTTGAATTAATCTTTTTTTTTTCTTACTTATAACAACGTAAAATCTTAACTTTGTTGAGATAGTATGAAACAAATGAATTTTCGCTTTGCAAACCGTGAAATAATGTTGAATTTGTATAAAATCCGGAGTTATGCATTTTTAAGTAGACAAGCGGACAAAGGAAAATTTAAAAAATCCGCAGGGAATCCAGCCAAAATCAATTTTTGTTAGGTATAATATTTTATAAGTAAGAGCTATAAAGGGTAATTAAAAAGAAATGCAAATTGTGCTTTTAAATAGCAATACTTTTTCGCCAACTTCACAAAAAGGGGCTTTTTTGCAAGTTTCGATGTATTCAATCTTACTTAATATGATCTTATATATTAATTTCATACCCTATGTGCAAAATCTTTTGGATTTTGGATATATTTCTCACATACCTCTACGATAGTATACTCCGCACTACCCATTTTCCCTTACTTTGGAAATATTCAAACACCATCCTCTTTCTGAAACCTGGCAAACCAGCTCAAAAATCCACATCTTATCGACCAATTAGCTTACTTCCCATTATGTCCAATGTATTTGAAAAGATTCCCTTTAAACGGCTATTGCCACAATTAAAGTCTGACCTCGCCGATAATCAGTTTGGCTTCCGCCCCCACCATTCCACAGTCCAGCAGGTGTTTCGCGTTGTTGACCGTATATCCTCCTCCCTCGAGCTCAAAGAATATTGCATGGGAGCTTCCCTTGATGCGGCACAAGCGTTTGACCGCGTGTGGCACAGGGGACTCATGTACAAACTAAAGCGGTCTAAACTATAAACAAGGTTTATTACTCAGTGGTGGGTGTTGTTGTGGTGTGTTGATACCCCCAGATGCCACTGACTCAAGACAAACTACATTGCTTCAGCACATATTGCCGACAGAATATGGGAAAAGTAACAGGAGGAACATAAGGAAAATAAAATTCAATGTTCCCATGGCATGCTTATGGCACAAAACGAAAAAAAAATCTCTGACGGTGATGAGGACGAAGAACCAGATGTTCCGGGTATCAGTCCTAACGAGGTCAAAACACTGATCAATCGCGTATGTCATTGTGGATGGACTGCTGTGTAGAGAGGGGAACGGCCTTTAGTGAACCATATTGATCAGGGTTGGAAATGGTGTTGGATAATGTTGGAGCGGTCTAACACATCAAATTAGACCAACTTGCATAGTAGGTGACGTGTCCACAAACTGGACATTGGTCGACCATTGTTTGTTGTGTCCAACCGGTTTATGTGAATGACCTGTCAATAGCAATTATTTACTCTAGTCAAGCACATAGCTGCAGCAGCGATTAACTCGACCTCGATATTGAACACGGCACAGGAAAAGTAAACAAATATACCTGAAGCCATGCTGTCTGCCTGATTCCCAACTTTGGTCGGTCATGGCACTTAGTGAATTAAACGAGGGTGAAAACGTGTTCGGAGCAATTCATATTACTCAATCAGCATGAATGAAACAAAGTCGATCAATATTTTCAAAATTACATATAATGTTTAAAAAGAAAGAACATATATGTACCATAAAAAACAAGATAGTTATTAACTTTTTTATCCTATGCAATAATGTCTTTAACGTGAACATGTTGATGAATCGTGTTTATTTTTCGTCCATTGTATCAGGATTGCAAATTTGGACCAAATCAATAGTAAATCTTTCTTCCGATTCGTAAATTAATTAAGAATGAGTTACGGAGGCGATGGGTAGTGTAAATTTTTACCCAAACTCGGACCAATATTTTTCCATAAACCCAAAGTATTCTTCCCAGAGTAGATGGTTAATGGGCCATTCAAATTCGCCATCCATCTCATGGGCATCTTTCCTTTAATAGGCGCCCGCAGCCGGGCTGACTTAATAGAAAAGGCTGGGTTATTTATTTGGCCTGTTTCTGAGTTCATTTCTGTCCACCAATCGAAATTAGGTATTTTACGCCAGTGCCGTTTAATGATTTTCAATAAGGTGAGAGTTATTTAAAGTTCTAACCCGTCATGCAGCCGCAACTGGAAACGCTCTAACTTCGAAGAGCGTTTGAAGTCTCAAGTTTGTTTAAGTGTATAAATAAAGTCAGCATCAGCAAATCCCGGTTACGAGATCTTAAAACAGAATAATAGCCGTAAATATTTTGGTAATTTATTCTTAATTTCTTTTATTGCATATTGTTTTGGGTATTCGAACTGGGCTTCTGCCAAATAATGCCTACACGTTTGTTTAACATGTTTAAAAAAATTTAACATTCTTAAATTATAAATAAATTTAAAACTTCAATTTTTGTAAATTCGGAATTTCAACAGCATGAAAATATATAGATAAATGACTACAGATCATTCTTGTCAGACCGTTATTACTGTTTTTGTCTGCCAGACGCGTTTAGGCATTCTGCCATCTTCAGAAGTTGGCCTACATGTTGTTTTGTCAGTTTTGATCTGTTCGCAAAATGTGTATTGGCTTTGTCTTTCTTCTGACGGCGTCTTTGACGGAGAAGAAGTCTAGGGTTTTTTCAGTGTTTGTTTACGTCGGCTGTAGTGTTTGTACGTCTTTTATGTTAGTTCCTAGAAATTTTTTTTTCCAATTTGAACTAAATTATAAGATTCAATATGCTAGAGTTTGTTAACACGGTCAGCAAAAAATAAGACAATTTATTTCGAAGATATTATTTTGCCATTTTACTTATGATAGAGAATACAATAGTTTGCATTCAGCTACAACCTCATTTAATTTATTAGAAAATTATTAAATTAAATTTGCTTATAAACGTATTTATTTCTTCTTTTTTTCGTAGATTTTAGAGCTGGAAAATTAAATTTTTATAACAACATTTTTTTGTAATTAACTCCCTATTTTTTTATCCTACTGGTAGCCCACTATATATCTCATAGCGTGATCAATTGTAGTTAAAATAACACAAATAACAAAGAAAAAGTCACAGAAACAGAAAAACATACTAGTCTGGTTAGCGTTCACATTAACCCCAGAGTGCTCCCTATTTCTCAGGATATTTGATAATATATTCATCACTTCATTCACGTTAATAAATAAAATTCATTAGAGACTTTTCGATTAATTATCCTTATATAAGATGATGATTGAGATAAAAAAAAAGTCAGTGTCACGAACGGGATTCGAATCCTTTTTACCGTTTTTCACGAAAGGGATGAGGATGGAAAATTGGAAACGTGGGTATATAGGAGGTTAATGGCCGAGTGGATGGAAGTCACGATAGCTCAAGTGGTAGATCAGCGGTGTATTTAGCCGAAGGTCGCGGTTCGAATCCCGTTCGTGACATCGACTTTTTTATATAAACCAATACCTTACATAAATATTAATTAATTAATAAATTACATTCACCCACCATACTTTGTTCGTACAACCTAAGAATACTTCTTATTTCTCGGGATATTTGGTGATATTCATTCACTCTACCCTAGAATAGTTGATATTCCTCGTTATATTTGGGGATTTGATATTATTGGGTTGTCCAGAAAATAATGCAGGATTTTAAGTTTTCATTAAAAAAAATCTATATAAAATATTCTGTTTACGTTTACAGGATTACTCATTTGTATGAATGTCAACACTTATTAATTCTCTTCCAAATGATATTGTTTGTTTACCTCTGTAGCATTCCGCTACTTGGAAATAATTCAGTCATCCTTATAATGTCAAAGCGAGAATTTCGTACGATTTTCTTTTACGAGTTTAAACTCGGCCGAAGCGGAGCCCAAACGGCTAGAAACATTAGCCAAGTCTGGGGCGAGGGTTGTGTTAATGAGTGCACTGTGCAAAGGTGGTTTAAAAAATTTCGGGAGGGAGATTTCAGCCTTGAAGATGAAGAAGGTCGTGGAAGGCCTTCCTCTCTTAATGATGATGTTTTGCGATCAGTGGTGGAAGAAAACCCCAAAACAACTGTTCGAGAACTTGCAGAGCAACTCAAAGTCAGTAAAACGACCGTCGCTGACCACCTCTTTGGTCAATCAGAAAGGGCCCATTTTGTTGCATGACAACGCTCGACCACATGTGTCACGTGTAACGTCACAAAAATTATTGGAGCTTGGCTACGAAACTTTGCCTCACCCACCCTACTCTCCGGACCTCTCGCCTACTGACTACCATTTTTTTAGACACCTGGACCACTACTTACAACACATAATATTCAAAAATCAAACGGAACTGGAAAATGCATTTATTGACTTTATCAATTCTAAAAATTCTGAATTCTACTCAGACGGAATTAATAAGTTACCAACACGTTGGGAGAAATGTATTGAGAGTATGGGAAATTATTTTGATTAAAGAACATTGCTTTAAAGTAACTAGTTTCTTTTTTTTTTGTTTAATACCAAAATCCTGCATTATTTTCCGGACAACCCAATATTACGTTTTTGCTTTGTAAATATTTTTGGAAAACAGACCGAAACCTGGAAAACATAAGATATAGCATATTTTGTATTACAAGAATGATGATTCACCAGCGTTATAAATCGATTGTTGTGCAATCAGGGAAAGTCATGTTGACAATGATTGTTATTTACTTTTGCCTTTTGCTCGGGTCTCTTGAGGTAAATTGAAACTATGTTTGGCTCGGCTTAATGAAAACTAATTAACATAATCTAGTTTAGTTTGTATTGATCGTTTTTGGTAATTTACCTTTTGTTGTTTTACGATAATAATTGGCACGGTTGTTTTATAATAAATTTCTATATTAAGTAGGCATACAGACGAGCATTTTAATTTTATCGAATTATTCGGCAGTCCGTGCAGTGCAATTTCTTAACTATGACGAGAAATTAACAGCTTTCACTAAAATCCTTTTCACAAGCTCTTCGATTCAAACCCCCTTGAAACGAAAAGGTCAATGATGAGGGGCGGCACCATACTTTGCCAATGCAGTGGAAGTTGAAACCGCAAATTATTATAAAGCCTGCAATACAATTCCTAGATATGACATTTCACGAAGAATTTTTTCTAATTTTACCTCCCGCGCGTTATACAATTGCGAAACCAACGAGAAATAAAATGAGCAGAATATTTCTTGGCAAAATTATTCAAAAAATTTTTTTCTCCTAATGTATACACATTTTAAGGAATTTGTATCCATTGTGGATTGTTTATGTTATTTTTATTAGTCCACTTAACATAATAGGAAGCTTGAAATTGAAGATAATACTTGATGTAGGACATTTCTGCATGCTGTTCCATAATTATTTATTTTGTTCTTGGAAAATTGTTTAAATTATACTCGTATTTTATGGTTTATTTATGTGTTTTAGTCGTTGTATTAATTATCACATAATTATTTTAATGTAAACCAAATTAAATGAGGTCTGTGTTTTTAACAAAAATTATAGTTTGAAAGAAAATAGGATTTCGTCTGCGTAACACAACCCCATTCTTCAAAATGAGCGGTTAGCAACTGTTTAACGCTTGTTGGAGATGCGACCGATGACTAACCCGTCTATTTATCGTGCTTCATAAATGTTCTATGGGATGCATGTAACGAGAACGTGATGGAGAAGATATTGTGGTAATCCTTACATCCTCCAAGTCGTCCAAGTTCTCGAACTACGAGCGGTCGAGCATTATTATCCGTTAAAGCAAAGATGTCCTTAAGTGGTGCGTATGGGACATCAGTCAACAGTGACTAGGCTCTTCTCACGAAGCCATCTGATGGCTTTTAGAGACCAGCCTTACATGACGGAGTTGACTATCATGAAGAAAGTTGTTAAATGGGTAAATGACGTTTCCGTAGTGCAGTAAGAGCAATAAAACCATCGTTCATCGCTTCCTTCCGGTTGTCCTAAATCACTGTACCATGCGATGGTACAGCGTGGGGCACCCAGGAATCTGTCGTTGGCAGTCGTCCCTGTAAGAACGATTATGACCTAAATTGTGAATGAAACCAACTAACTCATTCGACTAACAAAGATACTTCAACTGTGAGGTTACATGAAACCTTAGGGGTGACATTGTTTTTGAAAAAAAGTAGGTATGTCAGGGGAAAAGCATCCCTGGACCTTACAGTGTTTTAAAATTTAACTATCTAGTTCTATGTGAATAAAGTGGTAGGTTTAAGGTCCGAAAAACAGCTTAGGTCAGAGCTGGCCCTCTGCGTGTTTTCCTGCTTTTTTTTTACCCTGCGCGCGTAATTTGTTTAAAACTGCAGTCATTGGAAATAGTCTGTTTGGTTACTGAATATCTACTTTTAAATATATACTACGTCCACATTCTAAAATACTAGCCTCTCGTTTGTTCCTCAGGTTGTCAAATACAGAATAGTAGCAAAACAGACAATACATCAACACAAACATGGATTTTTGGTCACACTCACTTTCCCAGAATATTCAATATCCCTCGGGGCGGGGGTTCAACACATTCTCGCTAATTACTAACTTTTCATTCCAGAAGTCGCACACTCATAAAGACCTCAATAAAGACCCAAAAACACATGAAAGCTGTATAAATTTACATACATATATCCCCGAGGTACCGAAACGTGGTTCACGACTACGGATAGGCCCGATGATATGCCAAAATATTGTCTACAAACGTCAAGTCTTCTACAATTAAAAAGGTGTTAGTTATTCTATTCTTGCATAACGAGCACCTACGCGGTCGTTTTCCGGCTAGAAGGTGGCCATGCGTTATTCTAGTATAACTTATGAGTAGTCTAGAAAGTATGGCCTTTTCGGGACCGAAGTCTTTCTTATCCTACCAAAATTGTGCAGGGTTATTTATATTTTTACGAACTCATTTAGTTCAAAAAATAATACATAAAGAAAAATACAGACAATCGTAACGACCGATATATAATATATTATGTACCTTTTCAGAATGAATGGGCAATCCGTAAAGTTGATAGCAGTTTGTTAGGCCGGGATGGAAAGGTCACGAATATGGAAACCCGGAGTTCATTTAACGAGGGATAATATTATTGCAAAGTATTAAGTCCGGATGGTGAAGCAGTGCTTTTCACACGGACTGGTCGGAATAGGTTTGCCGGTTGTTATAGCAGACGGGGCCTCGGTTATACACTCCATCGACGCTTTCGTGTCACGCCAGCTCACGCACCGATGTCGACTCGGATGGAAACAGCGTTTATTTATAACTAGAGATTTAGATCACAATTCTTCTTCTACCGTTCAAAAATAGACGTAGGCCCGACAAGGTATGAGGATGTGAGGCATTTCGAGGCTGTGGAACAACGGTCTCGAGCACGGGGTTCCTCCTCCTCCGGTATCGAAATATTCATTAAAGGGCAGAGAGTTATTTTGGCCGCAGGGTATTCATCGTTCAACGCGAAGCCTATTCGCCTATTCGAGGCGGAGATTATGTTTCCAAGAAAAATAACATCGTACTTTTTATGACGCTTATTGTTTTTATTACGCCTCGTCCTGAGATGAAAATAGCCGAGTGGTCTTACAGTGTTAACCGCGGTGAAAATAGAATAATTAATAAGCTCATAGCGTTTTCGGCCAAATTAATTCGCTTCTCACTCTAATTGAACCTTTCTTCAGAAGAATGGAACTTTTTATTAGAACGAATTAAGTCTTTTATCAGACGACTTGGACTTTTTTACGGGTAAATTAATCTTTCCCTAACTCAAATTAATCCCTTCGTCATTTAAATTAAACCTATATTCTAGCGATCCGATTACAACACAAAACAATACGGTTTGCGATTGAAAACATTAAAACTGTTTAATTCGTAGAATTAATAATACAAATAGATTTATCCCGTAGCAGGTGTTACAATTTGAATGTCGTCCTCATGACGAAGTTGGGATTGGCAGATGGGGGTTAATCTATGTGATGTCGCGTTTAGCTGGATTTCTCGAGCGATGACCTTTGGCAGATGATTTGAAAGTGAAGAATACAAGGTGATATTAAATCTAATAAGATTTTAAAGTTTTACGTTTTGGTTAGAAAAGACAAAAAATTAAAAAACGTTCATCTCACTGTTTCTGTGTGTGTGTGTGTGTGTGTGTGAGAGAGAGAGAGAGAGAGAGAGAGAGAGAGAGAGAGAGAGAGA
>CM077107.1:18197352-18254746 GCA_039619505.1 Cimex hemipterus
TCTCTCTCTCTCTCTCTCTCTCTCTCTCTCTCTCTCTCTCTCTCTCTCTTTCTCTCTCTAATCCGAACTGCAAAAAATTAAGAAGTCAAAATTTGGAAGGTTAGAAGTGAAGCATGATTTGGGAGGAGGATGAGGAAACTTTGCTATGTATTGTAGCTAATTAGATCTTGTAATTTGACCAAAGCTCCCCTCTCTCCCTCTAATCCCAACTTAATATAGTCTTAACTAATATTTCCATAATCCTAAGTGGAAAAAAATTAAGACGTCAGAATTTTGAAGGAAGGAAATGAAGCATTATATGGGGCAGGAGATGGGGAGAGACAGAGAAAAAGAAGAGAATATAGAAGAGAAAGAGATCGCAGAAAGATTTTTTTCCTATTAACTTTTGGACAAGGATCAAGTAAAGTACTAAATAAATAAAGTACTAAGTAAATACATAAATAAAGAAATAGTATATGTGCATACTATAAATTTAAAAAAATATTATAAAAGTAGTTTTAAAAAATCGGTATGTTTTAAGTGTACAAACATTTCTATGAAAAATAAATGTACATGCACATAAGTTTAGAGGGAATAATGATTTTTGTAAAAAAGTTTTAAAATTATCCCACTAGTAAATTAAAATCAATTTTTAACTTCACTAGTTTTCGTGGTCCGCTTGAACAATTAATATCTTTCAATTAATTGAGATCTTTAGTTGAGATAAAAATTTCAATGGAACGGGCGGGATTCGAACCCACGATCTTCTGCTAGATACGACGCTTCTGTAACCACTTGAGCTATCCACTCTAACACTAACTTCCCATCTCAACCCCACCTTTTGAATGTTCCTCCTTTTTGCCATTTTTCAAATGTGTAATCTTTCTATGAATCAGCCATCTATGAAATGACCAAAGAGATCTTTAGTGAAGGTATACTTAATTTAACTTATTAAATTCACTACTTTTCGTGGTCTATGAATTTTTAACGATAATTTTACCAGAAAAAAGATCGCTTTTATTGTCTACATCAAAGAAAAATGCAGGAATGTAATTCACACCGATTTGCATACTTATCCTAACTTACAGTTGTATAAATATTTGAACTACTAGATAAAAAAAAACAATATTCAGTTAGATTACAGAAATTTTGATTAAAAAAATAAATATATTTACGCAGAATATTGCAAGATAAAAAAATGAAAGGGGAACCGAAGTTTTTAACACAGGCCCCGAGATTAATTATTCGAGATAAAATTTATTCTGTTACGATGAAATTATTTAGGCGATGTCATTTGTATTTGTCAGCGGAGGCTTAAAAAAGGAAGAAGAAAACCGACCACACAATCCTATAACCAAATAAATATTATTCTCTTGACATTTATAATTTCCTTCATAAAGAACTCTTTATTCCTCCTTCGATTTTCATTAAGTAAATGTTATTAAATTAAAGCAGATAGATTACAGTAGTTAAGCAAATTTAAGCAAATCTAAGCCGATTTATTGTTAGTTTTTTTACGAACTTAAAATAATTATATTTCTGCGCCAATTAATCCATAAATAATTATTATTACCCTTTACCTAACTTTTAAATTATACGGTAACAACTAAAAAGTTGCTTGATCCGTACGAAGTGTAAGAAGACTACCCTGTCCCCTTGTCCGTTTTTCCAACCCGCGGCCTGTTTGTTTAGCGATGGCTGGCTAAGTGTTTTTTATTTATTATAGTCGTGTTGTTATTAGTAGAGGCGGGCCCTTTCGGTGGCAAATCAACAGACCATAAACGAGGAACAGACTAATCCCATTGTGCCGTTTATAGGGATAAAAAAAATGGTTTACAAAGAATTTACACTGGTTTTTCCACTCTGAAAGACCTGAGTCACAACACACGAGGAAAAGCTCTACTATCCTTTTGATACGCAAGTCAAAGAAATAATTATCCCACCTCTACATTTTGTGTATAAATTAGGACTAAAATGTACAAGAAAAACAGAGCTCAGTGGAGGGGTGAGGTTTTTGGGGGAAACTAATGAGTTCTTTACACCGGCAGAGCCCCATTGTTTTTTAAAGAAAAGAAAAATTCATGAAAATGTTTCCATTCAATGCAACATTGACTATTTTAACAACACTACTTATAACTTTATTGTAAGCATATACAGAATATATTCTTCTACGCAGAAAACCAACACTTTAGTGAGTGAGTCAAATTTATGTGATAAGCCTTGAATGAGCACAAAACAACACACAAGAATCACACATCTACACAAAAAACAAACACTTGCATTGTACAAATTCACTGTTTTCACATCTTACGTGTATTTCTATCATTTAAACAATTTTTGTAAATCCCAGGCGCTGAAGATGATCTCAACAAAGACCGAAACGTCACGATAAAGAAAATGGTTTTCTAAAACCTACGTCACACCAAACCGCATCTCACGATCTCTAAATAATCATTATTTTTATGTAATAGTTTTATGTAATTATGTAATTTTTCTGTGATTAAATTTTTTCTGTTCTATTTCTTTTCACAATGAATTTCTATGTACTGAAGCAAAAAAACTCTAGATAGTGTTTCTGGTATTTTAACTTTTTGATATATATTATTGTATATCTCAT
Organism: Cimex hemipterus; assembly: GCA_039619505.1. Lineage (NCBI taxonomy): Eukaryota > Metazoa > Arthropoda > Insecta > Hemiptera > Cimicidae > Cimex > Cimex hemipterus. Next base: position 18,199,949 of record CM077107.1, read on the forward strand.
ATTTGAGAGTTTTTTAAATGTTACAGTCTTTTTTATTGGTAATGTAGAAATTTTGTGAGATTTAGAAGTTTTGAAATATTAATCCACGTTTGGTTTGCAAATATTTGTAACAAATTTTAAACTGGATATAAATTTTCATAGCAATGTTACTTATTTATTTTTCGTTTTATTAGCCTTATTTAATATATTTTTATTTCTTTTCGCTTTCTGAAACCCAATTCCCTGAAACTGGTCACACGACAACATATTACCATTTCAATTTTTCATTTTTTTAACCATAAATTTTGATGTTTCTAGCTATATACATATATTTTTAAATAACCTATTTAATTAAATTTATTTTACTAAAGTTTTAATTCATACTGGGTCAAAACAATTCCATTTGTATGACCTACTCATGTGTGTCAGATTCTGGCTCTCCCACATTTCTTTCTTTCTAATAAACCTTAGTTTATCGATAAGCTGTCACATTGATTTCAATGACTTTTACGGCAGTTGATGTTTGGGCGGTCAATCATTGCAATCCGTTATTTTGTTTATCTTTGAAAGCTTTTTGTACCTTTTATTTTTGAAATAAAGGCAATTTGTTCCTGGTAAAATGTAATTTTTAAGAGGTCTCATATGATAAGCTCTTGGGGTGACTATTATATTGTAAGTTTCAAGAGCATCACAATAGAACTGTTCCATTCTAATTACTTTTAATGGAGCAATTAATTTCTTCCGGTATGTGTATTTTTTACATAAGAAAAAGATAGGATTTGTCAAGAGTTGGCAGGGGGGTTTGTGACTGACTGACAGACCTAACTACCGTTTCTAAAGGGTTTAAATTTTGACAGTGCATTCCTATAATGACATAGGTAGCAGTTAGGAAAGAATTTTTTTGAAATTCCAACTCTAACGGAATATGGACAATTTTTCCAGTGCTGTTTTTCCTACTTTTCATTGCCAAGAGAACGGTCAACGGATATAGTTGACGCCATTGTTCTCATAAAGAAGAGATGATGTTCCGTAAACGACTGTAACAGAAAATCTTTCTAGTCCTTGTTTATGCTTTAAAAAGTCTCCTCTTCTGAAAGTTGAAAAACTTGAAATATGTCAAAGCTTATTATTACCGGGTAAATTACAAAAGGATTGAAAAGACACGTAACTCCGACGTTTAAAACTGAGTCAATCTTCGTCAAACCAAGGGTTAAATCAAGTTTTACCAATTCAACACAAAAGATAATAAATAACTGCACAGTTCTACAAATAACGTCCGAAAGAATATGTAATATATCTTCGTTGTTAGAAAATATATCCTATGAAAGAATTCTACTGCGCATTGACAAGCATTTGGAAGATTTCAAAAATTACGTCCAAGTCCACTGGCAAGCTGTTATCAATTTTGATCTTGAGAAACACAAAGAGATTCAGTCTCGGCATCGGAAAAACAGTGTACAAAAATATGGAAATATAAAGCGTTATCTGGTTTGCCGTATGATAAGAGTCTACTGGAAAAGTTTGTATCACGAGTAGCCGAGCACCCTGTATTAGAAAACCATACATCATCATATTAATGACATTCATAGTTCGTATGGCATTTTACAATATCCTTACAATATAAGTACATTAAAACAGGCCCCAATGCTGCCAATTTTCTACGATTGCGATTTCTACTGCTCGTAGGGAGTCTACTGGACCGCGGTGATTCTGTCTGGAGGACAAAGCGTCCCAGGTCGAACATTAGTTGCCCGCGATGTCCACGTACACAGACGATAACCACAATACCACCGTTTTCCTAGGCGCCCAACTCAGCATATTTCTGCAATACCGCTGTGGACGAAGTCATGGGTAAATCTCAGTAAAATGTAAAACACTAAAGTAAAACAATATTGGTTTGTATCAGTCCCAATGCACTTTTAGGGCCGATGGGATTGAGAGAGCGATATTCCGCCATCGGTTTTCTCACTTATTCACACAAGAAAGCTAATGGCATATGGTCAAGGAAATGACAAAAACCGACAAAAATGTTTTATGTCGAGGGCCATTCTACTCATTCCCTGTAAGAGCCCAAGGCATGTCACTTCTTCGACCAAGTATGGCACACTAAGCCCTTTCTCTACCACCGGGGAAAACTGCGCGGGGTTTGCCTCACAAGTGCCGAGTGTCACAAACCATTCTTTGTGTCTCACTCAATCGTGCTTTTGGCACACAAAATCTCCGATGATTCGGCCCATTGGTGATGCCAATGTTCTTTGATTGCGTTTTCTGCTGACCATATAAAGTCAACGGGATCGCGGTGGTTCTCTGTGGAAGACAAAGCGTCCCAACTTTAGCCGCCTTGTCTGTACGTTAGCCAGACGGCTACCACCATACCACCGTTTTCCAAGGCCCTCCAACTCAGAGTCAGCGTATCTTTTTAATATGCTATGGCGAGAGGTGTGTTGTGCTAATTTGTGTGAAACAAAGTATTTATTTGATGATGTTGAATTTTTTCCTTTTCTTCTTAGCCTGGCTTGTTTCTTTATGGTTATCTTGTGGATACTCACAACTGATGCTTCAGTAAATCAAATTTTGACCATAAATATGTTTACAAACTAGCAGACTGGCTAACAGACCTCAGATAATGCTGGAGTAGAGCACACACGTACATAGGAAAGATTCTCGGCAAAATTTGAACATTGGTCGAATACTTTATGCGTAATTCAGTTGGTTTGTTTGTTTCGGCTTTTACCATAAACAATAGAGTAAACGTAGCAATTGAGGGCATCCTACTTGAATAGGACAAAGGCCGGAAGCGTTTTTACAGTTTCATCACATTAATTTTTGCAAATAAATTTGAGCACCCTCCAATCTCTCTTTCTTTTTTTCTAATTTAGCAATTTCTTTTTCAAGCACATTTATGTTTTATTCTACCGTCAGTGTCAAATGCAGATAGCGCCAAGAAACATCCTTTTCCCACTCCCTTTTAATTTCCGGCGCTTTCTGGGAGAATTGATGGCCGTGTATTTTTTAATTAGAGAAGTTTTGCAGCCAGGTCAAAACACTTTATAAGCATTCCGCAGGCACGTCGCCTCTTGGCTTACACTTTCTTTGTTGTGCAATTATTATCCCCCCGTCCGTTTTAAGCCCACGGCAAATAACAACAAAGGCCTTTCTCGAAGGGGAATTTTTAAGTTTTAAAAGCCCACAAATATTAAAAAAGAGTAAACTCTCCTTTTGAAAACACGATCTGAATGAGATCAATGTTGACTTCAATATTATAATATACAGGGTTTTGAACGGATTCGCTTTTGTCCATTATTAAAACTCTATATCCTTTGTCAGCTTTCAGAAAGGTTAAATTATTGACTGCAATTTTCTTTTCTAAAAAGTACACATCTTTTTGTATACATTTAAGCACTTTTAAAATATTTAAAAAAACTGATAAAATTCTGGAAACAATTTAATTTTGTCTGGTTTGTGAGAAACATGTTGTTTTAACTTCTATAGCTTCTTATGATCATCTGGTTGTGTTTTTATTAAAAATTTGGTCTCCTTCTTTATAATACTTTTTCACAAAACTTAAGAGATGCTTTACTGACATTTAAACAAATTGCTAATGTCGTAATTCATCTTGTTCTAAGACAAGTTTGGCCATAGGTTAAAGTTTGTTATTTTTCTACTAAAATTTAGCTTAAGTTTAAGAAAAATCATCTAAGTCATTACAACACGAAGTTGGTCAACTGTCACTCCACCCAACACTTGTTTTATTACATTATTTTTTATTATTTGATATTTACAGATACAAATATTGTATTAAGTAAATATGTTCATATTGTATATGTTGAATCAGTTATTTGAGTCTCTTGTAGAAGTTACCCCGTGGCAATGGAATTGTCACGCTAATAGATTTTTGGGTATGTTCATTGATTGATGAAATTTTTAATAGCGGGTTTTGATTGTACAAAAAGGATGTGTATAATTAAAAACAAAACCCGACCACCAAATTTTTTAAAATTAATTTAGCCAATTCCAGACTAAGTGGTGTATTTTTTAAGCAGCCCTGTAAAACGACAACCAATGCGAAACATAAAAGCATCCTTTCTTTCTATTTTTCTTTATGATCTGGCTTTCCGCCAGACATTTGAAAACGGCTCGATTAGTTCAAAGGCTATTTTCTTTTTCTTTCAGTCATAAAGGCTCTTTCCCATCCCGTTCAGGCGCATTAAATAATCTTTCCATAAAACCAAATTGAAGGAAGTACTGCTTCTAGGTCTAGAATTTATATACATTATTTATTTAGATGTTTTCGTCTGGGATAAACTCGATTCGGACAGATGGATTTCGATACTGGATCGAGGCCAGTCTTGCCGGCCGTCATTTCCACTCCACCTAACTAACCTCCATTAATTTCAACTTGGTGCCCTCCGATCGACAATTCTCTTATTTAATCCCACGACAAATAAACTAGTTAGACTGATCCTGACGAGAATTCAAGAAAATATATATGGACAGTATAGAGATTAACTTTTGATAATATATTGTCAATTGAGTGAACAATTGAGTTTAGAAGGGGCGTCGGTAGGCGCAACGGTTTAGGCGTTGACACGGCGCTCGTCACCGTAAAGTAAAGGTCCCAGGTTCGAATCCAGCGGCCCTGCATTCGAACCCGCCATACTTACAACCGGGCTTTTTTTTCAAACACCGGCACCCTGAGGTTGTTACAACCTCTGCTGCTGCGAGCCCTCGTAAAAAAAAAAGAAAAGATAAAACTGAGTTTAGGGATCGCATTTTTGTACGTTGCGATTATGGAAGCCACTAATGCTTTAAAATGTAATAAAATCTTTATAATTAATGCATTCAACAATAATTTTTGTTGAATGCTTACTAATTAACGATATTTATAATTTTTGCTTACAAAATTATATTTGTATTTATAGTATTTCAACGAATTTTAAAATCTTCCTCCATCTATTATTATTGGAGATAATCAAAGTCGCATAAGTTGGGCCTGCATTATTCAAGTAAAGTTCATAACGAAGTGCTGCGGATCGACTTCGATACCTCATCTTTGAGGCACACAGAAAAATCCGTTTTCCCTATTCTATTGAGTTACTACTAACTCCTCTTTAACAAAAGGCGGCGATTTTGGTAAAATTGAGAAAAATTAATGTTTTGGTCGTTTACTCCAACGATTCTTCTCCACGGATTATCGATTTGTTATTGTACTATTAAGAATATTTTCTCTTGCACGTCAGTCGAATCTTTTTGTGAGTCAATAAGCAAGGATTTAATTGTCCTAGAGAACTTAAAAAAAGAGACAATTATTTTCACAAGTTAAGGATAGGCCACTCCGTCTGACATACGGAAAAAGAATTCGTTGGAAAGAGACGCAGGAAATGTCTACATACTACCTAACTAGTTAGGTCTACACTAAAGACACAATAAATTGTGTAGTGTGGTGAGATGGCAAGACATCGGCTTAATACCAATCCCCAGCTGCCTCCCAAATTTATTTGCGTTTTGGTCAGTTTGAAAGGCTCTAGGTGTAAGAATGTATTTATTTTCATGAGTGGTGGACGAGGTGGTGACGGTATATGGAATGCTTCGCAGGCCTGTCAATCTAGTTGGGCCAGATATAGAATAAATTCTTTTTCACTCTGAGTACGTGTTACTATAGTATTGATTTAATTTTTTAATTATGGCTCATAACCACTCGTGAGAGGAGATGTTCGATGTATCGCACATTCCAGCGAAAGGTAAATCGCCCATGAAGGGGTTATTAAGCTATTAAATAGATATGTAAAGCAAAAGACAGAAAGGGAAAATGCAAGGTATCACCGGCCATGGCCATAACAGATTGCCGGAAATAATAATAATGGACGATTTTCAAGAGTATACATAGGAGCCTTCCAGAAAAACACAGTGTCCGTAATACCTACATAAGCCGAAAAGGCCTATAAATTAAATTCTAACCTCCCCTTTGTTTAGTTATTTATTTTCCTTTGTATTTTCATAAATCTATCTGCATGTAAGGTTTATTTTTGGTAATTTATTATCTTTATATATTTATTGTGAAACATCTATTATAGACGGGGTTATTTATCTGTCATGCAAATTAGCAAATCGAGTCGGAGAAAAATAACAAATCAGGAATTTAATCGTTATTATTCGTAGTAAAAAGGATTGAAAGGGTAGGTTAGAGGGCGATAAGAAGTAAATTAATTGGCCCCACTAGTCTCAGGAGACTATTAGGCAATGTTTTCTTACAAAACAGCTAAATTTAGTCTCTCTTGCTCGTTAAAGCCTTAGGAAAATTTGCTTAACCTCCTACGCCGATTAATAACAAAATATCTAAGACCGTTTTTTTTTTTTTTTTTTTTGTATCTTCGTATTCTTTCAGGTACTTAACCAGTGATAAATAAAAGTAACTCGTCCCGTGAAGTCTGGGTGAGGAGTGGTTAAACGGTAAATAAAAATTCGGCGGATTTAGACAATTTATGGCAATTCGGATTATCTTGGCCGGATGTGATCGGTAAAACCCGGCGCAAAAATCTAACTAATTCTCTTTGCAGCGTTTTAAAACAATTGCGAAAAAAACTGAAATCAAAAATGAATAAATTTGGATTACCAAAGAAGACTGAAAGGGTGATAAATTCACTCGGCTCCTTGTAATATAGAAGAGTCGAGTGTGCCAAAGTGGGCGGCCAACTTTATTCAGTAGCTATGAAAACCATTTCAAAGAAAACACGATTCTTTCAATGGCGACGGCCATTTATTACTTGCTGTTTGAACAATTTTTCAATTTTCACCATAGCTCTGGAAAATGGGGGAAACACGTCAAAATCCGAGATAAATTCAATGGATTTCGCTGATTGATCAACATCGAAGAAGACAAAAATGGCGCTCAAAAGAAACATGTTTTTCGACGAGCTGAATAAAGAAAAACTCAAAGGTTCACATTTTTTCAATAAACTATATATTGCTGAATTCCGGTCTAAAACAATATTTACCCAATTTTGAAAAATGTATTTGTAGAGATGTGAAGTCGATCTACCCTGGAATCTTTGAGATAATAAGTAACCTGTCAATAACTCATTAACGTGAATGTTTTGAATTCTTAGAAAATGTTATTTCTTAATAATAAAAATTAATTGAATTATTTTTAAATGGGAATAATTAAATCATACTCTTGCCCAGGAACACACTTTTAATACGGCACAAAACGGATATTAATTTAAAAATACCACTTCTGGCCCCTTCTTACAGAAAGTTTGCCTAACGAGGATAAGGCGCGTTAATCGTGTCATAATAGAATAACTTCAAATTGCTTCTCTGTAATGCTTATAAGTTCTGGTTTCAAATGCTATTAACCTATTTGAAAAGTCTGACAAAGGCTTTGTTCCTCCGAGTATTTATCCTTCCCGTGAGAAGTTGAGCCGGTCGAGCACAATCTGAGTACTTCCTTTTAAATTTAGTCGATAATTAAGAAAAATATTTTTTTTGTCCTTATCTGATTAAGGTCGGGCTTAATTAAACAGAAAAATGTTATGAAATATGTGATGTTTAGTGACCAAACAATGAAAAGAAACTTGCATCGGCTATCAATCAGAGAACATTTTGTTGAAATGCAGGCCCTGAAGATGATCTCAATAAAGATCGAAACGTTGGCACGATAAAGAATATGTTTTCCTTCGCACGGAACACCAGACCAGCTTTTCTTGGTCTCTAAATAATGTTATGAAATTTAAACTCCAACGAAACTGTACGAAAATTGAGATATTTATATCTTTTCCTTCCTTCCGTTGATTTTTCCGTATGTAAAACATTTACAGAAATGTGAGTTTTCTATAGAAGAAAAAAAAATTCGCTTTTTCAATTTTCTTCTTCTACGTAGGGCACCAATCGGCCATCGGCCTGGCAAAAAAATCCTCATAAGACCAGATGGCTATTAAAGCATTAGTATGTAAAAACGTTCCATAAAAACTAGTCAGTAAATGCATCCAAACTCTCCAAAACGTAGTGAAACATAACAACCTAATGATATCTTGGGCACCAGGACGCAAGGTAATTTTAAGTACCAAAAAAGCCAGAGGAAGCCCTGCAAGACCAACTGTATTCCCTGAACATATTCTTAGGATAACAAAAATAGACTTGTCCATAACTTGGGATGGACTACAAAAATCAAAACGAGAAATGGATAATTTTACGGGCACTGGAGATCGAATCGACAAACTAAACTAAGAAACTAGGAAATTACATTACGCCAAAAAAACGATATTCACTATGATAACATGTACTTATTTATGACCCATATGTTTTTCATTTATGGTCCCATCTACTTACTGCTTCAGAATATTCGACATTCAGCGGGGCGGGTTTAAGTAGCCCCTTCCTTTCCCGCTAATAACTTACTTTTACTCTCCAAATGTCATACACTCAAGGGTAATCGATATTCGTTACGCAACCCCTTCCTTTCACGCTAATAAATTACATTCACTGCAATAAATTAACATAAACACAACACCCGATGTAAACATAGAAATCGTCATATTCACTCTGCCAGGTTACTCGATATTCCTTAGGGTAGGGTTGAACCCACTCCATTCTAGTTAATAACATATTTTTACTATCAAGACGATATCCACTCAAATTTCACTAGTTTAAAGAAAGATATTCTTGCAATAAAAACTGAATGCCGTTTCACTTTCTACCATTGGAGATCAAAGTTTTCTGTATCGCATGCCTATTGAGTACTAAATATATTTTGTCACAATTTGTAATAAGTTCGATCACTCTGGGGATTAAATGGTAATTTTTAGAAAACGAAGCAGCTAACTCCTAAAACAGGAAGTTTGTGTGGACCTGACGTGATTGAAAGAACGAGGTTCTTTTATTAGGAGCTTTTCCTCGCAATCAAGTCTTAAATTTCAGACTTAACTGCACTCTGCTTGAAAGTTTAAAGGCGGCAATTAAGGAAAACCGTCCAAGATTGGCCTCTCGGGGGAGAGGGTTGTTTTCCATCGAGATACCCGTTCTCACTGCTCGTTACAAAGGAAACAAAAAAAAAGTAGCAGAGTTGGTCTGGCACTTCCTACTTCTTCCGCCCGTTTCACCTGACCTCGCATTATCAGATTTTCATTTAGCCTAATTCCCTTAATTAGATGCACTTTGAATAGCTGGACTGCTGCCAAACCACTTTCATTACATCCCCAAAACGTTTTGGAAATAAATAATAATTAAATTAATAAAAAAATTATCACATAAAGAACAATGAAATGGGCCGTACTTTATAATTTATTACGAAGTATTTATACCCTTTTAAAACGCTATCAATTAATTTTCCAACCTAATTACTAACTAAATTATTATATTATTTTTACATTATATTGTAAATATACGGAAAATAAATTTTCCTGCTTAAAAACTTTTAAAATATGAACAAACGAAAGTGATTCCTGGTAATGTTCAATTTTTATTATACAAGCTACCATTATATACTTAATTGAACTGTGTTAAAAATTAATATAAATCACATATTTAAAAATAGGACTCAAATTCAGAAAAATAAATCAGTAGTTATTTTTCACTGAATCTTTGAAACGGGATATCGTCCTTATCTCAAGGAACTGTGAATGCGTAATTCTTACAAATAGCAAGAATTATTATCTGAAGGAATTACAAGATGTCTTTGAGAAGGAATATTTTAAGGCATAAGCGACACGACCAAAATGTTCTGGTTGGTCACGAATTACAGTGATTTTTTTCCAAGGGTTCTTTGTTTTGAACAAACGAGATTTAAGATACATGGTTGGTAATTAGTTCGTTTACATCCTATTTGTAAAGTCGAATGATTAAAATACAATTAAAATAGTTCTCATATTGAATAAGGGGATCGAGGATGAAGCCTTGTAGGTGGCAAAAACCACTTAATTTTCTTCCGTCGAGCTTTCGGCTATATTTAGCATCTTCCTCAAGACACTATTTCAGTACAATCAATGTTACGGTACATATATAATATACATATATAAATTATAATGATAAATCAACAACTTACTTGAAAAAAAATTAACAAACTTGGAAGCCCATTCGGACATGTGGCAGGATAACTCAAACCAGACCACCAGGAGAGATAACAATATGTTATCATTCCCACACACCAATGACAGCAATGGGTTATAAATTTATCCTAAAGTGATTTTCTTTCGCTTATAACAATTACCAAGTTATAAACAAAAAAAACAAATAAAGAAAATGCTATTAAACAAATAAATAAATGACCATACAACCAAATTACCAACAATGATTATATTTCAGTTAAGAATAGAACTATAAATAATGCTCAAATTAGAGATATCTGTTTTCAAATTTCATGCGTCAGCTTTTATGTGGAGGATTTCTTTAATTAACCTCCTCCCTATGTTACGCTCCTTGTCAACAATCTTTACTTTCTCAAAATCAAATTTATGTTTGAGTTTATGACAATGCTGGGAAAGAATTGTTCCCTTTTTGTCTTTGTCCCTACAGTCATATTCAGGACCTTGAGTAACTGTTTGGTAATAGCATGGACTGATAAAGCAGAACAAGTCACAAATAGAAAAGAACTAACAAAAATACAGACTTGCATCCATCTGCACAATGGGAGCAATGAGAACATGTCCTACGATTAGCGTGAAAAAAATATTGGGTCTAATCCCCCTACATCACATGGTAGAAAGGACAGCACAGACAACCACAATTAACCTTATTAGAGAGAAACCTCCAACAGGAACAGAACTGAAATGGAGAGACAGAAATAAACTGTGGAAAAACCATCCATTACTCATGGCTCCAAGAGATGACAAGAACAGGATGTTTGAATTCAATCAAAAATTCCGAACACATCTGGGCATCAAAAAGGAATGGGAAGGAATGGAAAACAACTCGTTTAAAAATGGCACCATCCTTTGGTACACAGATGGATCCTAGACACAAGAAGGTACAGGAGAAGGAGTATTTGGACCTGGTATCTTCCAAGCAGAGATTCACGCAATAGAAAAATGTGTCCACTTCAACCTAGATAAAGGATACAAAACCAAGAATATAGCTATCGTGTCAGATAGCCAAGCAGCCATCAAAGCACTAAGTTCAAATATCATTAGTTCAAGGATGGTGCTGAACTGCAAAACCAAATTACATTTATTAGGTACGCAGAACCAAGTCAGCCTCCGCTGGGTCCCAGGACACATGGGTGTAGATAGCAATAAGAAAGCGGACACCCTTATAAAGAAAGGGGCAGCTACACCGCTGACAGGACCCAAACCCTTCTGTGGTATAGGAATCCACACCATCAATGAACATCTCTCTAACATGAAGTGGAGTGTGCCCTCCTGGACGTTGAGGTTACAAAGGAGCAAATGATAGCGCGGTCCTGTCTCCACGGTTGGCAGTTCAGCTGAAGTAATTCACCCCTCGCCCTCACGACCAGAGACACCTCATAGGCTATCATATCAGAGCACGCCATGTAGTTGCGCCCTAAGTGAAAATCCAGTCTTGCGTACAAGTTGTGGTGTAAAAAGACTTTTTAAAAAGAAACTTTTCGAATGCCGAACACATTGTTAAAGAGAATAACTTTACTATCCACGGAACAGATTATTCTATAACAATTAAATATCCGGATCTTTATTGTCCGTTAACTGTCCTGTAACTAACTACTATTAACAAGCCACACATTCCTAAGTACTGAGATAAATATTGTTTAAAAGAAGTCTCGTTATTAAAACGGAGACGTAACTTATACATATTTGAAGTATAGTAACTTCTCCTATCAGGTGCATTTGTATTGCAGTTAAACAATACAATTTAATAATTTTTTGACTAGACATACAATGATAAACATTCTAGACTAGAATATTGATCACAGTAATTTTTACAATATGGGTGGAACTATAGAAATGTCAGTTTGAGTACGCTGTCAAGTAAATTCTAAACCACATTAATAACTTACACTTCAGGATGGACTCAATAAACTTCAAATTTTTTAAGTGATTTAGTTGTTGATTTATCATTACAATTTATGTATATTGCAGTGTAGCGTTGATTATACTGAAATCGTGTCCTAAGATAGGAGTTGCCAACAAGGTTTCATCCCCGATCCCTTTATTCAATATTTATCAAGATGGCCAATATTTTACTCGACAATATCTTATAGTTTTTAGAAACTTCTAAAGTTTCTGTAGGGCCACATTTGGGGCCTTTTCTTTTTAAAACTTATGTAAACGTGATTTCTGATTCTCTTCTATCCGTTATGACTCAACTTTTTGCAGATGATTTAATAAGTAATACTGTTTCTGACTGCTTACAACTTCAACATGCCTTAGTAAAATATTAAGGCATATAATACATTACAGGACACCATACCCACCGTTAATGCCGGATCCGAAAGACAGAAAGAAATTCTTTGATTGCTTGTTATTATTACCACCTAAATTCCGAATTTAGTAAAAAAATTTCCTTCAGTACCTTTCAAATTCTTACACATCTAGGTCAAGAGCAAGACAATAAATAATGTATAGATTATGCGTTTTAAAATTGGTTCTGTTGAAAATTGAAAATAGATGGAAAGAAACACAGTTCGAAACGCAACATTCTTACATCCCCCGGCAAAGAAGAAAAAATGTATGTACATTTTAAATCCTTCAAAAACGGAACCCACCACTTTGGACTTGAATAATGCGTCAGAATGGACCCCTCTAGAATAGACACAGTAAACAGAAAAAATACTACTTATACTTTTAATCTAAAGTCTTAGTTGAGATAAAAAAGAAAGTGTCGGCAATAGCCAAAAGTCGTGGGTGGGCTTCCAATCCCCCTAGTGACAATTGCTTTTTCATCTCAACCTAGACTTTAGATTAAAAGTTTAATTAATTAAAATAATTAATAGGACAATCATGACTGCTGAATGCATATAGGGTCAAAATAATAGGTGGGTGACTGCTTCGAAACAACTTTTCATCTTTAGCTCAACACTTTGTGTACATATAAATTAGGTCAATGGAAATTGATTAACACTGAGACAACATTTGAGGCGATCTCAAAAAGAAAATTCCGCCTCTATCAAAAACGTGGATGGAATGTGGTTGGAGGCGTGCAGTCATCTTTACAGTAACACAATATACGAACTCCAAGGACAAAATTGGAAAAAGAAAAGGTGCCCGTTATACTGGCGCGTTCAGGACGAGAAAATATGAAAAAATATTTGTTTACATTAAATTTAAAAATATAACAGATGATTCTAGTATTTTTTTTAAAAAGTGTGCGTAACAAATTGAAAATATGTGACTTTCTTTAAAGGAATTTATTAAAATTATAGGTAGCAAGGCACTGTTATTAATGAACAGAAAACTTTGTGATGGGTTCAATCAAAATTGAAAGTTAGGAAGTAAGTTCCGAATATTAATTTCAACATACAGGGCTTATTTGACGTTTATTAAACGATAAGCTTTGTGGAATTTCCTTCCTGGTTTTGCTATTTACCCTGTGTCGCTCCGTTGGTGCATGACATACCACATCGCCACAAATTCAAATTACATCACCCTCTTCTCTTTTTTCTGACAGAACGTGTTCAAATTTTACCGACAAGTATAAACCGTCTGTTGATATAACAGAGATATTGCTTTTCTAGAGATGGATCAAACGCCGTGCAGTACTGTTAAATGAAAGTTTCTAAAGTTTGAAAAATCACGAAAATCATGTTGAATCTACTTTGACCTTAAACGTTCCTACAAGGCCTATTTTATTTAATATTTAATCTGCACAACCTTTGGCATTTTTTAATTTATATATATTTTTTAAACAGGTAATAAAACATGAGGACACCGATCGTTAAAATGAAATAAATATATTTTCAAATGAAAAGTAAATAGTGTTCTATTATTCTATTCTAACTATAGCCCGAGACTATCAAAGGATGTTTGCAAGGTGAATCCTCTTACAAAAGAGAAGACGTCATTGTCTTCTATTCACTGATGTATTCATATGCGTATCAATTGTATAACATTTAAAAAATTTAACACAATTAAGTAAAACTTTCAATGAGAGAAATGCAATGACAGATAAAGTGTTTGTTTAAAAATCTCGGCTTTTACTCTAGCGAAGATCCACCGTCACAATGTTCCTACACAGTCCTACGAAAAGAAATATAAACTCAAGGCAAAGAAAATATAATTATTTTTTCAAAAATAACAATCAGAATAAATGAAAATGTTATTGGAAAAAATCGCACTACACCACAAGTTGAATTAAACAAAATATTTATAGACAAAAGACGTGAAAAATTATAAACTGAAAAATGTTTGGTCTTTTTGATTTCTATTTTATTTTAATAATAAGTACTTCTACCAAGTTTTTAAACTCCTCTAACAACCCTCTGGGATCGCTTTTTTCTATGTTAAAGCGATCTCTGGTATGTCTTCCCAAGGTTGAGTGGCATTTTCTGTAAATTCGCAGATATTTCGGAGGTCATAGACATTCCTAGCCTCGATTTCCCATAATCTTAACGGTTAAGATCTAGGCTAAGCAACCATTATCTTGTGAACGAGGTATGTGTGACGGCATCAGTACATATATATATATATATACATATGCAATACTACAAACATAGATGTCTGGTTACATTCACTACCCCAAAATACTCGGGCCGGGTTACTACTTCGTTTCAAGCTAATAACTTACGTTTTACTCCAGACATCGCACACTCACTCCAGCATTAAACAACCCCTTCCTTTCACGCTAATAAATTCTCACCCGTTCACCAGTGGTTTCCCTATCCTTCTGCCAGTAATAAATGAAACCATCGACTTTTTTCGCTAGATTTGCAATACATATAAAATGCCTGGTTTCAGCTACCGGCTTTTCAAGTTGAACCATATCAACATTTGAGCTGATAAAGGAGAGGTTTTGGCAAGTTCTCTCAAAACGGTTTGCACAGGTGGAAAATTTCGAAGGTCGTCCAGTTATTTTGTATTTTCGTGATTTTCCACATGTGAATATAAAAGGTTTTTAACAACACTGGGAGCGGTTTAATCGATTATTCGAACGATTTTCCTTTTCGTTATGAATATTTTCTGTTGGATTTCACTCAATTGGGTTCGATGCGGCATTATTTAAACAAAAAATTAACAAAAGGAGCTCAGCCTGGATCTTGGTAAACTGAAAATTATATTTTTTTACCAGTACACACCTTAACCTTGAGGTTATAATTATTCACAAACTAAACAAGGAATTATTTGTAAACATTGAGTTTAATGATGAATCGAGACAAACCAGAGAATTAATCTCTTGAGGGGTTGTTGACAAAAAATATTTTAAAAAAATGTTTTTGTCTTCAAAATTATCATTAAGTTAGATAGAAATAAAATTAAATGATTGAGTTTGTTTTTTTAACTGAATGCAGATCATTTTCCTTCAGCAGTTTCCAATATTTTTTTAGTAGATTTAGTAGATTCTGCAAGAATTCTTACGACTTTCGTCGTAATTTGATTGTTGTGCACGGCATGTTGTTTGAACTCGGCAGAAACGGAAATTATGAACCAGGAATAAAACTTGACCGGGGGCTGATGACGTGTACATGAAGATAAGGTGGAGCTGTTTACAATCCAACATTTAGAACTTGGGCCGGTTCCAAAATTCTAGTTAAATATTGTGCTACTCCAAGGCATCTTTATAGGCGCCCGGCTTGCCGGTAAATACAACCGGTGTTTAACTTAGCGCCAGATTTGAGACGAGAGGGCTTCAATTGTCAAACGGGACTTGGGCAAGCTTATCTATCTTGAGATGTCCTGCAAAGAGGACCAGAGTTGGCCAGAACCCTCAGAGTTGCACGGCTTGCATTTGCTTGAGAAAGCAGCAGTTTTTGGAAGATTGGTCTAAGATGTGCAGATGAGCGTAAAACAGTGTAGAGAAGCGCACTGGAAGGTATAACGTGAGCGTCTTTCACGGCCACTCGCTTTCTGGTTGAAATTTTGGAACCCATTCGTTCCCTATCCTCGATGAAATCAGAGACAATCCTATTCTAATTCTCGGTTATGGCCGTACACATGTCGCTCGCATGGTACAAAAGCACCTTCAACAACGTAACAGCAGGGTCTTCGCCTAGCCAGCCCGTTTTCCAGACTTGAACCCCATCGAACATTTACATAACCTCAAAAGACGCATCACGCCCATCATTTCCTGATACACTCCAAGATCCTAAAGAAGATGGGGCGTCATCGAGATGTAATTAAGTCAAAAAGGGGAAATACACGACATTTAAATGTTAATGAAAAATCTAAATACAGTATTAAAACAAATTTTATCTGTCCTTTTTTTATATTTTCCTTCAGAATTTACACTTTTTTAAGACAAAGATTCAATTATTGAACGTGAAACTTTCATTATTATATAAAATATATGCAAATCAAGTTTCATTACGAGTGGATGGAATTGTTTGCCTGAATGTCTATGTCTAGTGTCTATTCTACGTGAGATAAAATTAGAGGCTGCATTTTAGAAAATCATCTTAGTATTTACAAGCTGCAAATATTCGTGAAAGGGAGAAAAAAAAATAAAAGCCATGTATGATCTCAGCGTAATCCTTGGGTACTGAAAACTTCAACGGTGACAAATAATAAGAAATCTAAAGTAAAACCTTATACCATAATTCTGTGAAGTTGACAATCTACTAACGCAAATCACATTTTCACTTTCAAAGAGAATATTTAGAGTAACATATCCGTTTTTCTGAAAACTTTTGGCCAATCAGTTGGCGTTCTGACGTAGCAAAAAAGCCATACCCATTCTCTTCTCGGCGCCTAGTTTGGATTTAACCGGATGGGGATTAGACCGGATGCCTTTTGTTTTAGGCTCACAATAGCGTTATCGGCAACATGGATTATATCCAGCGGCGAATGTGCCACCATTGAATCATTACAGACCGTTTCTCTTACATTTTGTAACTGGTAGTAAACCGATTCTTATGTCGGGTATTAAAGGGTATCTCGAGACTTCATGAGTCGTCATTAAAATTGTTTAACTGTAAGGAACGTTGATTTTCAGAAATGTAGACGATGTTGGAATGCAATAAAAAATCAATTCAAACTTTACTCATTAGCACCATAGTTGTTCTTTATCTGTAGAAAACCATAAAATTAGAATGTTACGCGCCATGTCCAATCTCATCAAAGTCAACAATGCCATTGACTGTTGTAGCAGGTGACAATTCTTTTTAAGAATTCTTCATTGTTTGATTTTGAAAATACTAAGTGCCCAACCAGGGGACTAGTGTGTTTTGGTACACTTCTTTTAAAAAGTGTTTTTGGCTGGTGGTTCAATTACTATTATCAAATTCAAAGACCAAAACACATGGATTCGGCGAATAGGTATCTCTTTATAAAATATCCTTGCAATGTTGCAAGAATTCCATTGGTAAACACTATTTTCATGAGAAAAAAATTCAGGAAAAACTCTTCTCACGCGCTTTTCTTCGATGTCAGTGGTGGGCTGTGAAGCTTAATCAGCCCGAAGGCTTCAATAAGAAATCTTCCAATTTAAAAAGTTTCATCACATTGAACAAAAACGGTCATCGCTTTTTCGCAAGTAAATCTTATTTTAAAGAATTAACAACCGGCTTGCTTCCATTGGAAGTTTAGATGAGTTCTCGTAGAACTTCGCTAAATGCAATTTTGACTTTCCCTAACTTGTATAAGTGAAGATACATGACTGTGGGAAACGTTCGTTTGACGAGTGACTTTTGCAACATCGGTCTCGAGATCGGATCGCACTATTTCTATCTTCCCCAAGAACTTCGTTTAATTTGAAGACGAATATTACAACTTGTTGCATTGTTTGAAAGCTCATTGAAAATTTAGTTAATCGGATTGTATATTATGATACGTTTATCTATTCGTATTGTAACAGCAAGAAGAGTTTAAGATGTTGAAAAAGACGAATTAGAAGTATTTTGAAATGCACTAGAAGCAAAACAAATGGCTAACAAATTTTAAATAAATATTTGCAATCGTTAGAATATTTATTTTCTGGTTTACTGGATAGTTTTAAAGAGAAATGTAAGCGTTAATCACCGCTTTCATTCCACGTGGCAGACATTTCATGCGGTTTTGCATGTCGTTGTAGAATATTTTCATACTCCTCCAGCAACGCCATTCTTAATTCCTGCAAATTATCTGTCATCATTGGGCGAGTTTTACCCTATTTGACAACCAAAGGTTTTCGATAGGGTTTAAGTCGGACTACATCCTGTTCACTCTAAACATTAAATGGAAGCCCTTTCAGAGTAACCCCACGAGCCTGGATGTGTTGGGCCTTGCTGCGTGCATAGAAATAAAACCGTCAACAATTAGTGGCATATAAAGAAGAGCTTCTTCTGTTCAAACATCTTCAATGTATCGCTGAGCTGTTAGGGAACTCTTGATGAAGATCAAGATTGCGTGACCTTCCAAGCAAGCATGCCAAAACCATAGCTCTACCACATCCCTAACTGCTCCGGAATGAAAACGTTGCCGAGATATATAACTCTTATGTTCTTCTCTAGACCCTGTCTCGGCCGTCAGAAGCCTAAAAAACCCTCGACTCATACGAAATCAAGATTTTATTACAATCTTTCTCAAGCCAATTGATGCGATTTCTTGCGAAACAACCGAGATATGCTTTGTCAGATGTATAGCACCAGTCCTTATCCCACGTAATCTAGCTTGGGACAGTCTGCGCCTTACAGTGCGTAACTGACATTAACATGTCTAACTTGTTGAAGTAGTTGCTTACACAGCGGTAGACTGTTCATTACGGAATTCATTCGAAACAATAAAACCATCATCTCTCTGAGATGTGACACGGCTGCGACCTGATACATGGCTTCATAAGTAACCTCCAGTTTCTAGGCAGCGATGGAAGACACTTCGGACAATTGTTCTGGGCATGTTAAGCACATCGCTTGTCTTCTTTCATCTTCTAGCAATACTATGATTCTAGCCCAGTCTGTATCACTTAAAACAACCAACTTAAAACTGGTACCAACCTAAAAATAGTACAACTTCAAAAACTCAAACCAACAGAACGGATTTATTTTCAGCATCCCATAGTAAATACAAATGGGAGATTCTATCTATGTTTTATTTATCTCTAATCCTTTAAAATGTACCAAATATTCTTGTGAGATAATCACTGTCCAAGTGATTTAAAAAAATAAGGGTGGCTACTTTTTTTATCTTTTAGTGTAGTTGCAAAGTCAGTTCTCGAAACTATTTCTTTCAATCAAGGCCTGTACTTCACTTATAAGTTAAAAGTTTAATTATTATGATGTACCGGGCCGAGGGTTGTTCTTTTAATGTCGATGTTCCGCTCGGAAGGGTATAAAATATTGAATTAGACGTTCTCCTGTGAAGTATGGGAGGCGTGAAGAATTTGACCCCTTAATTTCTCAAACTACACCGCAGCCACGTAATCTGAGGATGGGGTCCAAATAAAACCACTTGGCTGAATGAGTCATTGTTGAACATGAGTGATCAACTAATTATAGTTGAGGTATGAGCCACTTGTGAGGCTATGCCGAGCCATATCTCAAATTCAGGGGAGAGGGTTGAGGAAATATATTATCATCCCCGCCTCGCCCTTTTCTTACCACTTATTAAATTATAACCAAAGAAGAGGTTGCTAAAAGGCAATCTGACTTTTAGCATAATTTGAAAATAGATGATTTAGTATTGTGTTAATAAGTAATGAACAGCCTTTGATGGAGGTTAAGGGGAATTTGCGAACCGTCGGCACATTACCAATAAGTAGCCGGTTTATTTTCACCCACTAAATCGCCATTATTAAAAGGGTCCATTTGACCGTGTAATTTAACAATCATGGAACCGACAACCTGAATATCGCAATGGACATGGTCACTGGTAAATATTTGCAAAACTGCAAAATCCGACAACTTGAGCAAACCTAGCTATTCTTTAAAATAAAACGATTTTAAATTAAAACGACCAGTGCTAGTTCAAAAGTGTGCAAACCACTAAAAATCGTGTCTTCTGAAGCTGGGAAGCTTCGCATATGCAAAATTCCAGTTTATAGTACCCAATGTTACAAATGTGATGTTCATTCCATCTTCAAATATCACGCTCATCATCATGGAAAACTACCATAACATTACACACTGCAATCATGCAGCAAGTGACATTTTATATCATTACATATATTTGCTTGGTCTATATCATTTCTATAGATTAGCATAGCAACTTACTCATCTTGTACTATTCCACATAATACACTATCCCCATTTGAATCACAAGGAAGTATCTTAGGACCAATCCTTTTCACCATCTATACTGCTGAAATACCTGTACATCGAAATTGACAACCTACGAGGCACCGCAATCTTATCGATACTCTCCAATCCTACCCTAGCCACAGAAGCAATTTAATAACATCTGAACTTCATTATCAACTGGTGCATTAGGTGGTGGATCAAGTAGAATGAGAAAAAAAATTATTTTTACGCTCGCACGTAAAACCTGTCCACCAGTGCATATAAGCAACAAGGTAATACCACCATCCGACTAAGATCGCTACATGGGCTTTACTTAAGATAGCAGATTTAAATCGAACCCACATACAAGATGAAATCTCCAGAAAAAAAAAATACTATTCTGAAACCTACTGGGGGCAAAGTCGACACGAAGCATTCAAAAGAAACTACCCGTTTTCAAAACACTTATGAGACTAGTCGGAGTTGAACTGTGGCGTTCGGCCAAATACTCTTATATCCGACCGAATTCAATCCAAAGCTCTCTGCCTGTTTCCTCTATATCATTAATGCTATATTGTACGTCACCCTATCAAATGATTCGTGAAGAACTTAAAATCCGATTCGTGAAGGGTCTGATTCACGCTTTCTTAATTTCCATTCTAAACTATCCTTCCAACCTAACTCACAAGCCCAACACTTTCCTAACGTAAACACGAGTTAAAAAAAATAGCAAAAGGTTTAGAGCGTAACAGTTTATCCAATTCCAGCGATTGAATGATAAGTCGATTTCATGGCTGTTTAAATGAATGAATATCATTTAAAGTAAATATTAAAATAAATACAACAATTTCGCTGTCTTGTTTGGAAAATATTTGGTTGAATGCCACTTATTGGCCAAACGCTTAATCCTTATAGACAAACTTGATACTGTCTTTTCTTGTAACTGACAATGGGCTTGGCTCAACTGACATCGCGCTCCTCGGGAATGAAAATTCTCAAGTTTGTCTTGTCATAAACAAACCGGGGTCAAACAAAAGGGAGCGATAAGGGACTGGGGAAAATGTCAATCGGTTGTATCTTTATCAGACTTGTCGGGGCAACGCTTCCTCTTTTCCGTAAGCAACGAGAAGAATGAAAACGTTTTTAGAGGGAAACCAGTCCGTTTCTTAAGTTTTCGTTCTAGGGGAAAGGAGAAAGGTAAGAGTTTTTATACATGTACTCTAATAAAAGTTTAAAAAAAAAGTAATTGCAAAAAGTTCTCCAACAAAACAACCTAAAATAACATTTGATGCAAGATATTAATTAGCAACAAAAATTAAAACTCTGTGTTCAGAGTTCACGCGTTAACTTTAGATAAGGACCAAAAGGGTATTTCAACGGAGTGGGTTTGTTCATAAACAGTTTCATGTCTATATGGGTTTCACAGCTGAAGATATGTGAGATTCTCGTCTTCAGTTTTCTTAACGAGTGAAATATTGGGCTAGTTTATACAAAATACTATTAATATTTAGCTTTTAACGTCTCCTTATTTAATTTGTCACACTTAAAAATAGATTTAGAAATAAATAAGAGTTTTGGGAGTAAGAATTCGCGAGACGAAAGACGCATCTCTTTTACCAATTCTTTGATACTTACCCAATCATCTTGATCTGCGTAAACACGCGCCAAAACGCGTCTGAACCAAAAATCAGCGAGGATAGGCAGATTACGATAATAGGAAACTAGCAAACAATAGGTACAATACCCCGTAGACTATTTTATGCCTTGGCATCCAAGTCGCGCCTGATTTTTGTCGACGCCCACTTTGCTCATACGAAATGAAACTGTGGGTTTGCCAAGCGATCCGATTTCCAGCGCGTCCAATCAAACATTCTCAGACAAATTGTCGGAGCGCTTTGAGCCGGGAACACACATACCCGATGCAACCTACGCGATGTGACCGGATGCTACCCGACGCCGTGCCACGTTTTTATAGGGTGGGCACATCTCTGCACGTCACGTACAGTCACACAGCGTGTATCACAAATCAGTATCGCAATCAACTAAAAACCAATAAGTATAATAGCAATACATTGTTAGTTAAATTTTATTAGCACAACCATGTAATTAATTATTTGTTAAACTTAATTATTTTAAATAAAGTTATTCCAGTGTTTTGATAAATTTTCTTCCTAACCATTATAATTAAATAATTTTTATAAGAACTTATGAATTTTTGATCCCGTTTAATTTAGTTTACATAAAATAGGAATTTTGTAATTAATATAACGACAAAATTACATATACTTAGTTTGCAATACACTACAAAAACATGATTGCCCTGTCCTGACTCTACTCGACGAAAATGGAATAATTGTATAAGCAAAATCATGAAATAAAATGTTAGTTAAATTGCATGAGCAAAACCGTGCAATAAATTTAAGTTAAATTCAATATATGAAAAATGTTATTCTGGCATTTTGATCAATTTTCTATCTAAGCAATAAAATTAATTTTAAAAACTAATGTATTTTCGATCTGAGTTAATTTGTTTTATACTAAAATAAATATGTTGTAATTAATATCACGACAATATTAATTTGATAATTTAATTTGAATAAAAATATGAGTGTCCGGTTTTTTCATAGTGTGTCGTTCGGTAAATATCTTCCCCGTTGTACCGTCGTATCGAGTGTGTTCCCGACTCAACTCTCTACAACGATCCCGACATATCTTTTGTCAAAAATATGATCCGTTCCCAATGTCAAAAGTTAGACACCAACCTCTTGATCCATTTTGACCCTAATGGTCGCCCTATCTGCATATTTCCATTCCGAGTACCTATCACGTCGCCTCAATCGACAATGGCCTCAAGACCTTGTTGCCCCTTTAAATCTCTCATAGTGAGCGCCTGGGGTTTTATGGCATGTGCCCTCCGGGTGCAAAGCTTAGGGTGACCGAAAAAGTGTAAGGCAATCGCATTTGTAATACGTTTCAAATATGTATTTTGTAATTTGTAGTTAAAAATGCTAAGAATGTTACTTCGCATAAACGCAAAATATGGTCAATTTTGTGAAATAGAGAAGGCAAAATTAATTTTAAAAATATTATAAGAATAATTAATTGTTGAAGGGCCGGCTGAAAATATTGCTTTGCCGGAAAATGTATTACATTCAATATTAAAAATGGGAGTGTGCAGATGAAGGCCGCAGTAATCGCAATCCTTAAAATATATTTATTATCCACCCTTTTTCTCTTTTGAGAATTTAATTTCTCTTTAAATTGGCATATCAAATAACGTAGTTTCGTAGAATTCTTTTAATTAAGAAAATTAACTTTTTAATACAAAATGATATTCATTAAATATAATTTCATCTTGATTCAAATTATATTTCAAAACTATTAATTATAAATAATAATTTTTAAAAATATAGAACTTAATTTTGAATTTACATCTTGCTTTACGTTTTCAATTCCTTTATAATTTTTTTTTGTAAATGTAACTATTTTCTTAGAATAAAACTACATTATTCAAGATTAAGAAACAGAATTTCTATGTAGATTGATTGATTTCAAAGTAAAATATTTTAAATCATAGAATCAATAAATCATAAAATCCTGCCCGATTGACGCGAAAACCATTTATTCACCAACAAATTATGATGTGTGTAGTTCCTTTCCACTACGAACTATCACATGGTCAGACCACCACCCCAGAATCCTTCTCAAGCCAACTGCTACTTTTTGAGAGTATTAAAACCAGGGGTATGAAACAATTCTTCAAGGGATGGAATCTATCTCCCGGAAACCGGCAATCGAAAGAATTTGTTAAGGAGGTGAAACCAGCAGAATCGAAATGGCTATTCTCAAACTCAAGGAAGGGAATTAGGAGGCTGATAAGTATCCTGACGGACCACTGCCCACTGAGAAGATACCGCTTCGTAATGGGTATTCTAACATACCCATTTTACCGTTTTTGCGAAATAAAAGAAGAAACGAGGCACTCCCTCCCAGAATGTGATAAGTACGCTAGGCCTGGATTAGAAACTTTTGAAGGACAGGACACCACAAAATCACTCTCTGAGATTAAATGGTACAAAATATTGGGGGTTTGTGAACAGGTCCAAGAGGTTTATGCAGTCCCGGACCTTTTAAGGATAGGGTACGAGTGTACCCAGACATTTAACCCCTCGGTTATATATGGTGTATATATATATGGTCCCCGGGCCTAGAAATAACCTACTCTGCAAACAGAATAGATGTAATTTTACAGAGCAGAAAACCTCATACAGTCAGAGCTACAAAAGAGAAGAAATGAAGATTGGGAAGTCCTACCAAATACTCGGTACTTTCCAGGTCTAACACTATCTAACTTTTATCTTTTTTTTAGCAATAGACATTCATATACGCAATCAGTGATTCAAATTGTTATAAGGGCATAGCAGCAGTTGGAAACTGAAGCCGATGAAGACTATTCAATCAGGCCACGGTAGCTGAGTGGTTAGGGCGTACCACCGTTGTCTCGCAAGTGGTTCTAGTTTTAATTTCCTTGGCTTTTCCATGGAGAATAAATCAAACAAATAAAACATAATATTTAAAAAGGATTTCAATGTGGTTTAACACTCGTCCCAGATAATCAACGGCAGTTGGATGAGCCTATGACAAAAATTACTTTATTTTATTCACGGACTAGTATAACACATTTCTTTAACAAAACTTTACCAAAAACTACCGAGCCCTAGGTCTACCCCTATAATGTAAATACAGCTAAAACACCTTATTATGCAATTATTTGACGCACTTGCATTTAAATTAACAATAAACTTTATACATCAACTGTTTAGTTTGTGATATATGTAGCCAATTATACGTTAATCAAACTAATTGTTAGATGACAATATGTACAAATCGTTTAATATAAGTAGATTATTTGAAAGGCCCAAAGAGAGATTTCCTTTATAACATGTTTTTAATAAGGATCATCCTTTTTAGGTCAGGATAAGTTCCCCCAACGGAAGCCTTCGAACAGAGCTGGCTGGGACTCGAAAGGACGAGTAAGGAAGGACCTTTTGATTAATTCTGTCAGCTGCACATTTCTTTAAAAGAAATTGTAAATGGCAAGGAGTAAAACAAACATCATTTTTTAATTGTATTTTAATAAAATGTTTTAAAACGATATTATTATGTTTTAGTTCGGTCAGTACCCGATTTATTTTAATAATACGTTTGTCAGTCAGTCAATATGATGAATTGCTTGGTACAAAAATGATTTGTGCAAAAGATCGTTTAATCTTTTGAGGCACGCGGAGTGATAAACCTCTTTCGTCCTCTTTGATCATACCTGTCCGCCTGATTTCGCTTATTTGGTCCGTTCATGTTAGATTTAAAACGAAATTCGTTCAAAATGATTTTCAAATCAACAATAAAGTGCGAAATTACCTAAGCGGCGAGGACCAGGCTTCTTTAATACAATGATGACTTTCGAGTTTTTATTAAGTGGGCCATATATTAGTACGGAAATTATGAACGTACTGGGGCTGAAGGAAAATAATTTTATTATTTCTCACCGGTTTTGTGTGGTGAAAAGTCTAATCACCATGGCGTATTCAAAAACATAGAGGTTAAGTTACAAAACAATCAGGTAAACGTAAATACGAATACTTTGCAAACGGTGAAACTCCATTTTTAAAACTAGTTCCTTTCGCGTAAATTTCCAACCGACTTTATCCCCAGGTCAGTTGCACAAGTGAATTGAAAAAAAAGGAAAAAGCTTTGATTTGTACGCTTACTTTAATACGAAACAAATTCGTTTGAACCACGCTCGCCACTCTTTTAAATCACCTCCATTGAATTGGAAATCTACAAAACAGCATTCACAACAATGGTTCTAATTTCAGTGGAGGGCGGTAAAAAAAGGTGCTTCAGATTGATGTTTGCCTCTTTTGAATATATCTGGCCGAGAAGGGTTTCTTGCCTTAAAAAAGAAAAATAAAGACGATATCGCGTCGTTTGGGAGGGACACGTAGGTGAGATAACTCGCACCAGCCAGTAGTTAATTATCGAAAGTCCGTGAGCTGACTGCGTGGCCGAAACACGATTAATTCCTCCCTCATCTGACTTTATCTTATCTCATAGATTGTTCTTTAATCCGCGATACTCCGAGCAACAGATCTCACCCCTTAAATGCTCATTTCCTAAAGGTAATCTTTCAAACACTTTTTCGTAATGGCCAACGCATCTTCAAAATGATACAGTTATAGTACATTTTTGTGTTACAGAATGATATTGATCTTTTCTCGTATTTTGTGTTGAATATACATATAGATTGCATTAAAACAACCGGACCAAATCAGAGAGAATAAACATGGATAATAGAATGCGAACAAGCTAAAGGTTCATCTACCCATAGACCTAAAGAATAAATCTCTTAAAATAACACGACGTTTAAAAATTATTAGTACTACAAAATCTTATTTGAAATTCGTTAAAAATTGAGACAGGAACGTATAAATAAGCGTAGTCGATAAATTGTTCATATTTGGTCAACTCATCAGCCTTGCGTGCCCACTGTTACGCTCATTGCAGCCGGCCACGGCCTACAAGTCAAGGGTAAATCATTTGGAATAAAATGATAAACAAAACGTCCAAAACGTGTAAATTTATTTCAAGTCGTGCTAAAATGTTCCTCTTTTTGATTTAAATAAATTCGTGTAATAACATAATTTGAATGTAAAGTGTTCACGCGTTTGAACGGAAACTTGAAGTTAAGGCCGAGAAATCTCAACCTGTGGACTTGACCAACGCGATCCGACTCTCTGACGCCAAAATAGCAGTATAAAAATGTGACAGCGTCGACAGAAGCTGTAGAATACAAACACCGCCGGTGGCCTTCCGAGGATTTGACTCGTTGAAGGTCGGCCATCCTGGTCCGATTATGACTGACACCAATTCGACAGACCGATACTTAATTTTGACCCAAACCCTTCCGTCCGTCATGTAAAGAAAAGTTGCTTGATATTCTCCATTTAATTAAAGGGTGTAAATCCTTAGCTCTAAACATAGAGCGCCTAGGAACACTTCCCGATTTGAGAATTGTGCTTGGTCATAGCAGCGAGTGTGTGGATTCTTGTGGGGAGCATGGTTAATTTATAGAAATAGTACTGTAAGTGCTGGTCTCTTGCTTGGTTTGCAATTGAATATATTTATTACCGAAAGGTGTAATGTGAGTGGGCCAATGGCGGAATACTGAATACTCATCAACTATCTGTTAGGTTAGTTGTATTCAACCCATAGGGTAACCTTTCCCTATCGGCTTAGTCAAGCCCTACCATCAGCTCCGGCGCCTAGGCGTAACCGATGGCAACTAATTGAGGTTGGACTCGTGGTGGTCGTGGATTTCAAACCAATTGTACCTTAGCTGGAGGGTACTCGCCAACCGGACCCGGGGATAGAGTGCCTTCTCTGGGAGTGGTGAAAGTCTGAGGCAGAAACCACAAAACTGCCTTCTTCAAGGCGCATGAATCGAAGTGCCCTCCGTAGGGCACTTCTGAACTTGGTTACATTGCACTACCTCGCTAGCCAAGAAATGTGACAAGTTCATGCATGTAAAATCTTCCTGGTGTTCTCTTGATAACACTGGGCGTCTGAGGAGTCCCCTCGGGGATAAGACCGGACGTTAAAAATCCGCGTGGGTAACTTGCATGAGTAAATTTGGGAACAAATGCTAGGTTAGTTATATATATATAATAGGCGTAAAGATAGGGTAGGAATATCGAGTGCTCCTTGAGGGTATGGTGCGTAAATAGTGAGTGACAGTGAGAACGTGATTGTATTTGTTGCCCCATTGCGTTAGTAACTGAAATGACATAGCCCTGGAACCTAACCTCGGTGGCTGGACGGCTAAAACCTACACTAGGGATGCGTATTTAATTCTGAAAATCTAGGATTTCCGGTGGACTGCATGTATGAAGCATAATAGGCTTCATTCTGTACATGCGTGTATGAATATGTGTGGAGATTTCATTTACATAAAGCAATAACCAGTAATCATTCATAAATCTATAAGTAGATAAAGAGTATGCACCTAAGAAATAACATCTCAGAATACAGCTGTTAGCAAAAAATGAAGAACCTTTTAAAGGACTTACAGCCTTGACATTATCGTTTGTAAAAAAAAATTGACCTCCTTTTTTACCAATTGTAACTCGTTATTGGTGTTTCTAGAATGGCTGAACCAAATCGGGTGTAATTTTAAGTACTTGTTTACATTTGTGAATGATTTAACATTTATGAAATGCCTTTTCAAAAGTTTTATTTCTTTTATATTTGAATTTAATTAGCATTATGTTTTTTATACTAATATTAACTAACTCTTATACACACAATGTATAAATATCTTATTGATGAATAATTTAAAGATTCATTTATGTTAATTAGAACATGAAATTAACTTTGGCTTTCTGCAGAAAAACTCGTAATTTTCAGGATGTTCGGAAAACTGAGAAATCACACTTTTTTCGGTTCTAATGGACGTTTTTGGTGACTAATCTTTTCATTTTCCCCAGATGAGAGTTGTTGTGGAATTGATCTGATTGGACTATCCTTTATATTTCCTGTTTTATATCTCTGCTGTTGACACATAAGAGTTTATTACTGTGTGTGTGTAGTTTTGAATGAATTTATATTATTTATTATGTTCAATCGTTGGTAAAAGGTTCTGCAAATACGTTTCCGTCAAAACAAAAAATATAAGAGTACAATTAAAAATGATACTATGTAATTAATTATTATTTTTTCACTAAGATTTTGTATGAGAAAATTTATATAATTTCACAGACTGGCAATAATATTTGATAAAAAGATTATTGACGAGATTCTTACAATCTTAAAAAAATATTTACGGTTATTTCAGTTATTGAATTTTTACATTCTTTATACCAAAATGGTCGGGTAAGATTCCAGTTTAATAATTAAAAGCACAAATAAACCGAAAATTTAATGTTTTCTCTAATTTTTTAGGTGTATCACCACACGCTTAAAACATAGTAACCCACTGGAAATTGATATAAAATGATAATAAATTCGAAATTCGAAATTGCGAAATGATGAAACAACTGAAAGATCAGACCAGCAAGACTGATTTACAACCAGCATTTTATTAAATATATATGTAATTATACCAAAATATCCGGAAAGGATCGAATTCCATTTAAACTAAATATTGACAAGAATCGTTCTATTTTTATATATTTGGAAGTGCTTTTCTTAAGTGAAAATCTATTGTTGGTGCGAACTGACAGAACTAATGATTAAACTTGATTACATACAGAACTAACATGTTCAGCCGCCTCACCAAAAAGATCGAATTCGATTACAGTAAAATATTTAAAAAATAGATCCATTTTTATTTACTGGGAAGTGATCTTCTTTCGTGGAGAACAATGATCGCTGATACGAATTGACAATTGATTAAACCTGATTACTTCGAGAACTAGGAAGTTCAGCCACATATTTCATTAATCGAATAGAACAATCGAGGAAAGAAAGCCCAGCTAATTAGTTCATTTTGGAGTAAAATATTAAATGAAGTGTTAAGAAAAAACTTTCTGAACCCAATTCATCTCGGTTTCGGTTTCTTCGTTCATCAGAGCAATCCACAATTTGGACTGTTATGTCTATTCTAATTTTTATGTAATTGGCCCGCGCCAGGCGCACAGGTCCTTCGATATTCCAGCCGACGTCCCGGCCCATAATTCTAATAAAAGAAATAAATATTGACTTACAGGAATTTGTTTGTTGAAGGAAGTCGGTTGCGCATTGCCGTGGTGCAAGAGCTGGGTCGCCATGGTAACTGCCATGACCTGAACATTATATCACAGTTAAAGGCATATCAATAGACACCCCTGACATACACATTAATACATCATTATTTTCTAGAAGGGAGGGAGGATTTTCAACGATCGACTTGCAAAGGAGCGAAGGACCAAATGGGCGTTTTCTGCTTCGATTAAACCACCATTAAACGTGACAGCTTAGCCAATTGTCCGTTTATATATAAATAATACATTAACAAAAAAAGAGAAAAGCGTTCTGGCTACTTAAAATGCCAAATTGACATTGAATTGACATTCAACGATAATACTTTTCCATTTCATACCGTATTCAACATTGTGCTCGCTTGGGAGCATCACGTGTTTTGATAAACGAAAATATCTGTCATTTCGATTAATTAATGAAGGAACGTCAAAAAAGAAAACGTCAGTTTAGTTTTAACAGGAAGGTACGCAATGTCATAAGTCGATCATGGCAATCAGCACGTAACTAGATTGAAATTCAACTCGTCATTAATCATTCCGTGAAGAAAAATTGGAAAATTACTCGGAAAAAAGATCAATGTAAAAATGGCAAATTAAAACTGGAGAATTTTAATATTACAACCAGAGCATCATAAAACCGTCAGTTTTATTGCTAATAAGTATTACTTATAATTTTTTCAAATACGGACAGTAGGTTATGATCTCTATATGAATCTATTATTAATCTGTGCTATATTTAATCATTTTTGTTCAAATATTGTTTAATAAAATGAATCAATGCACTTCTGGTTAATATTATTTTCCTTAAAATAGGTTTTTGTTGTTTTTCGAAAAAAAGTAAACCTGTTTAATGCAAAATGTTTAGGGATGGTTAGACAGGCAAAATTTCAAATTTGTCTTTTTGGTCGACAAAATTGGAGTTATTGCTGTCATTCAGAAGTGTTATCAAAGTGTGAACTTGTTGCAGGAAAGCTACGCTTAAGCGGGGAATTTACATTAACGTTATATTTTTTACGGACATATAAAAAAGTGTTTCAATCGTGCGTCAACGAATATAAATGAAATTCACCATTTAATTGTGAGTAAATTGCGGATCCGAGACGTGATGAAGACGTGAAGTCTGAAGTCAAACTGACGGTTTCGGCTCCACAGCGGGATCTCGGCGCAGTCGGGCCACGACAAAACGCGATTTTTCCCTCCTGCCAGACGGTCTAGGGCGTGACGGCCCCAATTCGACATCTCATCCTTTCAAAGACAAAAAAAAACTAAATAAATTTTACCATAGTAAATAAAAAACATTCAAACTAATTTAAAAAAGTGATAAACCAAAGAATCTTCTAAAAAATTGTGTTCTATTGTAAAGTCTTGCAATGTAATATACAACAAATTTACATAAAATAAAATAAATAATTTTCTGTTTAAAAAAAATGTATATACAGGGGGAAATTAACGCAATACGTTACTGGTTTTTTGAACTTGTACATAACATGACAATCTAAAGAAATAGGTACTAACTTGTGGTCACAAGAAGAAAGCAGAAAGCTAGCTGCATGTAATGAAATAACTCAAGAAATTAAAAATTTACCTCCTAAAAAGATTCCAGGATATGACCTTATCAACGGAGAAATTTAAAAAATTCTCGAAAAAGTGATTAGCTGAACTGACATACTGAAACTAATATATCTTTTAATTAAGATTAACATTATTGCCCATTATTTTTACAAAGTTTTAAATTCTGTACTATATTGATAAATTTATATTTTGTTTTGTTTTTTTGATTTGTTCTATGTTTATTTTGAGTTAATGTGAATTTAATTTAAGATTATACTGAACTAATGAAATTTGTTTTTTCATTGTATACTTTAATTATACTATTGTACGTGTGTGTATGTGTGCAAGTGTTCAAATCATATGGAAACAGTTTATAATTGATTTCAATTATCATTTTTTTAAATTCTTTTTCTACAGAAACTGCAAAAAGGTCATATAGGTTAGAGAAAAGTTTATTTAACAATATGGTTGTTCTGTAATTTGTTGACTTTTTCTAACAATTGTTTTTATCACCGGTAATTTGATTCACTTATTGATAACACATTTGTTCTGAAGTAATTTACCTTTTCCTTTGTATAGCAATGTGATAAATATTTCACAAAGGTTTGAGGTTTGATATATGCAATGAACTCCTATTTCCTCAAACAATAATTTTAATGTTTAACTAAAATTATATCTTTTTTCTTGTGTATAAACTGGCTCAACAATATAATCTATATGTAATCCCCCCCCCCCCAGCAGTAATTTCAAAATGCATTACTGATTCGAAAAGGGCTATATTAACTGTTTATATAGATAAACCATATAAAATGATTCCGAATTAAAACTATATGGTTTATCATAAATAATTTGAGAAACTGGATCCTACCATAGAAAGCACAGTTCTGGACTCCCCCCGTTTTTTGACTATGAGAATTTTGCAAAACTGGCACCTTACTTTTGTTCAAGGTATTCATCAGCTCTAGGACGTTCGAGGTATCCAAATTTCTGAACGCACTGCTCGAAGAAGATGACATCAGTAGTACTGATGGTTTCGTCCTGCAAAGATGACCAGAATTGGCCACAACCCTCAGAGTTGCATGGCTTGCATTTGCTTGAGAACGCAGCAGTTTTATGACGATTTGTGTGCAGTTCTTTTTACAGTTGAGTGTAGATTTGGTCTACGATGTCCAGATGAGCGTAAAAGAGTGTGGATAAGGCGAAATAAAAGGTACGAAGGTTGTAATTTTGTGAAGGCGTGGGCGGGAATTTCAACGGAGAACCGCGCAGAGTTGGTCGTAGTTTGTGGAGTTTCTTTAAACTTTTTAACTTTTTTAACTTCTGGCTATGTAGATGAAATTTTGAAACATCATTCGTTGCCTATCCTGATGGAATTAATTTCTCAGTCGCGATAATGCCCATGTACAAACGTACCTTCAACAGCCTAACATCAGGGTCTTAGCCCTGCCAGCCCGTTCTCCAGACTTGAACTCCAGCGAATATTATAGTATAACCTTAAAACGCGAGTAAGAACAGGTCCATCCCTTCCTGATAGACTCCACGACCTTGAAAGGGACTCGTAATGATATAATCTACAGTAAAGAGTCATTTCCGGACTGGTAGAACGCATGCCGAGATGTATTAAGGCAAGAGGAGGAAATATGCGATATTAAAATTTTAAATAAAAATATAAAACAAAATTAAGACAAATTTTATCTGCCTTTTTTAAATTTATTTTTCATATTCCCTAGAAATTTACATTTTTTGTTAATTTGTAGACAAAGACTTAATTATTAAACGTTAAAA
The DNA here is from genome assembly GCA_039619505.1 of Cimex hemipterus. Lineage (NCBI taxonomy): Eukaryota > Metazoa > Arthropoda > Insecta > Hemiptera > Cimicidae > Cimex > Cimex hemipterus. The sequence continues at coordinate 18,233,312 of CM077107.1, forward strand.
AACGTGAAACTTTGATTAATATATAAAAATATATACAAACCTCTGGTGTAAACCGTTGAGCCCCCGGACACATTGTCGTTGGTCCCTAGCCGCGTTTCCCTCCTCTGATAACGTTATAAACCTGCTCTGTCGAAACCTCCCCATTTCCCTCCGTGTTTGACGCTTGTTCTCAAACGGGTTCGGTATTGTGTATTTACTCGTCGAATTATGTTTACATAAAAGCGAAATGTCTCTGGAAGTGTCAATTCTAAGCCAGCACGACTTGTTCAAGAACTGGGCCCCGGTGGCATCGAGGCCGAAGTTCTCGCGTCGGCTGGCCTACTCCCTCGACAGGATCTTCACCTGGAACCCGACGGAGAACTCGGTCCACGTGGTGAACGTCAAGCACTGCGTCCGAGACAAAGATCTCAAGACTCAGGTCGTCTTCGAATTGACGCCGAAGCTGCTGTTCGAAGTCGAAGGCCTCGAGGCGAACCCGTCCTGCACCCTCCTCTGCCTCTCGGGCAAGAACGGCGTCGCGATAGTCAACCTCCCGGAAAGGTGGTCCCAGGCCAAGTCCACGCTCAACTTCACCTCGATCGGCCAGAGGCTTTTCCTCGGCGAGCAGCATCAGCTGCGGCAAGTTCGCTGGCACCCGGGATCTCCCTCGGATTCCCATCTCGTCATCCTCACTTCAGACGAGTGTCTCAGATGCTACAGCGTCGCCGATGGAGATATGTTATGGAAGTGTTTCCTGTCAAAACGTGCTGCCAGTTGGCACAGCAACATACCCGGGAAGGCAAGTACAACATTAATTTGAAAAACATTTACTTTGTCGTGCCAGCGTTTCGATCTTTATTGTGATCATCTTCAGGGTCTGGGATTTATAAACATAGTACGAATTTTACAAATTCCTGTAGGTTGTGGAAAAAAAGTATGAATTTATACAATGCTATAAAACTTCAGATTAAAACAACGGAAAAATGAATTTATACAATGCTAGAAAACTTCAGATTAAAAAAAAGAAAGAATGAATTTACACAGTGCTAGAAAATTTTACATAAAAAAATAAATTTTTGCAATGCTTGAAAACTTTAGATTAAAAAAATGAATTTACACAATGCGAGAAAGTTTAGATAAACAAAATTGAATTTTTACAATGGTAGAAAACTTCAGAATAAAAAAACAGAATGAATTTATACATGCTAGAATACTTTTTGGATTAAAACAATTCACTTTTTTCAACACCAGAAAACTTCAAGATTAGAAAAAAATTGAATTTATACAATGCAAGCAAATTTTTTGCAATAAAAAATTCAATTTATTCAATACTAGAAAACTTTAAGATTAAAAAAATTGAATTTATACAATGCTAGAAAATCTTTTGGATAAAAAAATTAATTTATACAATACTAGACAATTTAACATAAACAATTGAATTTATACAATGCTAGAAAAATTAAGATAAAAAATTGAATTTATACAATGGTAGAAAACTTTAGATTAAAAAAAAAAAAAAAAAAAAAAATGAATGAATTTATAGTGCTAGAAAAATATTTACAATGCTATTGGGTTGTCCGGAAAATAATGCAGGATTTTAAGTTTTCATTAAAATAAATCTATATAAAATATTCTGTTTACGTTTACAGGATTACTCATTTGTATGAATGTCAACACTTATTAATCCTCTTCCAAATGATATTGTTTGTTTACCTCTGTAGCATTCCGCTACTTGGAAATAATTCAGTCATCCTTATAATGTCAAAGCGAGAATTTCGTACGATTTTCTTTTACGAGTTTAAACTCGGCCGAAGCGGAGCCCAAACGGCTAGAAACATTAACCAAGTCTGGGGCGAGGGTTGTGTTAATGAGTGCACTGTGCAAAGGTGGTTTAAAAAATTTCGGGAGGGAGATTTCAGCCTTGAATATGAAGAAGGTCGTGGAAGGCCTTCCTCTCTTAATGATGATGTTCTGCGATCAGTGGTGGAAGAAAACCCCAAAACAACTGTTCGAGAACTTGCAGAGCAACTCAAAGTCAGTAAAACGACCGTCGCTGACCACCTCAAGCGATTGGAAAAGTGAAAAAACCCGAAAATTGCGCTTTGATGTTTGTGCATCACTTCTTTGTCGAAACAAAAATGACCCATTTCTGGCCAGAATTGTTACATGTGATGAAAAGTGGATTCTCTACGATAACACTAGACGTTCTGGACAGTGGCTCGACAAAGGAGAAGCTCCAATACATTTTCCAAAGCCCCCAACTCATCAAAAAAAGGTAATGGTTACGGTATGGTGGGCTTCATTTGGTTTAATACACTACAGCTTCTTAAATCCTGGCGAAACCATCAATGCTGAATCATACTGTGACCAAATTAATACCATGCATCAGAAATTGGCAGTAATGAAGCCCTCTTTGGTCAATCGGAAAGGGCCCATTTTGTTGCATGACAACGCTCGACCACATGTGTCACGTGTAACGTCACAAAAATTATTGGAGCTTGGCTATGAAACTTTGCCTCACCCACCCTACTCTCTGGACCTCTCGCCTACTGACAACCATTTTTTTAGACACCTGGACCACTACTTACAACACATAATATTCAAAAATCAAACAGAACTGGAAAATGCATTTATTGACTTTATCAATTCTAAAAATTCTGAATTCTACTCAGATGGAATTAATAAGTTACCAACACGTTGGGAGAAATGTATTGAGAGTATGGGAAATTATTTTGGTTAAAGAACATTGCTTTAAAGTAACTAGTTTCTTTTTTTTTGTTTAATACCAAAATCCTGCATTATTTTCCGGACAACCCAATAGAACATTTTAGCTTAGAAATAAATTTATACAATGCTAGAAAATTTTAGCTTAAAAATAAATTTATACAATGCTAGAAAATTTAACTTAAAAAATTGAATTTATACAATGCTAGAAAATTGAAGTAAAAAAATGAATTTATGTAGTGCTAGAAAATTTTAGGAAAAAAATTGAATTTATACACTGGTAGAAAATTTTAGATAAAAAAAGAATGAATTTATGCAACGCTAGAAAATTGTAGCCTAAAAATGAATTTATACAATGCTAGAAAATTTAACTTAAAAAATTGAATTTATACAATGCTAGAAAATTTATTTTAAAAAATTGATTTCATACAATGCTACAAAATTGAAGTAAAAAAATGAATTTATGTAGTGCTAGAAAATTGAATTACACAGTGCGAGAAAATTTTAGATAAAAAATTGAATTTATACACTGGTAGAAAATTTTAGATAAAAAAAAAGAAGAAAGAATGAATGTATGCAGTGCTAGAAAAATATCTGTATTGAAAAAAATGAATTTATACAATGCTAAAAAATTTTAGATTCAATCAAAGTATTCATAATTTCTTAGTGTTTATTTGTAGACGAGCCATTCTTGCGTGTCGTGTTGAGAGTGCCAGTGAGATATTGCTGTTTTATGTTGATATATGTTGGATTTTGAAGGGGTGGGAAAGGAAGTCGGGATAGAAGGACATTTTTATATGAGGCTTCTTTGAGGTGAAAGGAGCCGACATTGGGAAAAATGTTTTTCTAAAACCTACATCATACCAGACCGCACCTCACGATATCTGATTAATCATTGACTGACAGTCACTAAACACCACACATTAATTTGAAAATTGAAGCTTTATTTGCATAAAACATACGATTGACAGAGAGTAAAAACAAATATAAGGAAAAAAAGCAAGTTGACAAAAATAGGTATTTCTTATGCCAACCCTCAACAAGAACATTCTAGTACAGAAGGTTGGAGTTGGTTACCATTATATTGCATTAAGGAAAACAATAATTATACTTGAGGCCTTGATATGTGCAAATAAAAAATTATAGCTCTACAAACTGATGATTGGAGCGACACAATTTTTTACATGTTTTAACAGAATGAGAAGAACTTCAAATATTAAAAATGACAGCTTTATTAAATAATTTTTGAATTTATTAACATTACTAAGGTAAAAAAAATTGAATTCAAATTGATGTGTAGTTTTTAAACTAACGATAAAGGCATGCTTGGCAAAAAGTTCAGAATTAATTTTAGGCAACACAATTTTTGATTTTTTAGATAAACGAGTAGAATACACATGCAAATTATTTTAAACTTTATGAATGCATGTGCCAAATATAAAAATTTTTTTTTACATTAAATACATTAAATTTTTTGAACAATTCTTCAGAACTAAATCTTGTAAAGCACATTTAGTATCATTTTAATTACAATCTTTTGAACAACACAAACCTTTTGTAATTTTTTAATTTTTAATTTTTTTTTTACTGGTATTGCTCCATACTATCACACCATATTGAAGTAATGATTGACACAAAGTAAAATATACAGTTTTTAGAGTGTGAGGATCAGGAATATTTGTCAATAATTCATGAATACTTTTTGTACAAGTTTCTACAAGCATTTTAAATTTCATATTGCAATTGAACCAAATTCCTAAATATTTATCTAGTAGTAAAAGATAGTACTGGGCACTCACAATTTATATAATTTATATTCATTTTTGTGAAGATTGAGGTCTGGATAAGATGTAGGTAATAGTCTCAAATCATTGCAAAAGAACAACAGAGAGGTTTGATTTGTATTGATTGATCCATTCTTTAATTATTTTAAAACTATTTAAAACAATATTTAATAGATTAATAAAGCAATTGTTAGTAAAAATAAATACTGTAGCAACCCTTCAATCCCTTTTTTTTGTTAAAAATATGTACCAGAAGAGGTATAATAAATTTAGACTTCTTTATAGTACGAACTTATTTAGAAATCTTTCATTAAACATTGTTGAAAAGTGGTTCTAATTCAATTGAAGTAACTGGCTTACAGAAATGTTCAAGGTGCTACTGGGTTCAGATAGAAAAAAAATTTCAAGTATGTCTATCTTTTCAGGTCTCGCTTGGTGACACCCCGGTAGATTTTGATTTTGGACCTCCTCCATTTGACGAAGACTTGCTTCAAATCAAATGGCCGATTCTGGTTCTTTGGGGACACGGTGATGTCTACTCAGTTGTGTCCAGTTTGAACAAGGAGAAAACTAGTCTGGACGGTCCGTTGAGAATGTTCCCTCCTTCAGACGATAATTACGGCACGGACGCCAGTTCCATTATTGTACTGAACTCGTCTCCTCCTATCGTCGTGCTTTCTACTTGTACCGGGACACTTTACCACTGTCTGCTCATGGGCTCTGAGGAGCCGGAGCATAAAAACGACAAGTCTCTTTATGTGATCGAAGGGGTGGAACTGAACGTCGGGATCACACTCTGGGAAGATGACGATCTAGTTTCGACAAAGATTGCTCTTATGAAAGACCCAGTTGAATCTTCAAGATATTTCTGTATCCATGATGGCGGAATTCACTCCGTAATGGTGCCGATTGTGTCAAAACTTTATGAGTTTCTGAACGAAAACGATGATGACTTTGGCAGTTATAAAATCTCAAGTTCAGTGGATTATTTAATATGCACAGGGCTTAATAGTGAAAACAGTCTAAAATCTTCCCCAATTTTGGGTTGTGCATTCCTCGATCTTTCAATGACCCTTCTTGTTCTTCTACAATCCGGTGTACTCATGAATATCAAAATGCTCCCGAAGACTATCTACTCGGTTGAACCTCTTGCTGTGGAGAGGAGCAAATCCGATAGCGACGGATTCCTCCTCATGATAGAGAATGCACTTAACGAGAACGGTATCATGTCAGTACTCCCGATGGTCAAGCTTCCCGATATGACTCCCCAAGCTTGGCTCGAAATAGTCATGCGGACATCACAGCACTGTAGAAAAGTGCTGAAGGTGCACGAGTCCGTCGCAGTCCAGATTGCAGAAAGAGCTGGGGCCATTAGAGCTGCAGTCTCTACGGAGTTAATTCAAATCGAAAAACTAGTCGGCGAACGCGCCAAATTACAAGAGACAGCGGAACAGATTGCCGAGAGGTATGAAGAGCTCAATGAGAAGCAGAATAATCTGATATCACGAATTGAAGATGTTATGAAGACGACTTACAACCAAGACCCCAAACTGTCACAGAAAGAAAAAGAGACTGTCAATTATTTAAATTCCCTTTCACATAAATTAGCAAGGTAATATTTTTCATTTTGTCTACACACAATTTTATCATTAATTCCTGGATTTCTTTTTGCACAGGCACGAAAAGGATCTAAATAGGGTTCGGACAATGCAGAAGTATCAGGCGTCCGTTTCAAAAGAAGTAGGCTCGTTGTTGGACAACAAGGATTTCTACCTCGACGATACAAGGACTAAGGCAATTAGGCAAGAGCTCGGAGCCCTTTCGACCAACATTAATGAAGTGGCTCACAAAGTCAGAGACATGTGGTCTTGTCTGCGTGACAGTGGAGTTTACAAGTAGTTTTTAAGTTTTTAAATTAAAAAAAAAAAAAAAAATGTAAATGTCTGCCACTTGTTGATAATTTTCATTATTCAATATATTTTCTAAATATTGTTTAAAGCCCAGTGGGGTCAAGATTTTCTTTTAGCCTTTTGACTACGAGCCTAGATACTCTTTGCTAAATTGATTTGACGGGTTTTAATCAAACAGTGACGTTGATGCTGGACAATTGACATACGAGTAAAGATGAATGTCGGGCGAGGAGAGAATATAAACCTAATGTTGACAACTGCAACCAAGGTAATGCCCTTTTCTCTATCCTCACATAAAATTTAAGAAAGGTACAAAACAATATAGGATCACCTATTATCATATATTATTTATAAACTGTAATAAGCTAACGTGAGAACGACTACGATCAAACTTATTTTCAGTGATTCTACGCTCAAATAAATCAGACGCAACACTTCTGAATATTGGCCCTAGTTTGGACAATTTTTTTTTTTTAGTTGAAATTTTCCATTTTTTAATAGTTTTATTTTGCTGTCCTACTCACTCAGGTGAGCTACGTGAACATATAATTTTACGGCATCTTTTTTTTATGCACATCTCAATAAAAAATATAGTAAAAGCTATCAATTTTTATCAGCAACCAAAAACTTTCTAAGAACCAAATATTTTTCAAGTAACTAGTCCATATTTTGGTTTATATATTGGCTGATTTTAAATTCATTGGCTATTCGACCCCTAAATTATTTTATTTATTTTTTTTATTTTTGAGGAGTCATTACAGCTGATTGAAACGGCTATAATTGAAAGGGGGGAAAAACTAAATGGATTTTAATGCCAAATAGAATATTTGAAAGACGAGGAATGTAGCTTTTTAACATTGTATACCAATAAAATATATAAAACATTTCTGTACAGAAAATGCCCAGTTCTAAACTAATATGAAATTTTGGTTTATGACCTTTGTATTGGTATGTTAGAAAACCATTTTAAATTAATTCAAGTATATTTGAAGAAACTGGGCAGCAAACATCCAGTCAACATTTTGTGTAGTTAAATTCACTAGTTTCGTGGTTCGCTTGACCAATAATATCTTACAATTAATTAAGGTTTATAGTTGAGATAAAAAAAAGTCACTGTCACGAGTGGGATTCGGACCCAGGGTCTTGTTGAGCAATCGTGACTTCGATCGATTCGGAAATTTCCCAGCTCAACCCCACCTTTTGAATTTTCCCTCCTTTTCACCATTTTTTCAAATGTGTATTTGGTTCTCTGAGGGAAATGAAGTGGCCACGGAGAGCTTTAGTGAATGTATACTTCATTTTAAACTTATTAAATTTTTCTAGTTCCGTGGTCCGCTTGGCCAGTTAATATCTAACAATCGTGGGTGGCCGAAGATCATGGGTTCGAATCCCGCTCCTACCATTGAATTTCATCTCAACTAACAGCCTTAATTAATTTTTGTAAAGTTTATTTAAATTTGAGTATCGTTGTTTTATAAAATGGAAACATATGAAACACTTCATTCGTTTATTTTTAATGAGGGTTCTTTACATCTTAGGCCATATCAACGCTCAGGGTGGTGATCTTTTTGGGGAAAAAAATTATAATTATGTATGCTAAATTTCCACCCGGGACACAACAGCGATGATCACGGAGAAGTTGAAGCCTAATTAATTAATTTATTTATTTTTTGCTTCCGACATAAAAAAAAGTTATTGTTGGAGAAACTCTGTCTATTTCAAATGTACAAATTGGTTGGACGTTTGCCTGAAGAGGTTTCCTGTCAAAATGGGGGAAAATAATTGATAACTGAGATAAGCATGTTTGCTGACAGAATAATATAATCCACTGATTAAAAAAATAAATAAATCACAATTTAATTTATTGATAAAATATTTTAAAAAATAGGCTTATAAACTGTAGCAATATTAACAAACAAATAAAAATATTAATAATTTTTCCATTTGTTTAAATAAAACAAATTGTATAGCAATTAACATATAGCTTCAAATAATTTAAGGTAACCAAGTATTTGCCATATGCTAGGATTAAAATAATTTACAACAATGCCCTTTACATATACATAGCCAATGCAATTCAATAAAATAATTTTATAATTTTTATAAAACATCTTTGGTTTCAGTGTTGTTGACATTGTATATAAAACTTCTTAATTACAAATTTTGTAATATAATCACAAGCGCCCGATTGCAAGGGGAACTGCAAAAAGTAGAAACTGCGAAGCCTTTAATGTAGGGCCACTTCCTCTTGACCAGTGTTCATACAGAGCTGGAACAGGCATTAATGAATTAAATGAAAATTAATCTCATTTTTAGTATTTACCAGCGTCTTGTTCTGAAGTGATCCACCCGATCATTTGCTCATCCCTGTTTTGAACTCTAAGCCATAATGACAGGGGTTTGAAATATTCGAGCATTGGTCTGGCGTCCAGTTTGTGCTGGCTTGAACCTCTAGTCGCGAGACGAAGGACTTCTTCCCAGGGCCTGCTCGCACCCACTGACATCACGTCGCTGAACATAAACAAAATTTAATTGAACGGTTGTTTTTTGTATCTGTGAATTTCACTTTTAAAGCTTCACTCACACAAGAACTCTTCCTGCCTCTCTCGATCTGTATATATCACAAGTGTGGAGGGTGCCGATATGCCCGGCTGCAGTGCACAAAGCTTGGTGGATTTGAAATTGCAGGACCAAACTTATAAAGTATCTGCGAGCAGTTTGATATTTTTAAATTTTCTTCAATTACTGTTGAGTTTAATAAGTACCTAATATAAGGCTGATCTGAGATGATGTGGTATTTAGATGCGGGATCGAGATCAGCTTCAGACCTAGCTATAGGTGGGATGACTCCTTGGTGGTACGCCCTAAGGTCCCACCACATTGTGTTCATATCTTTTGTTCCTTCTGAGAACACTTTCCACCTCCACTGAAAATTCATTTTCAAAATGAAAAAACTTTTATTATTTTAATTCTGTAGGTACGTTATTCTTTGCACTCTAATAATATCCAAACAAAAAACTTTTAGCTATCATTTTCTGACAATCGTATGACTTACTGCTTTGATATTATTCATCAAACTTTTTAAGAATCTATACTTTCAACAAAAAGCTTACATGTTGAAATTCAGGTGGTTCTGTTAGCAGGGAGGTCGCTGGTACAATATCAGTAACCCTATTTTGCTTTTTTTGTGAGTGTTTAAGTTGGTATGACATGGTTTTTGTGGAATATCGATAACTTCCAGTTTGTTGAACCAATTAGGTTAACCAACAAAGACATACTGACTTTCATTCAAATCACATACTGTTAACTGTACCTAGACAACTGACTGAGGTAAACTCCCCACACAAAGAAACGACTTAAAAGAAGACAGGCAACTAAAATAGTTTTAAGCTTGGAATCCATCTTAACACTGAACTATACTTGTACATGACTTTGCATTGGACATGTTGAATGGTTGGGTGGTGGGGAGATTGGTACTGTGGGGTTTTTGCCAAGCAACATCCAGCGTATCCACTCTTTCCAATCAAAAGTCCTCAGACAAATCGTAAATCAACTTACATCTCTAACCTCCCAATCCATAGCGACCTCAAATTGCGTTTGTAAACAATCTGATCCGTTCCTGATTCCAAAAGTATCAAACCAACTCTCAATCCAATCTAACCGTACTGTTCTTCACATTTCCATGCCACGAACCTGCCAGTCACATTGATCGACGATGACATCGAGACCTCTAACACTGAGTGCCAGATCGGTCGGTTTCTTATGGCATCTGTCCTCCCGGTGCAGCTATGGCATTAGTGCTAGTGCCGTGACCGTGAAAAACAAATTTGTATTCATATTTCTAAATATGTACTGCGTAGAGAGAGAGAGAGAGAGAGAGAGAGAAAACTTAGGATAATGAATTTACATTTTGACTCTGTTTGAATGCATTTATTGGCGCGAATAAAGGAAGGGTGTCCAGGTGAAGAACACCTTCCTTCTCAGCCGTTAGTTTAGGATGTATATAATTTTAGCGTTGTCAGAGGTACATCGGCAACTATTAACTCGCCAAACCTCCAAGGGGAAGCCCAGGTTGTAGGGATTTGGGACAAACCTTTTTTTTTTTTTTATGATTCTACACTCCAAAATAGAAAATTAGAATAAATTTGAAAGTTTTTTAATTTTTACTTCGCCTTTCTACTTATGCAGGTTGCAATAAAAATCTAGTAATAGCTATCAAAGTATATCAATGGCCAAAAAAAATTCAAAAAGCAAATCTTTTACAAGTAAACTGGCCCTTCAATTTTTTTTCTCCGTAAAACTAATATGAAATTTCGTTTTTGCTAAATATAAATTTTTGTTTGAATTTAAAATGTATCGATTTTTTTGCGCCTAAAATGTTTCAGATTTTTTAGAAGTCATCGTTACGTCCGAATGAAACGGCTATTTTTCAAAAACGGCTGGATAGGATTTTAACCTCGAACATACTATTTGAAAGAAGTGGCTTTTTTGCTGGTATTTTCGAATTTTTTAAGCTTCTAAAATTGCAAATTTTATTTGTGATTTTCGTGAGGAAAAAATACGTAAACATTCAGTGGAACATGAATATACTGTGGAAATAATAGTGCGAATTTAATGTTTGCTATATTATAAAATTCACTTGACCATTTCTTTAAAACGAATTATCAACTATAAAAATTCTAAATCTAATTTTGAAAAATTCCAATACTGTACCTGGTCGACGATGTAGGCGAATGGAAGATAGGCCACTTTATCTAGTGCCATCTCCAGTAGGAAATTGATGTCAGTCTCTGGAAAAGATAGGCATTTCTTAATTAACAGCAGTCCATTGTCAAAAGTGATCATCGCATGCTGATCACCGCCTTGATCCGAATTACACTGTCCTCGGTTAAAAGCGTACCGACTTCACACTAAAACGATTACCGATAGTGTGTTTGGCGTTACTAATTAAAAAACAATATAAGTCTGATATTAATTCAAAGTATATTTTAATCCCTTATCTATCTAAATTTTATAAAAAGAATCTGTAAAAGTTCTTGTGTTAAAACAGAAATTGACCAATGACAGGCTGTGAAATTTGTCGGATCTAAGGGAAATTGAGATCTTATTTTAATGATTTCATAAAATCACATTTTTATCTGTCAAATATGCAGGGAATTAATGAAATGACGTAGGACAAACCGTAATCATCTGTAATATTGTTCAACAATCCGATCCTGTGCATGTGTTTAGGCGTGATGACGGAAAGGCCGATTGCGTCCGCCAATGCTTCGTGGAAAGCTGGAAAAATTCGTTTTATTAGATTTGTGTGAGATAAATTTTTAAAAAATTTTTATGGTACCAGGGTTCGCGCCGTCCCTAAACAGGATGGGAAGTTCGGAGTAATGGAGGTAGTACTGGATATGTGTCATTTCGTGGTGAGTCGTTAGCAAATCCTCCATTGTCACTTCGGTGCATTGCTTAATTCTGAAATATATGCCATTTTGTTTTTAAGGGAGACTTTTTAAGGCGGCTATGGCTAATCGAGTGGATTAAGTGAACAACTCTGTCAGTACATACAAGTATGTCTGTCTTTGATAATGAAATATTGTTATGTGGTTGTAACTTGACTTATAAATCGAAAATAACTTTTTGAGGTGCCTTGCCTGAAATCCTTGCGATCGCAGAAATCCCAGGCGGACGCCTTGCACGCGACGTGTCTGTCGACGGGCCTCTCCAGGAGGGACTTGTGCCAGAACTCCCTCGGCATCGGACGGAGTCCGAGCGACGTGAAAAACTCCTCGGCAGACTGTACGATCCTCTGAGGGTTGTATCCCTGCCTGAGCATCTCCGAGGTCACGTCCGGACGGCGTTTCCCCGGATAGGGCAGCACCAGGTCGAGTATGTTCTTCCAGTTTTGCGCCCACATGTTGCCTGTGAAAGAATTAATTTTCCAGTTATGGTTGCGGAAGAAAAATAAACGGAAACGCCTGTACCTAAAAGGTGAGCGGGAATTGGGGCAGTGGGATTGATCTTATGCGGGGGAGCGTAGTGCTTCCTCAACCTTGACCTAACATATGCGTGGAGCTGGTGGTAGAGAGGTGCCAGCTGGGTCCAGACGTCTGTCACTTCGCTCATAAGATTCGTATGCCCGTAGACAGCCCGTTCTTGCTCTCCAGCATCTCTGTAACCTGCCAATTAATTAATTATGATTAATAATTAAAAAATAAGCCGTATGCGGTTGACACCACGGTGTCCTGCAGGTAGAGAAAGGTTGTTCCTCGTGAGTAAATGCCAAGGTATCACTCCTTATCTCCTGCCACCAGATATTAGAATGATTGATTACTTTAGTTTAGTCCTTCATTTCAATGTTGTTGTCAAGGAAATTGTTTTACAGAAAAGAAGAGTACTTTCTGCAAATATAATTTGCTTGACTAGATCTAGACCATCTTTGAAAAATAGATTGCAAGAATTCGGTGTGGTTTTTAGTGAGGAAGGGATAATTAAATAATTAGTAATAGAATAGTAGAAGAAAACGTTGAATAGTCTCGCAAGGAGTTATTTAATTGTATAGCTTTGGGGGTCCGTCTAGACTCGTTATTTTTTGTTCATTTGTTCAATAAGAAACAAATGCTGTTTGTATAGAAAGTGCTTACATTTACATTGCCTATTGTAGTATTTGATACTAATATTTTTTGTCTATTTTCTCGATTTAGCTAGAATTTCAATTCATATGTTGCTCATGCTTTCGTAATTTGGAAAATGTTTACGTACCATTTAATCTCGATGCTTCGTTCGCAAGTTCGACGTAACGGGCATACTTGTCCCTGAGTTTCGGCCCAGTTGCGTCGCGCCACGACTTCCAGGCGTGCAGCTGCTCCTCGTAGCTCCTCGAATGGGCCATTGTTCTGGTCAAATCTACAAAACAATACAAACCGTTTAACAATTTAAAAAAGCGACAAATGATCAAAAGCGGAAAATAAAAGTCGACGGAAATCCATTAACCTGGTTCAAGGGAGAGATCGCAGTAGGGCGATGAGGAGCTGGTAAACGGGCAAACCCGTGCTTTATTGTAGATCTCTTTCATCTCGGCTACCACCTTGGTGAGCTGAAAAAGCAGAGGAAAACAGGTGCTTTGAGCCGTGCTTCCTTCCTTCGCTATCTACAAAGGATCGCGTTGCACGAAGATACACCAAGGCCGACCTGCCCTCTTTCTCCTTTTTCGACCTATTTTTGTCTTTTTGGGCTTTTACAACTAAATTAGGTCTATCTTCGCTTGAATTACAAACAAAACGTCTAAATTACTAAGAAAAACAGGAGATAACACAAAAGTTTAAAGTTGGATGTTATGATTGAAATATGTTAGGAGGCATTTATTCAGGAATCCAAAGAATTGATTAATGTTATATGTATAGAGATTAGTGACCGTTAATCAATAATTATTGAGATATCGTGAGATGCGGTCTGCTGTGACGTAGGTTTCAGAGAAACATTTTTTTTTATCGTGCCAACGTTTCGATCTTTATTGTTATCATCTTCAGGGCCTGGGATTTACAAACATTGCAACACATATAACAACAATTGGGCACTCTCAAGACGGCCGCAAGAATGGCACACGGACGTCGGTGGCCGCAAGTTTCCGTCTTTGACACGGCGCTCATACTGTATCACGGTAAAGGCCCCGGGTTCGAATCCAGCGGCCCTGCATTCGAACCCCCCGACATACTTACAAATGGTTTTTTTTTTCAAAAACACCGGCACCCTGAGGGTTTATATGACCTCTGCTGTTGCGAACCCTCGTAAAAAAAAAAAAACGCCCGTGCGTCGGTGCACTGTTTACCAAGAATACGCGAGAACGAACAGGTGGGCAGGTGTTTTTAAAGTCGCGACGCGATTGAATCTTATGACGCGACGTGATTGACGCTTATGACGCGACGCGCTTGACTTATGACGCGACGCGACTGACGCTTATGACGCGACGCGATTGATGCTTATGACGCGACGCGATTGACTTATGACCCGACGCGACTGACGCTTATGACGCGACGCTAATGACGCCTGTGACGCGACGCGACTGACGCTTATGACGCGACGCGATTGACGCTTATGACGCGACGCGATTGATTCTTATGACGCGACGCTAATGACGCCTGTGACGCGACGCGACTGACGTTTATGACGCGACGTGATTGATTCTTATGACGCGGCGCGATTGATGCTTATGACGCGACGCTAATGACGCCTGTGACGCGACGCGACTGACGCTTATGACGCGACGTGATTGATTCTTATGACGCGACGCGATTGATGCTTATGACGTGACGTGATTGACGTCTGTGACGCAACTCGGTTGCAATGAGCTTCCCAATAGAAACGATCCTCAAATTAATAAATAAGCGTTCCCTGATAATTTGTGAGTGTGTTTAAATAGCCATCATAAGACATATCCATGTACCTGCAGATGTATCTGCATGCGGTGTGGATACTCGTTCCATTTTTGATTTTTATCTCATACCTTACGTAAAGATTAATTATTTGCATTTTTTTTTGAAAGTTGAAAAACACTGGTGATTTTAACTTACTATTTACAAACCTAGATAACAGTAAATTTCAGAAAACGTACTCCATTTAATAACCTTTCTGCTGATTAAATTCCCTTTATTAATCGCTTTTACCGTAGTTTGTAAATAAGTAAACACGTACACTATTTCGGTTTCGAAACCGAAATTAATAAAACGTTCAATAAATTCATTGAAATTTTTTATTATTAATCTTTGTACCTTACCAATCTGTCAACCCCGGTTTTTTCATCGACTTCATCAATTTCTTAATCTTTGAAAAAAGTAATTAAAAAAATTGCACCCTTCGAAAAGATATTAAATGCTGGTTTTCTGAAATTTGCTGGTCTCTCTAGGTTTGGAAATAGTAGTTTTTAAATCAGGGTAGTAGGTTTTTTCAAGGCGATGACCTCAGCTGTTTGCCGGTCTATAATAATCCAGCATTATTAAATTAGCCATTGTTTTTCTAGTGAGAAATCAATTATTTATCCAGTTCACTTATTTAAATGGGTGGGCGGTAGTTTTAGTTAAGACAGCCCCAGGACTTCTTGTGTTTTGCATGCTTATTAAATGTCCATAATAAATCGTAAGTTTTGAATAAGGTGATATTTATTGGCAAAGATGTAATTTTAGTTTATGCTTGTTTATATTGCAGTCTTCGCAGTTAGACTTAGAGAAATATTGGAAATATTTTATACTTTTTATTCCTCAATTATCCTTTAAAAGTTTGATAATTGGCGTGCCATACTAGGAGATTTGATGTTTCTTCGCTCTTTTTTTTTTGATGGAGGGCTTGTGAAAGCCAGGACGGAAGGGCGGCTTTATTAAAGCTTACCTCGTTGAGCTTCGTCTCAGGAAGGGCGTTCCTGCCTCTCGTAGCTAACATCTGCAGTTGCCGACGTGCTACCGGGTCCGGCAGTAGCGACCAGCTGAATCCGACGACCCTGTGCCAGGACGAACGTTCCAACTTGTTCTGCAGAGACAGAAGATCCGTCTGGAAGAAGGAAAAAAATCAATTAAAAATCCACGGTTCTTTCTAGACGGAATTAAGGATCGTGCGTGAAATGGCCGCGTTTCCATCGAATATTTGCATATTTTACGGTCTATCGACATTAAATTCCGTGGAGTGTAAAAGACTGTCAGACACAATGGAATCTCGTTAGTGTCCGATTTTTTGACAAAACGATCATCGTATTATTATGTGCCCTCAAAATTGAAAAAAAAAAAAAAAAAAACTTTCGAAGATTATCGAATCAAATTTTACAGGGAGTGCAATCGTCCGGCGTTCGACGAAGGCTTGACGAATTAATTTAGGATGTAATGTAATTAACGATTAACCCTTCAAACCGTGGCGGGATTGGGACAGCTGAGTCGTCACAGCCTCAATATCCGCCGGCGGATGAGCGCTGTTATTAAAATCACGTAATTTTGTTTTACTTTAATCAAGATTTTGATTTCGTCTTAGCAAAGAGGATTTCGCCTCAGGAAGACATCCTATCAGTCTTATTATCATTGGCCATTCTGACTGGAACGCGGTCAACCTTTTTGTCGGTCAGTCCGTTTCCATGTGCATTCTTGCGTTTATAATTGTTTCAAAAGAGGCAAAACATTGTTTCAATTTCATTAAGCGGCTTGCAATTCTGCCTTAAATTATGCTATTGATTTGAAAAATTGTATTTTCTTACAAATCGATCCATTTTTTTTGTTACCTTAACTTTTATTGTTAAATTACAGATCCAATGCCTTTCACAGAATCGTTTTTAGTAAATTTAGTCATTGATGATTCGTTTTGCCGAGGCATACAGGGTGGGAATGTGGCGGAAATTTCAGGTGTTTCTACTCACCATATGCAACAAAAAACTTCCAATAAACAAACCCCTGTCCAAATTTAAACGGTAAAAAAGTAATTTCAGGGTTTTTAAAAAAATATATATTTTTCATCTTAGGTACACTAATTTCCTTATAAAGTTCAGAATTACTGACTACAAAAATCGGATTTATGCCGCTTGAAAAACAATAAATTTGCTGTAAGGAAAACTATTTGCATTGCAGAATTGATGAAAAAATTCAGAAAAAAAACCATTGAAATTTGTAATTTTTTAAAAATGTCGTATTGTTAACTACAAATTCCTCGAGTTTTGAAAATTACCTCAAAAGATTTCCATCCAATTACCTACCTTCTAGCGGTATGCCGATCTTTTCGGATTGTACTGTCTGGAAGGCCCAAAAATGTTGCATTTTCTTAAATTAAAAATAAACTGGTATCCATGAAGTTTTTCCTCAATGAAGCATGTTCAATTCTTCCAGAAAATAGGCCTGCCTCTTGGAGAGGTCATCGATGTAGATCAGGAAAAAATCGTGCCGGTGGTCATTTCATTTCAAACTTTGCACTCTCGTAAAATGGTAAGGAACCTTTCCGACGGAAGGTATCCGAACGGTTAATGAAATGACGTTATGTGAATTTTTGACTACAACATTTGTTAAAAAAAACAAAAAACAAAACGCAATGACAGATTTGAACGTATCCTCACAAATGTGAATCTTTTAGAGTTCAATGAACCATTGTTTATAATTAAATTATTTACGATTGTATTATGTTAATATTTTCCGGGTTGTTAGAAGATATTGTAGGACATTTATGCTTCTAATTTGCCATTAATCAAGAATTGGCTTTATGCTTATAATTAATTCCTTTGTGGCTCCAATTTGAAGAATTAGGTCCTATTGAGGAATAATTGACGCACTGTTTCAGAAAGCTTTTCTACCGAATCTCCTGTGGAATTTTCCCTGCGAAACAGGTTTTTTTCTTCTGTGTGTTAATTATTTAAGACTAGGGATCATATTGGACTATTGGATGATTGGATGAATATTTTTTTTTTTGTAGTTTTGGTATTCGGCGGGTGTGTTGGCTAGATTTCGGGTGAGCTGTTTTACACAATGCCAAAATCGTTTGCCGCTTCAGGTAGCTCATTGTCAAAGTGAGTCGTCACGGCAGAACCGGTATAAAAATTCACTTTTCGATTCGAATGGCGAACTTTTTGCCCGCCGGTGGGTGGTATTTCTGAATAAAATTCTCTTACGTCTCAATTTGTTTTTCTCCACCGAGTGACTCGGAGTTCGTTTAAATAATTTTTTTCTAGCGTTTTAAAGCCCGTGGAGAAAATGTAAGAGCAAGTGAAAACGCGTTTTGTTTTTGCCTCGTACAATTAGGTCGGGTCCTCGTTGGAATGATAAGTGTAAATCAACGAACCAAGGCCTGTATTCTGTGCGGGTCGGTTTCACCCCGGCATCAGAAACCGAGAAACAGAGGAAATAGAATATCTATTTACTAGGAAAATGTCTCAATACAACTCACCATCCGCTTTTTGTTGGACTCGGTCAGATTGGTGACGTAGGCCCATTGTGCTTCCGTGACCCTCGTGCACATCGAGGTCGCCTCGATGTCGTACTCCCTGAGGAAGTCGATCGCATCTCCGAGATTACTGTTAACCCCCTGGAACAGAAAATGAAATTTGAGATTGCAGCACGTCGATAAAACTTTGCCAATAAACGATATCACCTACGTCAAATAGACAAACGCTTTATTCCTCGATTCTCACAGCTTTGAGTCCGATACTGTCGACACATTTGTGATTGGAAGCTCAAGCAGATTTTCAAAGTGGTAAATCAACGTTTGTAGGTAAATTGACAGTACACATTAATTCATTACAACCTTAAGGAAACAGCGTGAAACAACGAAACTGTTCACTCCTGTCAACATGAAGTTATTATCTGATCATAACTAGTTATTGCCATTGATTGCTTAGTAGGAAGGCGCAAGGAATCTTCAATTAGTGGAAAGAAATTTACAAACTGCCAACTCTATCACAATTAGAAAAAAAATAGAACACATACATGCAATAACATTATCTAGATGCAAGATCTGAATTATACGTCCACAAGCAACCATTTTCCTAGAGCAACTATGCGGGCAGCACAAAACATTAAATAAACCAACATTTACCATCTTACCAACTTAGATAATTATGTTCGTTAAATATTTGTTTCTTTTTTTTAATATGAGAAATTTGGGCACTTGAAAACAGTTTAACGGGCTACTTAGGAAATATTAATATTTACAGTCTGCAATAAACTAAATTATCTATTTTATGTGTAGTGACAAGTGAACGTTAGTCGATGATTATTCGGAAATCATGAGATGCGGTCTGGTGTGTTGTAGGTTTCAGAAAAACATTTTCTTTATCGTGCCAACGTTTCGACCTTTATTGAGATCATCTTCAGGGCCTGGGATTTACAAGCATTGTTTAAATTTAATAAATACATGTAGGATGTGTAAAAAAGGGAATTTATACAATGCAAAAAAATTTGTTTCATATCCTGCATGTATTTGTTAAATTCAAACAATGTTTATAAATCCCAGGCTCTGATGATGATCTCAATGAAAATCGAAACGTTCGCACGATGCAGAAAATGTCCTTCTGAAACCAACATCACAGCAGGCCGCATCCCACGATTTCCGAATAATCATCTCTACTTTATTTTGGATATAGCCAGGCTCTGTTTTTAATATTTTGCATGCAACAACACACGGGATCTTTTATTTTGCAGATGAGATTATTTTTCTACCTAAGCGAAGAATAATATTACTATCATGAGAGGGAATTGTAATTGAAGAACTAATATTTTTTGCGAGAGAGATAGATAGATAGATAGATAGAGAGAGAGAGAGAGAGAGAGAGAGTGAGAGAGTCGGAAAGTTTCTTCATGAGCCAAGACCTATGAAAACCAACCGCGCGTAAGACTTTCGACATCAGTCGGCGGCGAACTTCTTAAGGAAACTGTGAAAGTTTCTATCAAACCTTCTAGAGAACGTTTGTCACATTTTAGCACTAGTAGCACAACAATTGCGATGTAGTATATGTTAAACATTCCGCTATGTGGGTCCCGCACGTAAGCTGTTGAAAAGTCAATACGTTCCTGTTCTTCCATTGAACAAAAAAAAATTTCCTCGGGTTTGATCTGCGACGTCATGTCAACGGCTACGTTCATGGACAAAGGCCACGATTGAATCTTAATCAATTTAAAACCATTGATGTTCGTGTGGTGTTGGTCGTGGTGGCCCAACGATGTACTAAATAATGGACCAAATGATTTAATATTTCATCAACATCGACACTGATGGTCAGGATGTCATATTTGAGTAGAAATTATGAACCGATCAAAAAGTTCGATTATGAAATTCTCGAACCCAGATCATATCTTGAGACACCGCCAGCTTTTACAAAGCTTGGACTACTTGTCTAAATTAATCCGAGGTTAAACAAGCATTTTATTGTAAATTTTTTTATTGGTTTCATATCATAACTCAACATTTATCCAACCTGGTATCATAAACCTAGTAAGTCGACAAAAATATGTAAATCAAGTTACACTTCACTTTTTTCAGAAAAAAAAAGACATATGGGTGTACATATCGGAATGATACAAAGTGTAATGAAATTAAGAAAACGTCCAAAACGAATTTTTCTACTCATTTTTTTGTCCCTCGTATTTTGCAGTTCTTCCATCCTTAACATAACAGATCTTCTGAGTGGTACTTCTATAATAATGAATATAAATTGTCCCGTCGACCCTTGCTAAAAGAACAAGTACACTTTCTTGAAGGGACTTGTGATTAGACGGCCGCTACTCCAAGCCCAAGTGATTATTATTTTGCTACGCCTGATCTATTGACCTAAATCATCTTCGTACTGCAACCTTGGCGGAATGACCAGAAGATCCTTGGGTGACCGAAAACAATGGGTCACACCCAGGGTGGGGAGGCGCTCCCAAATCGGCCGCGCCCTCATTCGTACTCGTTTTTTTCCTCAAGGGGGCTCTCGGCTATCCGGCGAAATTATGTGAGTCAACAGACGGAGAGAGAGAGAGAGAGAGAGAGAGAGAGAGAGAGAGAGAGAGAGGGAGAGAGAGAGTGAAAAAGATGGACAAATAGACAGAAAGACAGACAGAGAAGGGACTGGTCGTTCACATTGCATGATCTGCAATAAAAATTCATTATCAACGTGGCGTGCTTAGAATAATACCGAAGAACATTTCTAGAAATAAGTGCTATTCTCCTAAAACATTAACTAGAACATTAAAACAATACAACGCAATGGACTATAATTATCTTGCAGATAGTAATAGCCAACTACAGTGCTCATCGCCAACGCTGACATTATTTCATGTTCTTCCCTTTTCTTCTTTCCATTTTATTCCTACTAATTTATTTTAGTGACGTTGCATTCCCTTCCATCATACTGCCAAGAACGCGTTACTCCTCGGAGTCATAGGGCGAGAAGCCTCTTCATTCACGCTGATAAATTACATTCTCACACCGGACATCATTCACACTGCCCAAGAGTGCTCGATATTCCTCGGGGTCATAGGGCCAGAAGCCTCTTCATTCACGCTAATAAATTACATTCTCACACTAGACATCATTCACGCTGCCAAAGAGTA
>CM077107.1:18254756-18311010 GCA_039619505.1 Cimex hemipterus
ATAAATTACATTCTCACACTAGACATCATTCACGCTGCCAAAGAGTACTCGATATTCCTCGGGGTCATAGGGCCAGAAGCCTCTTCTTTCACGCTAATAAATTACATTCTCACACTAGACATCATTCACGCTGCCAAAGAGTACTCGATATTCCTCGGGGTCATAGGGCCAGAAGCCTCTTCTTTCACTCTAATCAGTTACAATCCCATATTGATTTATACTAGCTATAGTGGTTTCTATCCACTCGGACACCAACATCTCAACCCACCTTTTTGCCATTGTTCAAAAGTCGTGTAATCTATTTGATTCTCGGTGAAAATGAAATGGCCACGGAGAGCATTAGTGAGATATACTTTATTTTACTTATTACATCTATTACGTTTGGTGGTCCGATTTGAAAAAGAACAGAAAATTCAAATGGCCGGGTTTAGATGGGAAGTTGAGTCCGGGTAGAGTGGTAGAGCAGGTGCGTATTGAGCCGAAGGTCATCGGTTCGAATTCCGCTCATGACACTGACTTTTTTTATCTCAACCAATACCTTACATAAAGATTAATTAATTGAAAAGAATTTATTTGGTCAATCAGATCACGAAAATTGCTAATCGACCATATATCGTATGTAAGTTATATCATGTCTGTTGAACTTTTTTCTTGGATGGATCTCAATTCATGAATAATAAAATAAGTTGCGATAAGACTTTATGAATCGTCCCTCATTTTGTCTAATTTCTTCGACCAACTATCATACAAAAGACTACGAATAGTAAAAATAAATAATATCACAAGACGATATGTCAAAACGTAAATATGTTTTATATTTCGTTGAAAAAGAGTTGATTGTAGTATAGAAAAGCTTATTTTACTCACCTGCTCCTAACGAAACCAACCCAGAAAAATGGCCAAACTACGAGAAACTCTTAATAGCCTGCGCTTACTTTAGAGCAAGCTTACAAAAACGAAAGTGACAGGGATTGATTTAACATCGTAAGGACTTTTCGAGGCGAGGTTGTTGCATTAACACCGACACACTGAAGCTTTTGAGTTTTAATCCCCCGGAACGGCCTGTCAAACCGGTTGCTACAACAAAGTATACACGATACGCTGTTTTATCGTAAACCCATATTTCAGACCGATTTTTTCAATATGTAAATACACTGAGAGTCACAAACCTGACCACCTTTAATACTTTTAAATATCTCTTAGACACCCTTAGATATCCTTTAATCCTCCATTGATTACCTTAGGACAGTATTTGGTTCGTAAGGATTCGAGGTAAACAAAACGGATAAAATCTCCCGCTTGTGTTTACAATTGGATTTTATAAATAGACTGTTTAATAGTCTATATCTTTGTGGGCTTTCTGTAGTGTTTCAGTGATGGTTTTAAGTGATGCAGATTCGACTAGAAAAGTAGAATTATTGGAAGATGAAAAAAGTGAAGCGTATGTTCCCAGGACAATTGTATGAACGGTCTTCCATTGCTACTGGAGGTTAATCAAGAAGACATGGATCAGATCGCCATCCTGTCATATCAACTGTGTGAACAAACTCGGTAAGATCTGGATCTGGAAAAAACAACTTCAATTTTTATCCGCCAAGATTTCGACCTACTTTAAGGTCATCATCAGAGCAATCTTAAGATGCCTACAATTTGACATAACATTTTTAAATATGGTAAAATATGATACACTGGAATTGAGTCTATATTCAAAGAAATTCGAAACCATTTATTGCCAACTTAATTGTGAATTTGTAGACACCTTGTAGATATTTGGCCCTGATGATGACCTTAAAATAAGTCGAAACCTTGTCAGATAAAAATTAAAATTGTTTTCACCAATAGACTATACCTATTATCCTGATTATGAGTAAAGTGTTCTGTACATCCAAAATTTTAAACAGATTATTGTATAAATTTAAACAAAATATTCTCCAGTTTTAAGTTCTTATTACTGAAGTACTTGATGGTTGAGATAACTTTCCTTGTTCTTTTTTCCCTTCTCGATCGATATGGAAAGTTGAAATTAGAAATTAATTAAGGTTTTGGTCGAGACTCGGACACAAACTTCCCAACTCGACCCCACTTTTTGAATTTTCTTTCCTTTTTGTCAGTTTTAGGGTCCGAGTGGATCGAGGTCCCTATAGCTCAAGTGGTAGAGCAGCGGCGTATGGCGTTAGCCGAAGGTGTCCGGCTTGTGACACTGACTTTGTTTCACGACGATCAAAACCACAATTAATTGAAAAAAAAATTGTTTGGTCAAGCGGACTAAATAAAAGATGAAATTGAAATTAAAAAATTGCAAAGCTAATAAACTACAATTTTCTATTATTCAGTTGCATATTTATTATAAACAATTAGTAATCAATAAATTATGAAAAAATACTTTTTTATTACCTATAATTCAACCCTATTCAATTAAGAATAGATTATACGCAATGCTTTTATCGAATTTTAAGTTACATTGCTAGTATCACCTCCCGGTTTCGAGTCCTAAAAAAGCAAAGTAAATCTTGAAGTATTCAAAGATGTGATTATTTTTGTTGGTACATTAGGGTTCAGGACGTAAAAAAATGAACAATACAACATTACCAGCTTCAGCTACTTTCCAGGGTTCGAAAGTTACGACATGAGCACTATTGTGATGTATGAGTAACAGTATATGCGGTTAGTAGAGCGTGCAAAGCTTAGCATTGGAACCGAAGGGGCTTCGTGGGCGTTTCAACCGTGCAAAATGTGCCCAAGGGGTTACCAGATTTTGTCAAATTTTCAAATAGATCGTGGCAGGAGTTTTTCCGGTTATGATGTGACAGTGAGTTGGCAATACGTGCATACGGCAGTTCTGAGAGCATCTGCTATTTGGCTGAAGCGAATGCGACGGTAAGAAGTGAATGATCTTTCACGATTCGAATCTACACCGACATCCATTTGTTCCGAGCAACAGGTGGAGAAATGTGGGCCGATAACATCTATAACAGCCGCACGAAGGCGCTTCCTTAATCGCCCGTTTGCTACAAAACACCGCCATGAATACAAAAAAAAATTCAAGTTTCAAAACTTATATTTTAAATATAACAAGTTCAAATTTCAAACCGTTATATTTTCGATTCTATTTTTACATACGGCTTGTTACAAAATATTGTGTAAACAGTATTGTAACAGCGACGATATTGTGTGTTATACTTTCACTGTCTGTTTATAAATCATAGCTTTTTTTTACAGGATGTGAGTTACAAAAACCAAATGTCGATGATGATAAATGCAAGTTAGATATATCTCTCATAGTTAAAATTAAGTTAATAATTTATGATAAAAGAAAGAGTTCAAAATAAAAAGTTCCATTAAAAAAACGTATTCTTTATGGACAATTTTTGCGCAATATGGAGTGGTTTTGCAAAATAACAGCAATATTTAATGGACAAGTAATAATATTAATAATAAAGTGGGAAGTTTATGGACCAACGCTGAGGTTATTGTAGGCCCTCTGCCTTTTGCCTTCTTTTTCTCTTCTTTCGCGCATATTTTGTTTTAAACTGCAGCCATTTAAGCGTATCGATCTGGTTTCTGATTATGTGATTCAAATATATACTACGTTGTCTTAATTCAGTATAGAAACAAAACATATAATACATCATTTCATGGTATAAACATAGAAAGCTCGTCAAATTCACTCCCCCAGAGTACTTGATATTCCTCGGGGTGGGGTTATAAGCAACCCCTTCTTTCACGCTAATAAATTACTTTTACTCTCCATAGGTCATACGCTCACCACACAGTACTCGATGTCCTCGGGGCGGAGTTAGATTTACCCTTTTTTCATGCTAATTAATTAATTTTACTCTCCACACGCCATACGCTCACCACGAAGTATTCAATAATCCTCGGGGTGGGGTTATAAGCAACCCCTTCTTTCACGCTAATAAATTACTTTTACTCTCCAGACGTCATACATCACCCCAGAGTATTCGATATTCTTCGGGGCGGGATTATAAGCAACCCCCTCCTTTCACGCTAATAAATTACTCTTACTCTCCAGAGTCATACACTCATTCTAGAGTGCACAATGGTCTTCGGGGCGGGGTTATAAGCAACCCCATTCTTTCACGCTAATAAATTACTTTTCTTTTCCAAACGTCACACATAACAAAACTACATACATTTACAAATCCCTATAGCCCTTAGGAACCGGAACCGCAATCCGTGCCCGCTGCCCTGCCTCAAGACTTCGCATAGGACCGATGATATGCCGAAATATTGTCTACATACATCAAGCCTTCTATAATTAAAAAGGTGCTCGACCTTGCATGACAAGCGTGCATTTTTTTAATAATTTTTTTAACGAGGGTTCGCAACAGCAGAGGTCATATACAACCTAAAAGCGCCGGTGTTTTGAAAAAAAGCGTAAGTATGTCGGTTTTCGAATGCAGGGCCGCTGGATTCGAACTTGTGACCTTTAGCTTACGGTGATGAGCGTCGTGTCAACCGTTGCGGCCACCAACACCCCCGTGCGTTATTCTTATATGACCTATGCATAGTCTGTCAGTATGACTTTCCCTTTTTGACCGTTCTCTGTGGACCAGGGACTGACTTCTTTCTGAACATGCCACAATTTAGCAGGGTTATTTCTTTTTCTACTAGACCAGCGGTTTAAAAAATTCCTTAAAAATTAAAAAAAGCCTTCAAAATTATAATGCTAGATTTAAAAGAAAACATTTAGTTTCTTCTTCAATATTTTAATGAATACATACAGAAAATTATCTTACAAATATAAAATTTTGAGAAATATTCCTCTGCCAGATTTGATGAAGACTGTTTATTTTGGATTGACCCAATCCTTGATATGATGTATCCTAGTTTGGGAAGGAACGAAAAATAACAATAATGTAAACATAACATTGTAGTGTAGTGCGTGTAATGTAGCATTGAGATTCATTTTTTATAACAAAATTGATATAAATTCTTTTTCCTCTTTTATTAAATTTAAATTTTTATTTATATTTAAATGGAAAATAATGTAATTAAAACAAGGATATATAATAATATATTATTAAAGAAGAGAAATTTTTATGATAGTATTACATATTTCTGAAATATTATTTTAACAAATTCACAAAAAGACAACAATCAAAATGGGTCTGGTGTGATGTAGGTTTCAGAAAAAGATTTTCTTTATCATTCCAACGTTTCGGTCTTTATTGAGATCATCTTCAGGGTTTAAAGTGTTTCTTTTCAGCGCAGATGTGTCTTTCTCGTGCGTCGTGTTGAGACTGTCGGACAGACAAGAATGTGTCATTCAAAATGAAAATATAAACAATGTTTATAAATCCTAGGCTCTGAAGATGATCTCAATAAAGATCGAAACGTTGGCACGATAAAAAGAATGGTTTTGTGAAACCTACGTCACACGAGGACGCATCTCACGATTTCAGAATAATCATCGACTAACGGTCACTGATCACCACACAAATCAAATAAATTGTAAGTACTAATTCGTTCTAATTTGTTCTAATATGTGTTTTTTGTTCATATTTGGTAATTGATTTTTCAATTCACATTTTCCGATCTGTACCAGAAAGACTACTGAGGGATGATTAAGTGTAGTTCAATCGATGCCGATTTTAGATAATTTTTGAATTGACGTAATGACGATGATTACAACCTTTTTTTTAAGCGTTTCGCTAGTTTACTCGAAAGAAAACCAAACTGATTATTAACAAATTTATTACTTTTTACTTTGAAATTTAATAAATCGAATTATGAACCATTTTTCGCGATTTTTCCTGGGGATAGTGGATAAAGAAATGGTTCGATAGTTGTTAATATTTAATTTTAATCCATAATTCCATAAAATGGTAAATAATATAATATTAGAGGGGGCGTCGGTGGCCGCAAGGTTTAGACTTTGACACGGCGCTCATCACTGTACGGTAAAGGTATCGTGTTCGAATCCAGCGGCCCTGCATTCAAACTCGACATACTTACAAAAAAAAAAATTAATTTAAAAAACTTACTTTTTCTATTGAACTCTAACTCTTATAAACAATAATCGGTTACCCGAAAAAATTATAAATGGCCATTTTATATTAAATAGTAACATATTTTTTATTTTATCTCGGTTATTTTTCTCTTTTATTAATTGGTTTTCAGTTGGCAAGGTATACAATAGACATAATTTCTAAAATAACCAATTACTAAAAAAGTTATCACAGTTTATTTAATGCTTAAAATTGTTTATAAATTATAGAAACGTCAGAAGGTTTTTTTTCGTACCTTGTTCTTGCCATCGTCAGATCTAAGCCTTAAAAAGGATCAATAATTTTCAAAACGCAAAAAAAAATATATATAAAGCGAGAATAGGCGGACCAAGTATCTTGAAAGCGACCCAACAAGATGACTTCTTTTTTATTATGTACATATAAACGTGTTCGTTAAAATCAAACAAAGTTGCAACCAAATTTTAATCAAAAGGTGAGTTTTTGTGATGATTTGATTCTAGAGGCTCTAAATTTTTTAACAAGGAATTTTAAGCTTTTCTAAGTTGTCATGGAGACTCAGTAAATACTTGCATTTGTTAATTTTTTATGATTATTAACCTTTTATGACAGTTGATACAAGCCGATGAAAATAAATTCGAATGATATTTGACTTGTTTTCAAGGAAACGTTACCTCGATAAACGTCCTATCGTGTGCGTAAGCGGCGGCGGTCAGGAAGACGCAAGTTGCCAACCAACAGGGCACCATCTCGACGACTAGCTTCCAGGTTCCGAGCCGTTCAGAACCCCTTCCTCCTTCTTGGCCGACACCCCCACCGTCTTGCCTATTCGTGAAAATCACTCAGCTATAACGCGTTTGAAATTATGCCAGGTAGCGATCCTTATAATCGGTTTACGTTAAAGGTCAGGGTTCGGTGTGAGCATTGAATCTTTATATAATGGGATTACTCCGATTGATCAGAACGAGCATGAATGAGGCACGGATATGATAATAATATACTTCTATATATAAAATAAACTAGGTACTCAAACTCCGCCATAATTGCTTTTGCCATAAATACTTATTTACATCGATTCGCATCAATCTGTACGAAATTTATAATAAACATATCGATGTAGCCTCCCCACCACACCACGCAGGTCAATTTCTGAGGTACCCATATCAAATTTTTGTCCTACATGTAATTTTTAAATTTAGACAACGTTTGTAAATCCCAGGCACTGATGATGATCTCAATAAAGTTCGAAACGTTGGCGCGATGGAGAAAATGTTTTTCTAAAACCTACATCACACCAGAACGCATCTGACGATTTCAATGCAAAATTAAGAAAATTGACTTACCTGTGATCCTTTCCCAATGTTCCTATAGTCTTTCGTTGAGTATAATTTTATGATAAATTTGAATTTCTTTCCTGCCAATATACCCGCTTCATGGCCATCCCGGATGTGGTTGCACAAGGCAAAAAAAAACCTGCCAATATACATAGTGAATAGATGAATACTTTAAATCACTTATAGATAAGAGCAGTAAATGGTGATGAAATGATTTCTGATGAAGGTAAAATTTGTTGAAACGTCAAACCGCAAAAATAAGAGAAGTAAAAATTTTTATATTCTTTTACTAAATTTATTGGCTATTTGAATAATAAATTAATCAATTACTTGTCGTGAGTTATGAATAAAACCTGAGAACTAGCTTAACTTGTACAACGTACGGATTATGAAACAAAACATAAAATTATTATGAAATGTATATTTGTTTTGTAGCGAGATCGTTACGCGTGTCCTAATGTTGAATTCGAAAATTATAAAATCCTCCCAAAGGAAGCAGGCATTTTCCTCAGCCACCCGTCCCAACTTCCGGGAAGTAGTTGTGCCAACTTCCAAGGCGATCTGTCATTTCGTCGTCCTCTTTATTTTGAGATGGGATGCGCACTCCCCGTCATTTACAAACGATCAATTTCTCTTAAAACCGGATGATATAGAATTAATAATTATTGGAATATGTGAAATCTCGTAATTACATTGTCTACTTTAAAAAAAAAAATCTAAATCAGATTTTCATGACATTGTCTATGGGAAAGTTGACTAAAAGGTTTTATACAACCATCGGTCTCACGTCCAGGATTAAAAAAAATCATCGGGATACGCAAAAGATTTACCCAATCTTCTTGTTTCGCAGACATTTTTCCCTCCTGTATCCATCCACGTTGCTCCCATTTTTTTTTTTTTTAAATGTACACAAACACTTTTAGTTTTTCTTTTAATAAAACAATATTATTTGGAAGAAACCGTCATATTTCAAATATTCCTGTGAAGTGAGTTTTTTGAGCAATTTGAAGCTTTTTTTTAAATGTTTCCAAACATGCTGGACGTTACTAAATATCAAGTGTCATCAAGCATAAATGTAATACACCCAGCATTTTATTAGACCTAAGTTTTTTATTCAGTTAAACCTCATTAGTATGAGAAAAAACAGGTAACATCATGAGAAAGCTAAGAAAAAGTTAAAGTTGAATAATTATTTGTAATTATTGTTGTTTCAGAAAAACAGCCTGATCAGGCGAACGTCTCAATTAAAATATAAGCGATATCTACAACTACAGTATTTTATTAGTATGACAATTAAAAATAGTTGGATTTTCTAAAATTGAAGATTATATGTTATCAATCTTTTTATGAACTGTATTGGTTGAAATGAAAAAGTCAGTGTAACGAGCGGGATTCGAACCCCCGACCTTCGGCTGTTCTAATGCCACTTGTGAAACTGACGTTGTCATTTCAACCAAAACCTTACATAAAAAGATTAATGAATTGAAAGAAATAATTTGGTCAATAAGACCACCAAATATTATAGATTATATACTATATGAGACTAATCAACAACGTATAATTTTTTATTGAA
The DNA here is from genome assembly GCA_039619505.1 of Cimex hemipterus. Lineage (NCBI taxonomy): Eukaryota > Metazoa > Arthropoda > Insecta > Hemiptera > Cimicidae > Cimex > Cimex hemipterus. The sequence goes on from CM077107.1 coordinate 18,263,654, forward strand.
GCTAAGATTTAATGTTTTTCTTTTTACCTCGCCTATTTAGGTTATTTGGGTTAGTCGTTTATTCAGACATCCTGGTGTGACGCAGGTTTCGGACAAACCTTTTCTTTATCGTGGCAACGTTTCGATCTTTATTGAGATCATCTTCAGAGCCTGGGATTGATAAGCATTATTTAAATTTTACAAATAGATGTAGGATATGAAAAAAATGTATGCGATTCTAGACAATTTTAGATTTTGAAGTGTTTTCATAACAAAACCTGTATTTTTAAAGATTTTCTTAATTCGAATTAACAACTTTTATTTTTTCTATTAAGCCATATGGTTTTCGTTTTTAGCGATTATTCGGAGATGTGAGATGCGGTCTGGTGTGATGTAGGTTTTAGAAAAACTTTGTCTTTATCCTGCCAACGTTTCGATCTTCACTGAGATCATCTTCAGTGCCTGTTATTTACAAACATTGTTTAAATTTAACAAATACATATGGGATGTGGAAAAAAGTGAATGCAATATTATAATATTATTTTACACGCAATCAAAGTATTTTTACTCATTCACTACTTTGAAAATATAAAAAGTATTTTTTTGGATTGTATAAATTCACATTTTTCCATATAATACATTTGTTGAATTTAAACAATGTTCCTAAATCCCAGGCTCTGAAGATGATCTCAGTAAAGATCGAAACGTTGGCACGATAAAGAAAACGTTTTTCTGACAACTACATCACACCAGACCTCCATCTCATGATTTCTGAATAATGTTTTTTTTTCTTACTTGTCTAGTGTATCAATGTTCAGAACAGACATTATATCATAGGTCGAAGTAAAAATAATTTTCAATTTAAACCTCATAAAAAGTATCTAAGAAATGGGCGTTGAACCGTTTAGATAATATTCCATTTATTAATTTTTGAGTAAGGTATTGGTTGAGATAAAAATTCAATGCCACAAGCGGGATTCGAACCACATTTGAAAAATGGCAAAAACGGAAGGAAATTTTTTTTTTATTGGCCTCATGAACTGTGCATATCTAGCCAGACTATTGTATGTATATTTATTGCGTATTCGTTTTTGGGGGAAGGGTATCGTGAAAAAAGGGCCAGAGTCGACGGCGGGAATCGAACCCGCGGCCGCGGGGTCTACTAGCCGAGAGTCTCTCACGCTAACCACTCGGCTACCCCTTTCAATTTGTGAAAATAACTAAGCATAAAATAGATTAAATGTTTTTCTATAAATTGTAAAAATATGTAGATTTGTGAGACACTTTTGGATATCTTTTATTTATTGCAATAAATAAAAATACTTTTAGTTATATTTTTTCCATTAAAGAAAAGTAAGTCCATTAATTGCATCTCTGATGTTTAATTTTTTTTTTGTATTTCCGCATATGGGAAAGTGGAAACAGTTGTAAAAGTGAAAATTTTGAACTAACAGACCATTATGGAAAATCCCTTATGTAAAGTTATTTAAACAATTTCTCTGTTGACGTAAGGGCGGCGTCATAATTAAACATTGTCCCTGGAAAGTCCCGGTGATGAAAGTGGCCAAATTTTTAATTAAGTGTTAAACTGTATCATTAAAATCATTTTCGCCCACGAGGCGGAGCACCCTGGGGCCGGATTTTGGCGGTCCGCTTGACGAGAAAGTGCGCCTGTTTTAATTAAGGGCCGAAAACCTAGGTGCCTTGTCCGTGGTGGGTATGAGACCCAAAAGATAGATTAGTCAATTTGATTCAATAATAAATAATTTTAACATGAGATTTTTTATTTGAATAAATATTTTTATGTACTGGCAGGCTGGATCATGATGAAATGGTGATGTTTATTTAAGAGGGTCACCACTTCCAAATTACTCATTCATTATCAGTATGAAAAAGTTCGTCAGGTGCTTCTAGACAAATGTGTGACAAAAACTCTCGGGGCGTTGCTCAGTGGGACGAAAGGCCCCAAACCCCCCAACATGAATTAAAATTTTTTTTTTCTATTTCCAACCCCTACCTATTTGCACCCTCTTACAACCTCTTAGAAGCAATTTTCCTGAATACAAAATAGCATCGTTGTGTATATAAAAAAGTATAAAAAAAATTGACAAATGAGACATTCGTGAAATTATATTTCTTTCAACTCTTCAGTCCTGCGAATTTTTTTTATTGTAATAAAGGTATGTGGTATCTTTTATTCGGGAAAAAAATCAGCAGATCCTTGTTGCGCAGTGGAAATAATACAAATAAAAACGAAATCCGAATCACGACAAAAAATCATAGTCTTTTTTTAAAAATAAATAAACAAATTCAAATTTTCGAAATTAAATTTAAAAAATCTCAATCAAACATACAAAAAAAAAGAATTAAAATATTTTCTTTTGCTAACATGTTAACGTTTGATTATACCAAGTAGACGCTACGACTGCCTTGAAGCTATGACAAAAGCAGCGCTAGTTTTTCTAACTATTAGTTTGGCAAACGAACTATAAATAAGACAAATAAAATTTTTTCTAAATAAATTATTGTTTGATTGAATATTTACTTCATTGTTAATAATAATTTAAGTTGAAAATTACAACATAACAAAAAGTCAATTAAATAAAAATTGGCGTGATTTTCATGACGTTGTCTCTGACAAAGTTGACGGTCCCACTTCCAGGATTAAAAAAATCATAGTGATACGCAACAGATTTACCCCTTCATGTTTCGCGTTAAGTTTTCCCTCCTGTATCCACATTGCACTCATGTTTGTTTTAAATCATTTGTAGAAACCGTCCCAATCCAAATAAATATTCCTAAAAGTTTCTTCCGTAAGAAGTAGATAATTTTTTGGATCCGTAGGATTTGGCAAAAAATTAAACAAATCGCCGTTAGTCTCTCAAACATTGTCACAAAACGTTAGTACCGAGAATGACAATAACGCTATGTTACTTAATCCCATAACATAAAAAAAATATATTAATTATATTATTAGGTATTAATAAACCTTGTCGCAGAAACCACTTGTTCCAATATGTTTTTCTAATAAAAGTTAAAAGCCTTTGAAGTCTGCTTTTTGGAGCTTTTCTTAAATGCATAAATCCAATGTTTTATTAGGCCTAAGTTTTTTTATTCAGTTTCAATATACCTCATTACTATGAAAAAAACAAAAACAGGTAACATCATTAGAAAACCAAGAAAAAGTTAAGTTGAAAGAAATAATTATTCAGATATAAGACACGCAAGAATGGCTCAAGTACACAGAAGACAAACACTTTGAGCCCTGAAGATGATCTCAATAAAGTTCGAAACGTTGGTACGATAAAGAAAATGTTTTTCTGAAACCAGGCCGAATCTCACGACTCTTGTGTTGCGAATCATTTTCATTTTCATTTCATTTCAAACATTTTCTTATACATGGTCCGATTCTCGACCTTTTCTTTTCGCACATATTTTTTAATTTTCATTCTCGATTATCAACGGTTTTCATGATAAACCTACTCGCGGCTAAAAATGTATTCGAGAGCTGCGAATAAATTTATAAGAAAATCGTAGATTGTTGAAATAATATAAAATATTTAAATTTAATATCTGTGAAAGACGTGACCTCGTGGTTTTTATGAATATTTTTTACGCATTTTAGGAATACAATCATAAACTTGGTCGTACGGGTAATGAATATTTTCCATTTAATGAATTTAATGAATATTATCCATTTAAAATTGCTTAAATTTGCCTTTCCTGACTTAAAAATTTATCTGGGTCTGGAATTAAACATTTAAAAATCTCAATGTGCGGTTTACCGGTTCCTTTGGTTTTCGTTCTGAACTGCGGAAAATGAAACGTTGGGCCCGCAATGCTGCCAATAGAAGCATCCGGTTGGTCTTAAAGAGGAACGGGATTTGTTGTTAGGACAAACGCTTAGTTTATGCTACTTTTTTTGTAATGCAACCGGGATTCACGTATCAACAAGCAATGACTGCGCCTGGGCGGTCAGAAGCATCAAACTTTTTGATTTGGCCAGAGTGGTTATTATCCCCATTTGACCCTGTATACAAAACCTCATTTGCTAATGTACACCTGGAACGTTCTCTAGCTGTTTTGACTAATCCGGTGTGTTTTGGTCATAAAAGAGCGAAAAAATTACCCGGAGGAGCCGTGGCCAATATCGAACCAAATCAGGTGGAAAAATAGCATGAAATCAGTTCCCTCTATGAAATTTCTGAATTAGGCAAACTCGTTGCTAAATCAGAGATTTATAGGTTCACGATTGGAACCTTTTGGACCGGAAAGCTTATATAAACAAGGATGGATTTAATTGAATTATTTGGCTTATGGCAAAAGTCTGATCTTTATTAATAAACTTCCATATGGGGAAATGTGTTCGACCAACTGTAAAAGCCAAAGATTGTCCGCAACAATAAAACTTTTGGGATTCACAAATTTCCCGTTCCTCGAGAAAAAAATGAATTTATACAATGCTAGAAAATTTTAGCTTAGGAATGAATTTATACAATGCTAGAAAATTTTAGCTTAGGAATGAATTTATACAATGCTAGAAAATTTTAGCTTAAAAAAATTGAATTTGTACAGTGCTAGAAAATTGTAGATAAAAAAAAAAGAATGAATATATACATCGCTAGAAAATGTTCCTGCGTCAATTCTTAAAATATATTAATTTCTGATTGTTTGATGTGCCTTTTCTCAAAATGTAAAATGAAAAATATTGTTTATTTTTTATTCCAGCTTTAAACAAATGGATTAATATATTTAGGATGGTGAATACATTTTGCGTTGTATAAATGTTTACTTTTTTACATCCTAAATCTATTTGTTAAATGTAAACGATGTTTGTAATTCCTAGGCCCTGAAGATGATCTCAATAAAGATCGTTGCACGTCAAAGAAAATGTTTTTCTGAAACCTACATCACACCAGACTGCATCTCACGATATATGAATAATTAAAGAAAAGATTTTATTCTAAAACCAAGTGACCTTCTGAATGTGAAGTAAATCGAAATTATTTACTCGGAAATAACAGTGCGATACAAATAACCCTTAATTTTTTTAGATTTATACAGTTACACATTTTTCTTTTCAAATCCGTACACTTTCATGAAACATTTTTCACGTCGTTGGTTGACATCTCTGGAAAAATATCTCGGTCAAAAACGGATCGTTGGCGAAATGGGTGGCAATCTTGTTTGTCGGATTGTCCGGAACACTTCCTTTGGTAATTATCCCTTCGCTCAAGACCGTAGAACGCTAATTGTCCCTGGGTCTCCATCTGTGACTAAGAGTACTGTTACCCTCACCCACGGAACTCCAGCATCGTACATCTACCCCCTCTGCCTATTTTACAACTATTAAAAAGGTCGTCGCAGTCTTTCAAAAAATTATTTAAACCACACCAGGGGAAGTTGTTAGAAGATAGAAATCACTGTTGCGGTTTCTATTCTTCTCGTATCAGATTTACGTTTTTAATTTGACGTTTCTTCTATATAATGAAATATTCTTCGTTCAAATATTATGAAATAATGCATTTAATTATATATTCTTTTATTTTTATTATAGTAACGAAAAAATTAATGTGTTTTTATAAAACTGTAAATTACGTTAAAAAATTAATAATGATTCAAAATATCTGAGACAAAAACCAAACTATTTTGTCTTAAAGAGAAGAAATATTTAAAAAAATCCATGTCATTCTTCGAAAAATCAAAATTTGGGTTTGAAGAAGGGAGCGTCGGTGGCCGCAACGGTTTAAGCGTTGACACGGTGCTTATCACTGTAAGGTAAAGGTCCCGAGTTCGAATCCAGCCGCCGTGCATTACAACTGGGCTTTTTTTCAAAAACCTGAGGCCCTCAGGGTGAGGACCTACGCTGTTGCGGGTGGGAAAAAAGTAAATTTCTAAATTGGCAAACAATTTTTTAATAATTATTTCAATTTTAATTTTTTTTTAAATGAACGATTAACTTTAGCAAAAAACGGTGTACAAAAACCCCAAGTTAATTCTGGCTAGAAATCGCTAGATTTAACATAATTTTCTCGCCTAGCTGGGAAATAACACGAACTTTGTTATTTTAGATGAGAATTACATATTTTTATTGTATAATTTGATTCTAGAGCTTATTTTATGCCAATTTTACTTTTAAAGGAAAATTTTTTATAGGATCGAATTTTTGTGAGTTATGCTCGATGGAGAACGCGTTAAAACAAAAATTAAGTAGTGCGGAGAATTTTCACAATTTCTCCAAACATTAATGTCTTAAAGAATTTTTCAATTAATTAATCTTTATGTAAGGTATTGGTTGAGATAAAAAATTCATTTTCACGAGCGGGATTCGAACCCACGACCTTCGGCTCAATACGCCACTGCTCTACCACTTGAGCTATCGTGACCTCGATTCACTCCGACACCACCTCAACCCCACCTCTCTAATTTCCCTCCTTTTTTTGAACTTTGATGAATTTAATAGTAAACACTATTGAAAACGTCTTAAAAAAGTCGTTTTATTAAATGACTTCATGTCATTTTTACGAAATTTTACATTTAAATATTGCACTGTTTAGAAATAATTAAAAAATATTCAGACGTGTGAAAATGGTGAAGAAACTGGTTCTTTTTTTTTAACAAAAATTAAAATCATGTTAATAATAGTAAATATTTCATAACAGAAAAAAATAAAATCTTTCAATTTTTTGGGGGATTAACTTGGAGTTTTAGATTTTAAAAGTCGTTTTCACGTATAATTTTATAAATGTTTATTTTTTTTCGTTTTAGGTTTTTAGGTGAGTGAGTTGAAACGAGTTGCCACCTGCTTGCGAACCCGAGGCCAATTAATTTTCGTTTAATTGGCCCGCGCGAACAATGAGGATCGTGGCCCCGTGTGTTGTGTGTTCATGCGTCTTTGTGTGTGCGCGCGCTTGCAGGGGTTTTCCCCCGGACGACCGTCGGAGTTTTCAAAATTTGCCTTTCGTGACGACGAAGCCCTGTCACGGACGACAACTGTCCTAACGAGCCAAACTCTAATGAGAAAGACGTAATTAGACGAAGCCGGCCTTGTGCACGGATGCCAAGAGGCGACACATCAAGAGCGAGGAAATTGCGCATCGTGACGACGATGAGCAATGACTCTGATCAACACGTATCCGTGGCAAGTATATATATGTAATGCGACTCTAGTAAAAATGACGTTAGCGGTTTGTTAAAGCCATAGAATTGAATAACTGTCAATATTTTAGAGTTAATCCGTTTAAGTAAGGCATTGGTTGAAATAAAAAAAGATAGTGCGACAAGTGGGTTTCGAACCCATGACTTTCTGCTCGATACGCCGCTGGTCTCACCCCTTGGCCTAACGTGAGTGGTTAGAGCAGCGGCTTCTTTGAGTGGAAGGTCGTGGGTTCGGATCCCATTTGTGACACTAACTTTTTCATTTCAACCAATATAATTCTTAAAAAGATTAATCCATGTTATTTGGCCAACCGGACCACGAAATATAATGTATTTTACAGTTAGTTGACTATGTCCGTCTTCTTGTATTTATCGAGATTCATCTCATGTTCCAAACTTCTCGAAAAAAAATGAATATTATTCATCAATTTAGGAGGCATTTTGAGCCTTACGAAATAAACATGCATAACCTGTTGATGGTTTGCATATTTGCACGACATCCAAATAAATTATGACAAATAAGTCTCTTATATTCTACAGGTAGAAATAATCGGTGTTGAGTAAAGTGAAGTCGGCATTTTCAGCTTTCTAAATAAGCATTGTTGTAGTAGGCTGCTTTATAGGGTGCATTGCTTGAGTTAGCAGTAGATGCTTAGTTCCGTTAGTGGATCACCAACGATCTTTCTCTCGGCATTTGATTCTCAATTTTTTTTTTTAAATTTCTGTTTTTCTTCATCATCCTTGGTCAAATTGGATAAGTTGTTCCAATTTTTTACTAGGGAGTTTTCCACTGCGGATGAGTGAAACCGCCGATCAATAGAGTATATACTAGTTTACTCCCATCCATTACTTTTTTGTTCAATAAGTTTCGGCGATCTTCAAGTTTTTCGCCCGTAGTGGTGCAGCGAGAATAGGCCTATCGTTATGATTTGCAGATATCAAGCAAGAATGGCACAATTTAAGGCCAAAATTATACTGACTTTTTTTATTTGGAGGGCGTTGGAGCTGCAAGTCGGTTTTGTGGTTTGGTCTGTCAGACCCGGTCAAATTTTTTTATTTGTTCTACGTAGGACAAGTGTCTCGGTGTTGATTTTGTTATTTCATTCTGTCAAGCACACGAGATGAGATGATTCAACATTGGTGAAAATATTTTGTAATAGACTCTTCGTTACTTTCGTGCTGTTCGAGATTAAATTTGAAATGAGGCTTCAATCTGGATCGACTGAAAAAAATTATTTTCAAACGATTATTACAATGTTGATATTTCCTTTGTTTTGTAAACTGTTTGTGGATATTTTGACCAAATTTTACGAAGATTGATACATCAATTTGAACTACTAAGAGACCAAAGTCGCTAACTCGCCTTAGCCCAATACCGTTTGTACTACGTTTTAACGATCTTCTTGATGCCAGTCAGCTTTCTTAGGCCTAGCCATTTTGCGGACGACGTTAAAACATTTAAAATCGTTAACTCTATCTAGTGATGGATGATTTGTATCAATTTTCAAATTAGTGCTCAAAAAACTTATTATTGTTGATAGTGCGATTTAGATAGGTAGATAGACAACATGCTTTATTTACATTAAAGAGAAGCATTACATAATATATAATACTAAAGCATTTTACAGCATGGATGCTTATCCATCTGCCGGAAGTTGGCTGTTCTTTGTTTCAGGCGAGCGAAAAATAAAAAATAAACTATGTAATAATGGTAATAATAGAAAACTATAAGTAAAAACTAGATTATAAAAGCTAGTTGATTTTAGATACAAGTTAGACAATTATGACGTATTATAATCGTACCTATATTGCCAGGCGTGACGTGCATAGTGTGCTAGACCTTACGACCTCTACATATCCACGATATAACAGTTCAATCAGCTGAGACCTGGAAAGCGATTTGTAGCCTAGATGCAGATAAGGAGTTCAGACAGTATGGGAAACTGGGCAACAAAATGAAAGATATCTTCCTTAACTCTTAGGTTACAGAGCTTGCACAAGAAATTTCCGTCGTCTTCCTTCCATGGGACAGAATTGAGGAACACTTGCTCGCAGCTGAGTTTAAGAAGACATCGAAGGGTCGGAAGTTTTATAGACCCACTAGGTTGAACATTTAGGTTAAAGATTTCCTTAGAGTGGTCTAGGTCCTTAAAGAGGATGAGGATCCTAATAAAAAAAAAAAAATGCACTCTTTTATAACTTCATAATTCTGAAACCCCCCACACCTGGCCTGCATAGCAAAGTAGAACGGCCCACTGCATTAGTACTACATAGAGTTAATCGGTATTAGATTCTGTGCCAAAAAGTAACACCATGTTCCATTCAAAGCAACCTTCGCCACTGAAGCTTTGGATGAGGGGTAAAAGAGAGTCAGGAAGTTAGGACAACTCCAAGATAGTTAATAACATCAACCCTCACACCCTGGAAAAACCAACGCCCGGCCTTCGCATGCCTGCCTCCTCTTCTAAACACCATTATCTTTGATTTAGCCAGGTTGACAGTAAGATTCCATTGATCTCAGTATGATTCCAGGAGACTCATATTTTTCTGCAACCCAGTAGTACTATCTGTTATCAAGACTACATCGTCAGCATTCATTAATTTCTTAACGATTGTACCCCTAACACGGACTCCAAAATCCAAGCTAGACGGGAGGTAACCCAAGAATAAGGAAAAGAGTAAAGGGCTTAGGACACCTCCTTGTCTCACACCACAAGATACCTAAAAAATTCGAAAATACCTCCTGACCGCATTCTTAGTCTGTGAGAAAATTGCCTTCACGACCCTTATAAACTGATTAGATACTCCCAAATTACCGACTTTCAGAAAGAGAGAAAGAGGATAGTGCGATTTATTAGCTTTACTCGATCAAATTCAATCATGAACTGTCATTATGACATTTGTAGTCATATCTCGTGTTATTACCATCTTGGTGTTCTTTTTGACTGTATGTTGCTAATTAAGGTTAAGAGGATCGTCCGGCACTGTTACAGAGTGTAGGTTTCCATACCTAGCAGTCTTGTGGTGCTCTCCTTCAGTGTATTTGCTAAATATGTAAGATTGATAAATGATACAACAGTTTTGTATTCTCCAAACTGCTTCTGGTATTTTACTTTTCCAACCTCCTTAATTAATATTAATCGACCTGCCTCTTCTCGTTCAAAGGACTGCCATTGCTACAATTCTTTTCCCTTGGTCTTCATACCCTGGTTTATATCTCCCATGAGCAGATGCTTCGCAGTTGGTGATAATATGAGCGGTAGGTTCTTTCTCCTCATGGCATAACCTACAGTTGGTGTTGTTTTAAATACATTGGTTAGTTTGTAGGTTTCATTGATGTGTTTGCACATCGTATTTTTTTATAGGTTATTGAAAGTGCGTTTACTAAGCTGACTGTTGCCGGTTGTTGCTTGCCGTCAGTTTTTTTAAAAATCGAATTACGGTCTTTGCGTGAATCCCTTTCACACGAGGCAAACTCGTTTCCTGACGAGTATAAAATAAAAAGAAGGAAAATATTTGTGATATCAAAATATGAAAAAGAATACTTGTGCCACAAAAATCAACTGAGTTAATGGGAAAAGACAAAATTGGGACCTGATTCAAATAAAATATAACAAAGGTCTTCAAAAATAATATACTCAGATATGAAAAAAGATAAAATGAAATATGTGATCAGTGCAGACATACACGGTTAACTCTTTGCCATTCAAATTTTAAAAAATGCAGGTGTTTTCAATTAATTGAGAGACAGTCTTTCGTCGTCCTTTAGTAGCTTAGCTCGCACTGTCCGGTCCTGCGGTAGGGGCTTATCCTTTGAGATAAGCTTCCGTTTTTAAAAATATTGTTATAATTGTTAGGCCATCGTATGTACCCGGTTCTATCTAGTCGGGTTGATGATTTCCTCTGTAGTTTTTCAAACGCGTCTGTAGTATTTACAAGTTTGTATATCTACATTTTTAAATAGAATAGTTGGTTTTTACGTTTTGTGTGTGCCTTTTCGTTTTGTTTTTGTATTATTCATTGCTTATAAGAACTGATTTTATACATAATATGTTTGTGCCTGTGTGTCGGGATGAAGGACAACTTTTAGAAATTTTTATCTTCAAAAATATGTCAAATTATCATCTGCGAGTAAGGCTGGACCGAAGGAAGTGCATTTTCCTGTGTACACGAAACCTCCTGTGGTCTGTCGGCTTCGAGACCGCCTTCAGTTTTTTCAATCAATCGTACATTCCGACAACTCCAAGTAAAGATACCAGATCCTATAAATATTACATGAGTGTAAAAATTCATGCTTGGACAAAGAGGAAAAACAGAATACACAGTAATCTCACTATTTATTGTCTCTACACAATTACAGTATATTATATACACACATATATATACCAGGGCGTTTTGTATTCAGGCCCATGTCAAAACTACAAATAGGCAGTTTTTTTTTTGTTTGTTAAAGTCTTAACCCTATTTTCTTTGCATACTGCTGCGCATATTCCGTCTAGTCACAAAGCATTCCTATTGGCTCCGATAATATTGTCAGGTCACATATTCTCAATATTTAACAATTTTTTTTACTGACTGATAACGGAAGTAAAATGCTGAAATATAATTGCTGATTTTTCTTTGGAAGTTTTCATTAAATCTGTACTAAAAAATAATTCAAAGAGGGATTTGACCGTTGTTATACGTATATTTTTATAATATTTGATATAAATTATTAAAGTATATAAAAAAAATTCTGGAGCCAAAAGGGGGCGACCACTACCTTATTAATTATCCCAGAGATAGTTTTGCTAACCTAATCCGTCGGAGGTCTGATTTTCAAATGCGACTCTTCCGCCAATTTAACAAATTTGGAGAAAACAATTTTGATAAAAATATAACTCGAGCCTAGGGCTCCGGGGACGTCTGACGCCCCCGCAATAATATTTTTTACTCGTTTTTCTTTTTTTATATGTATATATATATATTCAATATGAAGACGTACATTTTACATTATACACATTTTTCTCTAATAGTACAAGATACAATTTTTTGTTTTTCAACAATAAAATTTTAAATTATTGCATTGCTACACTTTTGTTTCTTCCCCGATAAAGCTCTTTTTAAACGCTAATTAGAATTAAATTATTGCGAATTTAAAACTCTATGGACACTCATTAATGCTTAACCTATATTATAAATTCTAAACAGGTCAACTTAAGGCGAAAAGGCCTTTAAATTACAAAAATAAATGGTCGTTAAACAGGTCTCAACAGTAAAATAGGTAGGTGATTTTAACTCGGTACTCGAAAAATAATCCACTTATAATTTTCCCAAAAATATACCGATGTAACAACATAAATATATGTTCTTTATAACAGTACATTTGTCATAAATATATATAATTTTTAATATATAACTATCGATATGGCAAAAATTAATTAGCTTAGGGTATTTTTTGGACAGAGGTTTCGATGTACTGGTTGTTCGATCTCTGTCCAAGGAATCCCCGAGTCATTTTTTTTTTTTACATCTAAAGAGTGCGTTGAAAACATTTACTCATTTTACCATCAAATATACTTTCCATACATCTCTAAAAAATAAATTGACACTTCAGATAAATGTAACAGCAATACAATTTGAAAGGTTACAACAACGAGTGACAAATAAAAGGACGCTTTTGAAGTGATATAACACGTTTTTTTTTGGAAGACACAACTGGAAGACTATGACATCACGTTCGCGAAGGGTTAATGCAGTCAAAGCAACAAATTTACCATTACCCCAGATTCTTTTTTCCTCTTTCTTTTTTGGTTAATGTTAAATAGGTGAACTCGGGATGACTAAGATAATTCTACGGGTGGGAGAGTTGATCCCTTACAGGTCCTTGCCTAGCCGGTCCATCTCGTTCAACATGAAGTCGACGTCAGACTTGTTGACCGCGGCGCTGCTGAATATACTCCTGAAGAAGTTGGGCCGTTTGTCGTCCGGCTGGTAGCCCACCATCAACGTGCCAGCTTCCATCATCCTTGCCTTCAAAATCGGGCAAATCTGAAAAAAGAGAATGGGAACTAATTATCGATTTTTTACATTTGATGTGGCCGAGTGGTTAGGGTATCCGACTCGTATTGGCCACCCCAGCGGTTTTGCTGGTCCTGGCAGGCCTCGTGGCATTTTGATTAATTATAATATCAAAAATGTAAAGTTTGATCCCTCGTCCTCAACTCAGTTTTATGCAATATAACTACAGCTCGAATTCAACAATTTTTGTAGTTTCTGGGGATTCCAAAATAAACGTTTTTCACAGCCTACATTTTTGTAATTTAAACAATGTTTATAAATCCCAGGCTCTGAAGATGATCTCGATAAAGCTCGAAACGAGCACGATAAAAAAATGTAACGATGAAAATAAATTATCGACCTGCTGGATACAAGAAGTTCTTTTCAGAGGATCTTCGGAAGAGGTCAAAACAGAGAAAACTTCCTTACGGTTTTCGCCGAGCTTTCGACAGTTTTAAGGCCCTGTTTTAATGTCAAATAAACAAAACAATTATAACATGAAAAAACCAATAATTACAATAATAATTGAATATCTTGATAAGATCTGAATAAGATATTCAATTAATTATTATTGCACTTATTGGTTTTTTTTCATGTTATAATTGTTTTGTTTATTTAATAATAAAACAGGCCCTGAAGATGACAGTGTAAAACTGTCGAAAGAAAACTGTAAGCAAGTTTTCTCTGTTTTGACCTATTCCGAAGATCCTCTGAAAAGAACTTTTGATTAAAAAAAATGTTTCTCTAAAACCTACGGCATGCCAGACCGCATAACACGATTTCCAAATAATCATAGATTTTTTTAGTTAGCAGTGGAAAAAAAAGGGAAACTTTGTTCGCCCAGAAGAAAGAAAAAAGATTCCAGAGAGTGAAAACATTTTTTAAATCAAATCTTTGAAATTTATTTCTAGATTACACTATATATTAATTTATTACTTTGTAGATTTTAATTAATTATACTTTATATTTAAGGTCTCGGTTGAGATAAAAATGCTAGTCACACCATCGGATTCGTACCCATGACCTCAATATTCGTTGGCTCTAATCGCTCCTGAATCTATGGTGAATTCGAACCGCTCGGACACGAATTCCTCAACCAAACCAATAACCTTTCGAATTTTTCCTTTTTTGGGTCACATTTTCAAACATCGTATAATCAGGATTCTATTCTTGGCGACGTATGAAATGGCCGCCAGGACCTGTTAGCGAAGTAAGTACTTCTATAATTATTATATTAATCAATATATGTATTTAGTAGTCATAATTGACTTTATTGACAAATATAATTAATTATACATTGTTATGTAAGGTTTTAGTCGAGATGGAAAAGGTAATGTCAGGAGATCATTTCCTCACCATCCTCACGATATGGCCGACGGTCGTAGGTTCGAATGCCTCTCGTGGCTCTAGCTTTTTCACCTCAGCCAAGTCCATAGATAAAAACTACAATTAATTAAAATTATTGATAATGCATATAAGTCGTATCGATATTTTTATCACTACGACCTTCAGAGATTTATTTCAATGATGTCACCATCAGACTTATTAAGAAAACTTAACTTAAAGTGGAAACATATATTAAAACATTGAGATACTTATCACCACAACATTGTCCACCAAAACAAAACTTTGATCGATTTTTGCCCAAAAATATTTTTTTAACGATAATGTCAAAGTTTATCTGATAACGCAATAAAGTGATATTTTCCTGAATTGACATTAACCCGCTGTACTTTTTATTCTATTCATAACTTTGCGCTTTTTGATTGATTCACTTTCAACTTTTGCTCGCGCCAAACATCGCGAATTATAATTTTTTATTTTGTTTCCTGAATGTTGCTAATTTAGAATTTACCCTAGCCCTGCTCCTACCACACAATCCGTTTTTTTTCTGTCCTAATCAAGTGCTTTTCCGCCGCGCTGCCGTACAGTCCACTATTAATTAGCCTCCAAGAGTCATTTTTCTTCAGTTTTACTTCAGATTCTCTCATTTTCAAGAAGTATTTTTTTCGTTGTGATAATTATCGCGCTTAAAATAATGCGAGTGTCTCCCTAAGGCGACACATCATCCAGGATTCGGAGGGAGACCAGAAGTAATTAATAGACTAGGATTCTGTTTTTCCTTTGGTCAGAGTTACTGTAGGTTCCAGCTATTAAACTGCTCTTCTCCCTGTTTGTTTCGAAAATCAGGAAACAGTTAACAAGTTAGTATTTTATTTTTTATTGCGACCGACCAGCGCGCGCACAACTTGAAATTAGTAAGAACATGAGATTGAATCCAGTTCGTAATATTAAGTTTTACACCCCAACGAAAACCTTAGATTTAAAGTATAATTAATTAAAATAATGATTAACTAGACTTGAAACATTGAATAATGTGAATTGAATATTGTTAAATTATTGCGATATAATTATTGCTAGTTTTACTCTAATCCGATTTCAGAAAAAATTTGCCTTATCGTTTCACTCAATTCTTATGAAGAGAAACTGCTTGTTATGCAGAAATTCGTCAGAATCTTGATTACGTTTTTTTACAAACTACTTTCTTCAACCACCAATGTTCCACTTTTTTCCAAGGGCTTAATAGACATGGAACTTTTATTTGCATTAAATAAGTGCTAACCTGGCCCAATAGGTCAAGCCAAGTTGCGCAGGTTTCTCAATGCGACCCAATCATTCAAAAGAGCCAAATACAAACAGCGCGATGTGGGAACTGTGCTCGTGCAAGCGGCGCTTAGTTGAGTACCCCTTTCCAGTTCTTGAAGGAAACTGGGTTGGATTTTTGATATGTAGTCTGATAAGTATGTTTCCTAGGGGAGAGAGAATGCATTTATCGGCATAAATGTGTATTGCGCAATATTGAGTACTCCATCGGCTAGGTTAGTTATACGTGTAATAGGTGTAAAAAGCGACGGATCGACCACCATTCCAACTGATTAAAAATATGTAAATAAGAAAGAATATATTTAAGAGTAATGCGATTGATAGCGCCTGGACCACAACTTTATTGGCCTGATGGATAAGACCGAGGTCTCACCCCGGACAAGCAACAATTGTGGTTGGTGATTTTTAAGGCCTGCCAATAATTGGTTAAAAATTACAAACGCCGGACTTGCCTGAGAGCCGCGAGAAGTTTACAGGGTGTTTGCGCGTATATGTGCAGATTTGAGCTTATACTAGTGTATTATTATAAATTTTAAGTCTGGCTAAAAAAATCAACAAGAGAAGGAAGGAACATTTACCAGAAAAATTTATACGAATTGGTTGAACTTTAAAACAATTCTTTTTTTCTTTCTGCGAAGACTCAATTCCACATCAGCGAGTACTTCAAAGATAGGAGGGCCGCGGTAGCCGAATGGTTAAGGCGACAGACTCTCGGCTAGTAGACCCCGCGGTCGTGGGTTCGATCCCCACCATCGCCTTTGGAATTTTTCTGACGCCTAAGGGGACCGGTGGCCGCAATTAAAACAAATTGACACGGCACTCATCAATGGAAGGGGCGGGACCGGATCTCAGCGACCCTGAACCTGGTCCCAACCCCCTTCAAAAATGAGTTTCTTCGATGGAAGAACACTGATACAACAAGGGGCTCAAGTTCACTTTGTGTTTTGAGCCCTCCCCCAAAAATGGAGCCAGGGTATAGTACAATAAGCTGTACAGCTGCAGTGCTCAGGAGGGAACTGCTCCAGTCCCTGGTATCCATCCATCCACATCCACACTTCAAAGATAAACATTAAAATGACAATTGTGAAATGTTGGGCCTTGCCCCGAAGGTACTACACAGAAATAAACTAAACTGTCAAATAGTACGGCGCCGTTAATAGACTAAACCAGCAAGACTGCACGGTCTTTCCGGTCTTCACCGTGTATTCAAAATTATTTTAATTTGTTTAAATAATTGATTTACGATGTTGGGTCATTAATCACGAAATTTGTTGTACAGATATAAATAGAAGTATATAAAATATACGTCCCGTATTAAATACTTATCGGACAAGCCTAATTATTACATAACTCACTTAGTGAAAATTTGTTTCCTCACCACCCTCTTTCATTCTCCAAAATTTTTCATTTTTTCTAAAATTCCCCTTTTGAACTTTTTTATTATGTACAGTAAATAATTCATAATTTTATTTGATATTTAATTATCGCTACTTTTTTGTGTAATTTTCTGTCTCTCCCTCAGTCATCTTCATTGTTCCATTTCTTTCCTTATCGCCTATAACAATGAACTTCCTTACCAATATTGAATCAAACTTAAATTACAAATCTTATCCAAGGAATTCCCAATTCTCCACTCCCTTTGAGTCAAATAAAACCGCCTATCGTCAAAAACAAAACAAAACAAAAAAATACAAGATTTACGGCGTCCCCCCCCGTACCGTCACAATCTTATAAAAACATCAGAATTCACGAAAATTTGATACATACAAAACCAATCTGACACCACTGGAATAGCACCGCCCTTTATGTGAGTATGAAATACTTGGTACAAAATTTATATTTACATCTGTATTATAATTTGTCCAATCTCTATACGATTTGTGATGCACCCAGGCCTGGAAGATGGCCCGAATAAAGGTCAAAACTGACCGCTTTTCTTGACTTCAACAATGTATTATTAATAAATGTGTGCTCTTTAGTGACCATTAGTCAATGATTATTTGGAGATCGTGAGATACTGTCTGTTGTAGGTTTTAGAAAAACGTTTTCTTTATCATGCGAACGTTTCGACCTTTGCTGAGATCATCTTCAGGTTTAGGACTTATAAATGCTTAAATTGTACCAATACATGTAGGGTGTGAAAACAGTGAATTTATACAATGGTAGAAATTTCAGACTCAATCAAAGTATATGTACTGATTCAAAGTGCTTGTTTTCTGTGTAGAAGTGTCATTATTGTGTGTTGTGTTAAGAACATTCACGGCCTATCACATAAATTAAACACAATTCTAACGGCAGTGGTTTTTGGGAGATCAAGAAATGCGGTATGGTGTGATGTAGGTTTTAGAAAAACATTTTCTTTATCATGCGACGTTTCGACCTTTTCCTTGTTGAGATCCCTTCCTCTTTTTGAGATCGTCATCAGGGTCTGGGATTTATAAGCATTGTTTGAATTTTACAAATACACGTAGGATGTGGAAAAAATATGACTTACACAACGCTAAAAAAAAATTAGATTAAAAAACGATTTTATACAATGCTAGAAAATTAATTTTTAGATTTAAAAAAATTGTGTAGAGATTAGTGACCGTTAAACGATAATTATTCAGATATAGTGAGATGCGGTCTGGTGAGATGTAGGTTTCAGAAAAACATTTTCTTTATCGGGCCAACGTTTCGACCTTTATTGCGATCATCTTCAGGGCTTGGGATTTACAAACGTTGTTTACATTTAACAAAATTTATTACATTGTTTGTTAAATGTAAACAACTTTTTTAAATCTCAGGCCCTGATGATGATCTCAAAAGCTATCAAAACGATGCCACGATAAAGAAAATATTTTTCTGAAACCTACATCGCACCAGACGCATCTCACGATATCTGAATAATTATTTAAAAAACCAATAAATTTATAAAATGCTAAAAAATGTTCTAGCTTCATTTTATAAAATATATTAATTTCTGACTTCTTATTAAAATGTAATATGAAAAATATTGTTTATTTTTTTATTCCAGTTTATAAAAAAATGGATTTTTGTGGTTTCTGACTCACCTTCGCCAGTTCCTGGATCCGCTGCTTGTTATGCGGCACGCCTCTGAGACGCTTCGGTACATACCAGAAGCTGACGTTGACCAACTCAGGTTTCATGATGAGGTAAAATTTGTCCTTTTCAGCCTCCAGCCGCTCGACGAGGTACTCGGCCATGGCCATCAATTGGTCCATGTGCAACTCGAAACCTGACATTCCCTGAAACCAAATCGTGAAATCCGACTGTAAACTACGTTTTTAACGTAAGCAAAAAAAAAAAAAAAAAAAAAATTAAACATCCAAACAAGAAAACCCATTTTGACATTTGCCATTTTGCCTTTTTCAAAGTTGCGTTAAATTAAGAAGAAATATTAAGCCTTTTGCGAGAGCTCAAACTCAAAATTTACTTCTTAACTGTGACAATTCAGTTACAATTGTATGAACAAAAGATTATCCCATTGTACTTTGTATTAACTTGATGTATCATTGCTCTAGGATCTTTCAATTCTCCCAAAACCACCAACAAAACAATTGTTCTTCAATAGTAATAAATGTTTTTATTATATTATGTACTACTTAATTACAATATCTTTACACTTGCCATATATCTAATTGCTATTTAATAAAATTGAAAAGTTTCTGTAAAAATCTGCAGCTTTATCGGTGGTAAAGGGACCAACTACATACGTTTTACCAATTTAAAATATTATTTATATCATCACTCTTAAAGTTTCAATCAATAATTAAAATTATAATTATAAATTTTTAACTAGAATAAAATGAATATACTTTTTCAAATTAAAGAATGATTTAAAAGGCGGCTGATGATGTCCTTGAAAAGCTTATAACAAGGAATTTCAAATTTAAAGAGATGAGTTAAAAGAAAAGTCAAATTTTCGTTGTAAAACTAAATTTGTACGTACTTTACACTTATTTAACCGATTGTTGATTAATTGTATCTTGATTTAAGTTGGTTTAAGTTGATATCTTGACCCCTCCACTCTGGTTAGGACGTCATCTCCTAGGTGGCACTGCCATGCGGAGTGCACGCTTCGATGAAAAGCTCAACAAATTATACGGAAGTTATAAGCAATGTTGGAGTCACAAAAAAGGTAAAAATAATCCGCAAATCTTGATTTCGTTGAATCAAGTGAATAGTACGACTGCGTGCCTCGGCGTGTGTGCTTAAGTTGGAACTGGAAAAATGATTTGAGCAGAAAAAAAGAGATATAAGCAATGTTGGAGTCCCAAGAAGGTACGTATTTAAAGTGAATAATATATTATACTGTACAGGGTACTACAGGATTAAATTTCAATCCTGCCAGCCGTATTTATCTTGACTCTTTCTTGAGATAGATTATCATCGTTAAGATTTTAGTCTAAAATCAGATTTTGCCACATAAAATCGCGATTACTCAAGTAGAGCGGCATTAAAATACAAATTTGACCTTTATTTCGCAAGTCGAAATTTAAATTTTTCACAAGTTAACAAAAAAGTCGGTTGAAAAATTCATGTCTCCGAATACTCAGTAGCCACACATAGAAAAACCCACAATTTTTTAAAAAATATTCAATTGTGGTTCATGCAATAACTTTTCCATAACAATTTTGAGATTTTCACCAATGCTGGCTTATTTTAGAAGTATTCCAATGACAGTCTGATTTTTACTTCTTTTTTTTTCAAAATTTTTGTAATTGCAATGTTGAAAAACGCGATATCGAACCCGAGGAGAGCAGTAACCAAGAACATAGGACATGTCAAGATTTTTAATAAATTAGACCTATTTCCCTTCTTTTTTTCTCTTATTGCAGGTGATTTCATTTTTTTCTATGAGCTGTTCCTTTGTTCCCATGAGTAAGCACTACATTGCACTTTTCAGAGTTCAAACTAGGGCTCCTCGCTGGCCATGCCAACAAAAATGTATCTAATTTTTGTTGAAAATTGTAGGCCTTTATACAGGAGGCTATCGACCATCTAAAGAAAACGGACAAATCATGAGGAACCATGGACATTGGTCCTTATGATTGAGAATGTTAAGCGTTAGACCGATTATGGCACTGCGTCTTCGGTAAGGCTGTACTCCTCATAAATGATCTACACAAAGAGGCACCGAAGAAATGTTCTTAACGCGTACAGGTAAAAGTACACAATTCTATTGTTATAACAATCAAAACTGATAGTACAACAGAATGGTGGCAGAATTGCTAGGGAAGAGAGATGGTGCTTATGACAAAACAGAAAAGAAGTAGTCAATGATTATAAATAAGTGAACAAACAACTATATCGTTATCCATAACCAATTTTACAAAAATCAAAAAAGGGTTTTAAATAATGTTTACCATCCCGTAATTGAAAATGTAACAATGCCGAGTAAAAGGGGGCTACGTTGGCCGAGTGGTTAGCGTGAGATAATCTCGGCTCGTAGACCGCGCAGTCGTGGGTTCGATTCCCACTATCGCCTCTGGCCTTTTTTCACGCTGCCCTCCTCAAAAAAAAAAAAAAAAAAAAAAAAAAAGTCATTTGGCTAACATGCTCAGATCATACAACCAGGGAAAAAAGCTGAAGAAAAACCTACGAGTATTGGTCTGATAAGTCATTTTTAAAAATATTGTTCTTACTCACAGCAAGTTCAGTTAGCAAAGATTTTCGAGCTTTTAGTTCATCATCAGATAGAATGAATTGTACGTCTCTCGACATGAATTGCAAAAGTCGACCTAAACGCAACAGCTAATTTAACAACTCTAGAGGAGCGTATTTAAAAAATTCCCATCCACTCTGGCCTATTTCGGGAGCTTTGTTTTCCTTCAAATTTGAAAGTGCCTCAAATACGCAATATTAAATGGACTTCAAATGCCATATAATTTCCTCAAAAATATTAAAATCACAGTATATAAATTTAAAAAACTACGATATAATAATTTATAATTAAGTTTTTGGACACCCCAGGCTTTCAATGAAAATCTAAAACGGTATAGGAATAATTGAAAATCCGGAATAGTACATAATTTTATTTTTTGAAAAACCCAAAACCTTTCTAACATTACTGGAGAGAGGAATTCGGCTGTTCGCGAACGTACAGCAAAATATTCAAATCCCCATCGAAATTACCTGCCGGTTTATTTTCGCCATGACTTTTTTATTTTTTGACCGATTTTAAAATTCGATTGAACCATTGTTTTCAGCATAAAAACAACCTTTCGAATGATGTCAGGATGTACAGGGTTGTATTTGGAATTTTAATGTTGATCTGGGCCTGAAGTAACTTGTATAACATTTTTACGATAGAAAGATGAAAATTTGAAACTAGACTAAAAAATATGAAACAAGTATTTTTTTTTTTTTATAGCGTCAATGGTTCGAGATAAATTCAGCCGGGCCTTCTAATAAGGACACCCCGTATAAAACTATATTCCTGAAAATAAGATCAAAATCATGGTCCTGTGAATTAATGGCCCAGACGAATTTTTGCCTGGCTTCGCTCAAACCGCTGCATTATCATTGTATACATGCACAAAAGATATTCGTACATTACGGCAGTATAAATGACGTTGACATTAATTTATTTTTTTGTATTGTTTAATTGGGCGTATTGGGCAAAGTCTCTGTTTCCCTTAATTGATGATGGTGAACAATTTCTTGGTCTGTTTAGGACTGATTTTCAGAAATTCTTCAGGATCTTCGTCTTCTCCAGCATCGACGTCGTTTGTTTAATTAAAAGTTATATCTGCCAAAAATAATTTATCTGGAATGTGTGTAGGGTATTCTGAATAGTAATTCATATCCATTAAGTGGCATAACGAAGAGGTTGCTTTATGTTAAAAATGATTAATAAATTTGACGGTTGGATTAGTACAACTATAAATTTATTATAACTATTAATTACTACAGTAAAATCGCTATATGTTGTACTTTCAAGAGGATGAATAATTAAGTAAATCTAAAGTAATTTCTTCTTTTTGTAACAGGAGATTCCATCTGACGTGCGCTTGGATTTCATTTTCTGTTTCCTTGGCCGATATCGTCTTTGAGGAAAACACAAGTTCTAAGGATTTTTTAAAAATTGAAGTTGTCGTTACCTTTTTCTATGCTTTGTTGGCAATTGAACCGAAGTGAAGTTGTTTTTCTTCAAGCGGTGGCATCGGGTCTAAATGAAATCCTCAACACCCAGGAAACAAAACAATTTCCTTGTGGTTTACATGACAAGAAGCTCGGCCCATCCTTATAAGGAAACACTGCCACTCTAATCATACCTTACAATTATTTAAGTTTTTTAGTTGAGATGAAAAAAGTCAATGGTACCAGCGGGATTCGAACCCACGACCTTCGGCTAGATACACCCCTGCTCTACCAGTTTAGCTATCGTGACCTCGGACACCAACTTCCTGTCCAACCCCCACCTTTTTTTAAAAGTTAATTTCTTTTTATTATTTATTTATTTATTTTACTATCAACCAATAAATGAATATTTCATGATATCCATTGTTTTTGAGCTACAGTTTTAAGAAGATCCGAAGATCGTTGTTTCCAATCCCGCTCTTGCCATTGACTTTTT
This sequence comes from Cimex hemipterus, assembly GCA_039619505.1. Lineage (NCBI taxonomy): Eukaryota > Metazoa > Arthropoda > Insecta > Hemiptera > Cimicidae > Cimex > Cimex hemipterus. Next base: position 18,287,076 of record CM077107.1, read on the forward strand.
CATCTCCATTAAAAACCAATTATTATTTATTATTATTATTTTTATGAGGGTTCGCAACAGCAGAGGTCGTATAAACCCTCATAGTGCCGGTGTTTTTGAAAAAAAAGCCCATTTGTAAATATGTCGGGTCAAAGGCGAAACCATGCGGCCATCGACGCCCCCTTAATTAGTTGCAATGTATTGATTAGTCAAGCGGACCACGAAGTTAATGAATCTAATCATAATTGGAATTTCAGTGCTAAAGTAAGGATTATAAGCCGTTTAGTCGAACTTGAAGTTGGGAAAAATAAATTACACCGAAATGCATGAGTTTTTTTACGATTTAACGAGATTTTTCCAAGGGTCTTGTCTTAGGGGAAAATAATACAAACGTGAAACATAAATTAGTACCAAGGCATCAATGAATGCAACGCACTTTCTGAGTTTTAGTTTTTCTAGATCGACTGATAATCAGTAATTTGGCATTTATTTACGTACCTTGGCACGGAATTGCAGCCAGAGTTTAAAGATGTCGTTGTGTCGTCCGCACTGTATCACTTTGTCGCCTGTGTCGTAGCCGACGTCGTACAGCTTGTCCTGCATGAACAGGTAGTCCGCGGCCATCTGGTTGCAGCTCAGGAGCAGCCCCTGTGAGACAAATCTGCCCGTCAATACCAAAAATAATTTTCTAGATTCCTTCAAAACTTACGTCTATCTTAAAATGGATCGTCGAGCATTGAAGTAGAGTGCCCATTAATTTATGAGGATTCCATGTCACAGAATCGGCCCTGTTGATCAAATTTCAGTCAGAGTATTTTGTTTTGATGTATGCTACGAGGGAGACAGGAGACAAATTCACTTTTCCTCGGGGCGAATCATGCAGGAGATTTTTTTCTCCCTCCTGTAGTAAATATTCTGTAAGCCGTGTCCCACCCTTCAGTCCTATCAAACCGTAATCCAGGACATAAATATCACTCGGTGCCCCAAGTCCATTCCAGGTTATTAAAAGAAAGAAACCCCTGATACGACAAATCTGCTGTAGAGACATCATTCTTTCACAGATCATGACTATTACCTAATGTACTAACTAGTAAAGTATTCTGTTATAGGGCAGTAAGTCTACCACGTTTTGGGTAAAATTTTAGAAAAGTTCCGATTAAAATTCTTCCAATTTTCAAAATTTGATCCCCAAACGGCAATTTGATTTTCGCAAACGCCATTTAACTATCGAACATTTCAACCGACGACATGATCTAAGCCAATCTTTAAGTTCGGCACCCTGGCTTGCTGTTCACGTTCAAGGGCTTCTTCATTACTACTCTCTTATTTCTCATTTAACCGACTGACCGGTTTAGCCGAGTCACTGAAAGCGTTGATTATACACATAAAACCAAATTTGGATATTATTTTCGACTTTAAAAAATCTTGGCAAGTTCGTAATAATATGGCCTCCAATTTCATCACCATATTTCGCCGATATTTCAAGATTTACTCTATCACCTGGTTGCGACCTTGACTTTGCTGGGGTTCCTCATGGTTGCGTCCTGGGCCCCACACTATACCGGCTTTACCCAGCGTTTTCAAACCGCCATTCAGGCGATATTGTCATTTCTACTCGAAACCTTAAACAACACCACACACAACTGAAGTCTTGGTGTGAAAAAAAAATTAATCCAGCAAAAATATTTTCACGCCCCGTAAAAAGATACCTCCTCCAGTCTCGTAAATAATATTCCCATGCCTACCGCTGTTAAGATGCGTAGTCGCATGACGTGGAATCTTCACACCCGAATGAAACGACGAGAAATCGTGGCACGATACTCTTGCACGACTTCTTCATAAAAGCTCTGGCTTACCAATAAAAAATATACATAGTTAAAATGACATGGACTTAAGGGGTGGAAGTATGTGGTTTAAAAAATCCATGATGCTTTTTGTTATGCACCAGACGAAACTATACATACAGGCTTAAATATTCCATCCGTTCAAGTTAAATCCGCTCGCGTTTTATCGATTATTTGACAAAACCATGCTCGCCAACTGAAGAGACTATGCTCGCGAGATCTCCTATGAAATGATAATGACAGAACTATTGATTACGCCATTTTACCACCAATGGACATTTTTTCCACTATTTTCTTTAATTTTGTATGTAATTTCTATTTCCTATTTTCCATTACTGTTATACTCAACGATGTTGAGTCGTCCGATTTCATCATTCTATATTACCTCGAAAATTTAAAGTAAAATAAACATATACATTAAATTTCATATTGCTCACATTGTAGTAAAAATTAGTGTTTGGAAAATAAAATCTATAAAAATGATATAAAAACAAATATATGTAAAATAGTATAAAAAATCAAATTTCAGTCGTTGACATGAAAAAGATTGAAAAACCATTCGAAACGTTGTCAAACGAATGAGCACTACGCTGTTTTCTGAATGACTGCACATCCCACAACCCAATTCCAAATTTCAAATATTTAAATCTTAACAGTTTATCCTCAGTCACTAACACTGTTATTACACCTCCAAACCCAACGTGCTGGCTAACTCTTGAACTTTATATCAGATTATTTTCATTCCGGAATACCTTAAACCCATCTGGATATTTCATATTCTTTTTTTTTTCTTCTCATGACAGTCCGGTTCAACTATACCTAAATTCTGCCCTTTCCATTGTACCAAAACAACCTTCTATAACAACTGGACCTACAGATTTCAAAAATTGTCAAACAATAATAAACAAAAATGTTAACCTACACATATCTCTAAAAACTGCAGAAGCAATTGACGATTTTAAAAATTAACACACCATGCACGAAGGGGTCAACCTCCATACAACTGCCTCAAAATAGTCAACGGTTGCTACAACCTCTACACTGTCGGCTACTTTTAATTGAAAAACGAAGGGCCAGGGCATACCATGACATACTTGATCATGGCCATCGTTGGTAAAACGAACTGAGCACTACGCAGTTTTCTGGACTGCACATCCCAAAACCCAATTACTATTTCATTATTACATGTACATAACGTAAAACAAGGTTCTATGTTAGTACGCAAATTTCTAAATTACCAGGGTACATTACGTTGTTCAGCTGTAGTAACGACACGCTGCAATACATCGTACCGTTCGGCCGGCTACCCCTTTTAAGTAATTTCGGTTGTACGACGTAAAAAACGTACACACTTCGACAAGTGGATGTAAAGGAAATAGTCCACCCCCGAGGGGCTTTTCTGGAGATAAAAGAGGTCGTTAATTACCATGTTTTGACGTGAGGGCGCCCCTATTTGCGCGCCGAGCAAGTGGCGGCGTTCCCAACGCGCTACAAGGACTCTCCATTAGGGAGAATTAGAGGATAAACTTTTCAATCTGCTCTCGATAGGGAAATGATTAATGCGGGCGGGACCTTTTAAAGAAATCCAGTTCGGTTTATCTCGGTTTGAAACGATCGAGGAGAAACAAATCCAGCCGGGGTGGGAGAGATGCGAACGCCCACCTTGAAACACCTTTATAAATGTCTGGTGGTTACTGGCCATAATCAATAATTATTCTGAAATTGTGAGATGCGGTCTGGCGTGATGTAGGTTTCAGAAAAACATTTTCTTGCCAACGTTTCGAACTCTATTGAGATCATCTTCAGGGCCTGAGATTTAAAAAAGTTGTTTACATTTAACAAACAATGTAATAAATTTTGTTAAATGTAAACAACGTTTGTAAATCCCAAGCCCTGAAGATGATCGCAATAAAGGTCGAAACGTTGGCCCGATAAAGAAAATGTTTTTCTGAAACCTACATCTCACCAGACCGCATCTCACTATATCTGAATAATTATCGTTTAACGGTCACTAATCTCTACACTATTTTTTTAAATCAAAAATTTTCTAGCATTCTTGTGTGTTGTGTTGAAAGTGCCTGGTAGTTGACTCAAAAAAATTTTCTCTGAAACCTACATCACACCAGACCTCATCTCACAATTTCTGAATGATTAGTTATAAATGTCATGAAAAATTACACCAGTGTAAGTGGAAAACTGACCAAATTGTTGAGTCTTTCAGCTATAAACAACATTACTAACCGCAAATCCCTATCAAAGAAATCACCCAAGCAGTTAATAAGTACAAAATCTTGTTGTGTTCAACGGTACCGGTTGTTTAACAACAGGTCTGATAAAAATGCCCGACAATCTTCTTGCAAGCAACAAACAACCGCAACATAATCATACCACTCAGAATTGCCGCTTGCCGCCCACTCTCAACACGACAGACAAGAATGACACATCTACACGGAAAACAAACACTTTGAGCTCTGAAGATGGTCTCAATAGAGTTCGAAACGATGGCACGACAAAGAAAATGCTTTATAAAACCTACGAAACGCCAGATTACACCTCACGATCTTCAAATATTCGTAGACACTTTTAAATTGCATTTATTTGATATTTACAATTACAAGTATTGAGGGGTCCGAATTATGTGTAAGAATCATCAGCGAATGTGTGGATCGAATCGTCAGCACGTGTAGGATTATCTGCAGTGTATATTGAAAATAGAAATGGACCAAGTATGTTTCCCTGAGAAACACCTATACTAATGCGTATATAAGGTGAGAATTCGACAAAATAGGTCCGTCAGATAAGATCTCAGTATAAGTACGTATGAGGGTGAATGTGCTTCAGTTGCAAATATATATACATATATATATTTTTTTAAATTTAATGGCCTCATGAACATTGCATATCTAGCCAAACTGTCTATAATTATTTATTATTGCGTGTTTGGTTTTGGAAGGGAGGGGTATCTTGAAAAAAGGGCCAGAGGTGACGGCGGGAATCAAACCCGTGACCGCGGGGTCTCCTAGCCGAGAGTCTCTCACGTTAACCACTCGGCTACCGCGGCCCCCCCCGTGGATATATTAAAACAGCTTTAAACTGAACTATGATTTTAAAGATTGTTTTACAGTCAAGAAAAAATAGTTGAAAAAGTTATTCGTTTAAGAAGTCTAAGGCAGGAAGCCTTAATTGTTTTCACCACAACTTTTCAACTCACAGGATCCATCTTTGGAAAGAAATTAAGCCGGCATTAAATCAAAATTAATCCTGGCAATTACAAGTTTAGCCACTGGCACGCAAAGCGGGCCTTGGGGGATTCGTAATTAATAGTCGTTCTCCCTGCATCTGGGGCTGCCTACATTAGAATTCAATTTGTGGGCACTAGTTGACGGAGGTGCCTTTGTTATTGATGGCTCAGCAATAAAAAATACTCTCACCCAGACGCAAACTGGGGGTCGTTAATGAAATTAATAGGCACTGGGACTGAACGAGCCCAGGAACAAAAGGGCAAAGGCCAAATTGCTTATTTACCACTTAGTTTTGGCACGTCATCACCTTCAAAAACCATCAAGTCAAATTCACACGACTTATCCGCTCCGCCATCAACTGAAAGACTATTTTGAGATTAGGCCTTTCACAAGAAAAGAAATGTACCTACTTAAAGAGAGAATTATTAAAGTTAGATGCCAATAACATTCTTTATGAAAAATAAAAACACATCGAAGGAAAGTAATAAGTATCCTGAAACTATTTGAACATATTGAAATTTTGATATAAATTGAAAAGCCATTGCTCTTTTCTTAAAGGACATCAGCTGGGGAATTTAAAGGCACCGTACATAACTAGAAAATAAAAAAATAATGTCACGAGCGGGATTCGAACCCACGACCTTCTGCTAGATACGCCCCTGCTTTACCACTTGAGCTATCGTGAATTTTCCGTGACACTGACTTTTTTTTTATCCCATCTAAAAACATTAATTAATTCAAAGCTATTAATTGGTCAAACGGACCACGAAAACCGGTGTATTTAAGAAGTTAAAATGAAGTATATTTTCACTAAAGCTCTCCGTGGTAATTTCATTTGTCACCGAGAATCAAATAGATTACACGAAATGTTTGATGTATCTTGCCGAAGGTCGTGGGTTCGAATCCCGCTCCTGGCACTAATTTTCTTATTTCTATTTATAATCGCACTCTCTCTCTCTCACCATTCCTCTTTCTCACTTTCTATCTTCTAGTTTTTATAGCTTTCTTTTAATCTCAATTGAACTATTCTATGCCTGCCCTATAATTCACTCTTTATCTATTTGTCTCCCTTTCCCTCTTATTGTGTCTATAGCTCTTTTATATCCTCTCTCTCTCTCCCTCTCTCCCCCTCACAACCTTCCACCATCTTTCTCACTCTCCATAATTTTATATTATTGATAGTTTGTTTTAATGTCAATTTAACTTTTCTATGTCTGTCGTATTGTTCACTTTTTCTCTACTCCTTTTCCTTTCACTATGTGTCTACCTTTCTCTCATGTTGTATCTGCAGCTCTGTTTTATTCTCACTTTATATTTTTTTCTCCGTCCTTCAGTTTCTTTTTCCTCCCTTCGGGTTGTTTCTAAGGCTCCTTCTTTTCCACTTCTTTGTTCATTATCTCTCTCTATTTTCACTTTCTATCTATATATAAGACCCGACCAGAAAAAATATCCTATCGAACGCGTAAAACTGACACTATTCATCCACAAGGGGGCCGCGGTAGCCGAGTGGTTAAGGCGTCAGACTCTCGGCTAGTAGACCTCGCGGTCGTGGGTTCGATCCCCACCGTCGCCTCTGGAATTTTTCTGACGCCTAAGGGGACCGGTGGCCGCAATTAAAAGAAATTGACACGGCACTCGTCAATGGAAGGGGCGGGACCGGATCTCAGCGACCCTGAACCTGGTCCCAACCCCCTTCAAAAATGAGTTTCTTCGATGGAAGAACACTGGTAAAACGGGGGCTCAAGTTCACTTTGTGTTGTGAGCCCTCCCCCAAAAATGGAGCCAGGGTATAGTACAATAAGCCATACAGCTGCAGTACTCAGTCCCTGGTATCCATCCATCCACATCCACATCCACTCATCTACAACCTCTGCACTGCTGTTCTTCCTCTTCATCTCGGTACCATAACTTTCATGTTCGCCTAAGACACGAGTACTCCTTGTTGCCTAAAGCCATTCCCTTCTGATGATGACGCATTGAACGGTATATCTAGAATGAAAAGGATTCCTATTGTATACGTGAACAGACAATAAACAAACAAATAGTCACTTATGGACAACTCCAACCCTCATCACATCCAGTCAACGCATGTGCTCCATTGTACGTACACCATCCATACGAATTTCATTCTTAAGCATCTTTTCACCTTGCTAAATCCGCGAATCGTCCATGCCAAATTATAAGTTTACCCTAATCTATTAATAAAGAATCTAGAACCGCTGGGATAGCCGTAACAAATATTTACCCTTGTTACTTACTAACATCGGCACTGTCGTTATTCAATTTCCTGAAAATATTCATTTTAAGGTATAGTAGCAAATATTAATATTGCTATCAGTTAATGCAGCGTGATTTAGAGCATTCAATTTCTGTACTCCTAGAGTCAGTAAGAGCTGAATGTTAGTTTACCTACTCGTCAGCATTGATAATGAGTCAGGTGCAGCGTCCCACGGTCGCGCTAAATGCGTTAAAGTGCATGCACCGGCTTCGGTCCGATTTCTGCATAATACCCCCCCCCTCGGTAATCCTAAGGGTAAACACATCCCGCATTTGCCACCCCTCGTTTCTTACCCCCGACCCCGTCGCACCCCCGGCACGCATCGGCGAGTCCCAAAGCTCCTGTGAGTGACAGATTGAAGTAATCGCCGGCAGTGCGATGGATGGGCCGGCCCCAGCTGCTTCCCCCGATATTAAGAATGTCTCCCATCCACTGGAGCCTGTATAATCATCCCCTTTATGAACGGGGTCTATGGTAATAAATTACATCGGATATCAATTTGCCTCGTCCAGGCGGCATTTCAATAAATCTCGGCCCCAATAAAAACCAATGCGGCCCGCTCAAAGCCCCTCAAACACTTTTGACATTAAATCATCCACTCTATCGGAGAGCCGTCTTGCAAAATTGCAAAATCAAGCGACAATACTTCTTAAATTTCTAACAAAATAATCAGTAGTACAGTCACGGTATACTTATTGCCTGGAGAATTTTTTGATGATTTAACCTTTTCTCAGACATTTTCATTATTAAATGCGAAATATTCTCATACTTTTAACCAGGGAACCAACAGAATAGATTAATGGTAACTTCTTTATCTTATTTTTTATCTCTGCCGTGCGGGCTCCTCAGGAACGTCGGGAACAAATATGCAGAAACTCTTACGAGAAATAGCGCTAAAGAAGTCTAAAGTCACACTAGTTACTGCAAATATCCTCTCACTGTTCTGAAAAGGAGGATTTCTCTCGGAAGTATACGGTAGTGGGTGGAGAAGTGGGCGAACTCACTTGACGAGTGACGGGATCATTGACCAGACAGAGCTGGTGTGTGACTTTGTGAGACCAGAGATGGAAACACTCACCATCTACCAAGAACCGACGACAATCAAGAAAATCGCTGATTAAAAAGACTGGAAACTAATGTTCTTTTAATACAACAGCAAAACCATTTCTTCGTTGCCCAAGCCATGACTTCATTCATTGTGTGCTTCATTTTCGGCCATAATTCAACGGAAATGATTCCTGCAACGATTAAAGAGGAACCTACAAAGAGATAAAAATTTACAACCCCAGAGCTCAGTACGAAGTCATTAATACTAAAAATAAAAGAGAGCCAAGTATGCAACCCTGTGGTAGCCCTATTGATCGCAAATTTTAGAAGATCTCTCCCAACAAATTTTGTTTCCTGATATCGACCCTGCGGTTAAGAAGCAAAAATATTATTATTATCCTTGCGAAGTAAACAGTAATGGACAACAAAGTCGATAGCTTTGGCAAGGTCTAAGAATGTGCCCACTACTAGTTTTTATTTGATTTCAATTCGATGATGCCCCATTATGATACTCAGTACATCTCCTGTTGAATGTGATTATCTAGGCACGAACTGATTATTTAGATAGGCATCCGATTTTTTTTTTTTTGTTAACAAAAACAGACAACTTATTTAAATTTCGAAAAACAATTTGTAGATTTACACTGTAAAGATGAAGAGGGGCAAAAGAAGAACAAGCAAAACAGAAAAGCACCAGGGAAAAACACCAAAGTAAATGAAATTTTACTAACAGTTTATCTCAAAAACAAAACAAAAAATATGAAAACCCAACATAAAGGGTGAATACCATCACGGACGGATTAATAAAATCTGAAGAACTCACGATACCAGAAGAAAATTGGAAGGATAGAAAGGCCTTTATTTAACTTGATCTTATGCAATAATAAAACTTTATCATCACGCCAAATCATTAAAAAATTATTGTTATTACTATATTAAATGTTTAAAATTTGATGAGCGCCGTGACAAAGAATAAACCTTGCAGCCCCCCCCCCCCGACGATCTACAGAAACGAATAATCTAATGAATTTATCTTCAAGTAAGGTATTGATTGAAATGAAAAAGCCAAATAAAAATAAGACACCTCTAGCTCAACTGGTTGGAGGATCGGCGTATTGAGCCGAAGTTCGTGGGTTCGAATCCCGCTCTTGACGCTAGCTTTTTCATTTCAACCAAGACCTTGCATAAAGATTAATTAATTGAAAGAAGTTATTTGGCCAAGTGAGCCACGGAATATAATGGATTTTATAAGTAAAATGAAGTATATTTTCACTAAAGCTCTCCCTGGCAATTTCATTTGTCACCGAGAATCAAATAGATTACACGAAATTTTTAAAAATGGCAAAAATGAGGGAAAACTCAAAAGGTCGGATTGAGATAGGAAGTTAGAGTCCTAGTGGGTTGAAGTCACGACATCACTTGAGATTTGAGCATCGGCGTATTGAAGTCGTGGGTTCGAATCCCGCTCCTGACACTAGTTTTTCCATTTCAACCAAGACGTTAGATAAAGATCTATTTATAAAATTAATACACGATGACTATCACATAATTTACATTCTCCTTTGCTGTTGTTTCATTAGAAAATTTTTCTTTTCTTTAATACTTAATTTATTATATAGTTGAGAACAATGTTGAGGAAAAGTGAAAACATCTCAAATCAAAGAAGGATACAGGTGTTTTGTAAGTGACTGTTCTATTTAGAGATTTTAAAAATTAGAGATTTGGATAGAACCGTCATTTACAACGAGTGAATTTACATATTAACTCCGCCATCATAATTTTTATTTTTTATTAGCATACGATGAAGACTACGATGACCTTAATGGAAAATAACTAGTGAATACCTTTCTATTCCTGTGAGTCTGGGGTGTCTGTATTTTTTCGAAAGTAGCAAACCTCCTCCCCATGCGGCCTGGGACAAAATTGGCAATTAAAAGACAAATTCCAAAACACCTCGCCGCCGCTGCTTACGTCTATGTGCAGCCAGAGTTTGTATTTCTGGCAGATGTCGGCGATTTCGTTGATGCAGTCGAACGCCCCCAGCACCGTGGTGCCGGAGGTGCAGTTGACGAAAAACGGTATCTGGCCCTTGGACTTTCTCTCCAGCACCAATCTCTCAAGCTCCGAGGTGATCATGCGCCCGCTGAAAAATAAACACAAGTTTCAATTTATCATATTTAAAACACACAAATGTATGCTGATCATGTTTGCTTACTAAATTCTATGACCAAAATATAAAATGCCATAACTGGTAATGCTGTGGTTGTTATGACTTCATAATAAATTCATGGTTCCCATTTAACCTTTGTGTTTAGTCAGATTAATGATTATACCATAGTTCAAAGTATTAAATGTTATTAATAAAAATTATTTAAAATAAATCAGAGATTTTTTTTATGAGGGCTGGCAATTTATTATTATAGACTAGGCAGTAGAAGATATTAAGTCATTTTCGACCCTCATGAGGGAGGATCAACAGATCCCGGCGACGTTGAAGAGGCCCCTGGGACGAAAACCCTGGAGGTTTTGGCCCGCTGGAGATACGCCAACAGATGTGCCGGGGGTGGCGTAAAGAAGTTAATGGGAGGGCAAGTGGCTTAGCCGCACCGTTCTGTCTGTCCGCCTTATCTACGGATCACTGTGCACGTTCAACCCCCGGATTTTTTTTCCCTCGTCCAGAATCGATTTTCGAAAAGCCGGGGCTTATTAAAGCTGGAATTCGCCATTTGAATTCGGAACGATGCGGGAAATTCGGCTTGAGTCAGAAGCGTATTCAAACGCGCATTCTCATCGGAGGGTGAGCTTTAATTAAACTAAACCGTTAAATTGAACAAGCCAACAAGTCTAAAAGTCAACTCGCTTCCTAACACGTTTATTTTAGACTAACTTATAATCGTATCACTATTATGTAATTTTCAACAATCTTGTGAAAAAAACACAAGCAAAAAAGCAATTGATAAAATGAAGAATGAACGTTAAAAAAGGTTAATATGCCCAGTCAGCTTTCTTAAGCAATGTAATCAAGCTAAAGAGAAAGCCACCATGGACTCTCTAGGTCCCGAACCCTTGCCATCTTGCCGTATAACAGGATTCATTTTCAAATGGATCCTTAAGAAGTCCAAAGTTGGTGGAACTCCAGGCATGAGGCACACAAAGACATTCATAGTTGGGCTATCCGCAAAACTTACAAGAAATTATTCATTAGACATCTGCTACGAATCAGGATTCTGGTTGGACTTCTGACTAAGAAGTACATCCACGGGATAGAAGTTGAGGCAGAAAATACTGTTCAGATACTGCCAGGAAGAAGAAGAAGAAAGCTTTTTTCTCTACTAATAAAAAGATCTGTAAATATTTATTGATAGGTTGCTTGCTAAATTGTAACTTAACTTTAAAATAAGCAATAATAGGACTCAGCCACCCCACCATAAATGAATCATTAGGTTTCCGTTGTTTGTCATACTTTGGTGAATTATCGAAAAAAGTAACATTTTTAAACAAGAAGGTTTTAGAATAGCTTTTAGAAGTACGTTCACTTAGAAACATCCTTTCAAAATCTAAAGACAAGGTTTGGGTTGACGTAAAAAGTCAGAGTCATAAGCAGGATTCGAACCCACGAAAGCGTTTTTTTTTTAGGTCCCAGTGACAAACAAGTGACTATCTATGTAATGGAATGACTAGATGAATAAATAGAATAAATAAATAAATAGGCTTATAAATATATAAATAATAGGATAACCAACTTAAACATTGATATCACAATTCTTGAAGTATTTGAACAAGGCGTCATGGACCTCCTTGTCACCTTCTGCCAGCAGCGAGTTTCAGTGTCAGGGCCTTTTCACTTGCCCCAGCGCAAGTGCAATTATTTCTTCTCGCTGTGCCTCATATTCGGTGTATTGTAGTAATACATGGTCAAGACCTTCTTCTACATCGCAGGTTGCGCAGTTCTACAGTTAATCCTGTGTAAGTATGAGCCGCAGATGCCATGTCCAGTTCGGAGTCGTGTAAGCGTTGAGAAGAAACCTTTTCCTCTCTCTATTTCTCGAAACCACGGGTACTTTTGTAATGTTGGGAATAATAAGCGGTAGAAATTCCCTGCTGTACCCCTCTCATACCAAATTTGCCACTTTCTGCGCACGTCCCTTTTGATATACATAGTTTATCACGACTCCGACGGTTAGCTTCACGGTCGTGGGAGAACCTTTAATGTTTGCCTCCTTGGCTAACTGGTCGACTCTCTCATTATGTTCTATACGTGCATGCCCTTTTATCCAGCGAATTACAATATTTTTGCCTTGATTTCTTAATTTGAAGGTTAAAATGTATTCGTACTTATTATGAAAGTTGAAAGTGCGTAGCTGGCAAACCGTGCTGAGACTGCCGTCATAATCCCAATTTTTTTATTTGGTATCTTCGCGGCGTATTCCAGCGCTTTCAGTATGGCTATACCTTTCGCTGTGTAGGAGCTAACCAGATTCGGAAGTACGTGTTCCTCGTGATACCTGTTCAGGCTGTCATAGAATGCACAACCCGCGGAAGATTTGATCTGTGAAGATAAGGAGGTGATCTGGGAACGTTTTACAGCTGACTTCCATGAAATGCATTTGGCTATGTGTCTTGCATAATTCAGTTTTTGACGATTTATTCGCTTATTATTGCTTGATATTCCAGGAGCATCGAATTTTTGTAAACAGTACTGGGGAGAGAAACGATTCGACTGTAAGCGGAGCTTTTTTTTCTTTCGCCAATATCTGTCTGTCAAGACTTTTTGAGCTAAATGGCTTACTTTCGTTAATAGCTGACTGTCTTTAGAGTACATTTTAATTAGGCAGTTTTTTGAATATTTTTCCCATCTTAAGTTTAGTGGTGGCTCGCATGCTTAGGCATAAAGAGCAGGTATGGGAGTGCTGGGGAGACATCTTTGGATACGCCGCAGGCATTTGCGTTGGAATACTGCAATTCGTCGTTGTACAGAATCGGGGGCGTGTCCATAAAAAAACGACCCATAATCAATTGTAGCCACGGAAGCTGAAGTGGTAGAGCATCGGTGTATTTAGCCGAAAGTCGTGGGTTCGAATCCCTCTTGTGACTCTGACTTTTTTATCTGAACCAAAACCTTAACTACTTGAAAATAATTTTATTTGACCAAGCGGACCACGAAACCTAATATAAAACGTAAAGACACGGTAGACAACATGACTGGGTTTACAAACTTACAAAAAAAACTATTGTAATGCTTGAGACATCAAATATATCGGACAAAACGACAAAGAAATAGAAAAGGGAGTTAAAGAACACTTGCCAAACTCGACCAAATTTTGAGAATTTAAGGATCATCTAAAAGAAAAAAAAATACAGTTTTCATTTAAATTCAAATACAACAAGGATTACACTTGGTTTCAACAAAGAGAGGGAACTAGATTGATTTGAGAACTGTGAAATTAAAAAATCTAAAATGAAACAAAAACGATAAAGATAAACGCATCGAACTAGATGCATCGTAATAATATAACAGATTTTGGTCTACGTCCTATTTTAAACATGTACATAAATAATTTTAAAGGTTCAAAATAATCAAATCAATTAATTTAATTTGAATTAATTATTAAAGTATTATTTTAATTTAATTAATACCTTTAATAATTAATTTATTACAGTACTTATTCATATATTTACTTGTGTTTTAATTCCCGCTTTTCAAAACGTTCAAAAATGAGCGGCATTAAAACCCAACGTCTCATTGGAAGGTCGCATCGGTGGAGGTATCAGCGAGTTGCAATTCATGTCGAGTGACGTGTAATAGAAATGCTTCAAACTGATGATGAGCTAAAAGCTCGAAATCCGTATCGTTGCAAAACAACTTACTGTGTGTATGAACTTTCTTTTTAAATAGGATTGAACACCGCACTCACTCTAGCATTCATCATTTCTAATAACATTTTTTTATGATCTTTGTAGGTGAAGATTCTTGCCACTAGGAGAGGAAAATTCGCAAGCAAGATCGTACACGATATGGAGGTCAAAGCAAAACCAGAGTAGCACAATAAATCTACTCATGTCGAGGTGCAGAAGTCCTTTTCAAATTCAATAAAGCACTTTTACCAATATTTTTTAGAAAACTCTTGTACAGGCTATAGCATTTTTTAAATTTAGACGACTCTTTTTTTTCTTATAATATTACCTCAGTCCAGACTTCTCTGTAGTCTGTACTTCGTATATGGCAGAAAAAAAAGCCATTGGAGAAATTCCCAGGAAGAAGGAGAAACAGCAGAACGTTTCCTCTGTTGGTGCAAAGGCTGAGGTTCCTACTCACGGGAGAGGAAAAATCCGCATGAATGTACACACGGGAATCCTGAACAAATCGTTAGGATCTGGTATAAAACCATCTGAGGAGATCTAGATTGTAAAACATATTGTAAATAAACCAAGAACTGCTGAATCTAGGACTAGAATATTAGTTGGATAGCTTACTACGCACTAGAGACACCAGGGGCATATGTACTCGGAATAACATAAACAAAACATTTTCAGAAAACAGTCAAAACCTCTAAAATCATATATATAATAAATCCTCCAGAACCGGAATAGAGGATCTAAAGACTCGCTCACATGCTTGAACACAATTCTCATATCGAGCTGCATTTCTGCTCGCTCCCTATATGGAGCCAAGATATGACACCCGTCAAATAAGTGTGACAAAAAATCTATTATTTTTAAAATAATGTCGCTGCTTTTAAAACAGCAATTATCATTTCAGTAAACAAGTCTTATTTATATTTTAAATATCAAGAAAGTAAACTTATGTTTATTTTAAAATCCATTGTAGTCAACGATAATCAATTTTCCACAGGAAAATTTTTTTGGATTGCCATTCGTTTACAAAGTTGAAATCTTGCGACGATATTTGAGAAGTATTTAAATTTGTTTTATAATTTGAACGTTTAAAGTTCATAGACAGCGTTTGATTGGGCAAAAATGTCTGAACAAAGCCGAAAGTGCTTACAATTTTAATTAAAATATTTTTCTAATTCATTTGCGAAGTGAAACAGTTCGTATTAGGGTTTGTAGACTTGCGGCTAATAATCCTCCGGGGGGATTGGATGCGGAGAACCCTATTATCGTGGCTGAGAGAGGGATTTTCACTAAGCCAACATTCTTTATGAGGGAATCACTTTTATGGCACGGCTTTAATAGGAGCCATGAATATCGATTACGAAGCGAAGCCGGTGGGGCCGCCGGTTTCGAAAACCGAGCGTGGAATTGAATTTCTTCAAGAAAGGTTACTTACTTTTCGTCCGAAGGGACTTCAACGCAGTTTTCCGTACCGAGTCCGCACACAGCCGCGCAGCTTTTGACAGAGTAGTGGCACTAGAACGCAAATACAGATTAGTACAATTCGATGGAAATAAAGCAGGCTTATTACCTGGTCTGAAGTAAACATGACCAACTGGCCTCCTATCGACGCCTGCCCCTTGTCCTTGTAGTTGGGGAACATGTGGTGGCGGGCAGCGAGGAAGGCGTACAGGTTTGAAATCGACCCACCTGAAAGTATTCCAATGAGCATCGAATCTTTTTAGCCTTTGGAATGATTTTACCTGGGGCGAGGATGGAATCGCCGCCCTCCCAGCCGATGATCCGGCGCATCTTCGCCAAGACGACGCTCTCCATGAGGATGAAAACGGGTGCGATCTCGTACGTGAACATGTTCGTGTTTGCCGTAGCGGTCAGCCACTCTCCAGCCATCGACACCAAGTCCAGCCCGCAAGACAGCTGATTGAAAAAGTGAGGGTGGCCTGGCAAACAAAATCAAAGCTTAAATAATCACCGATTCACATAAAAAGGGCAAGAGTTTATAACCAGACGTACGAGAATTCAGGCTATGGAGAGTAAATATGTTTAAACAAACTAGCCTGAACTCTTCACATAAAACACCTCAAAGAAACCCAACACAAAATCGGTTCACAAAGTCCTAAAGACTAAAGTATTAGAAATTGTTTAAACAAGAAACCAGCCATCACAGATACCATATAAGCTGTGTCATACCACACCACAGACCTAAAATAACAGCGTACATACATGGCGTTATACATGACAAAACCGGTTATAAAATAAACAAAAACTACTCGGAAAAACTAAACTACCCCTAAAAACCAAAGCTTAAACTTTTTACTCACTTCTAATTACCTTTATCCCTATAACCTACTGCTGCTTGAGAATGAGGTAAAACAACGTGTTCCCGGAAGTTTGATGTAGAAAAAAGTTGGTCTTTGGATAATGCCCCTTAACCATGCAGGTGACACCTACGTATTGATCCATACATTGATTTGTGTTTAATAAGGCTGCTTTTAAAGGTGATCCCCCACGTTGGTTCTCTTATTGATCTTATTTGAGAGTACTTTGAACCGCATCTCACGATCTCTAAATAATAAGTATCTAACGGTCACTACATACTGCACATTAAATGACAGCTGATTCGCAGTCGGCCCTACAAAATAGCTCCTTATTCTGGTAGTTTTCTTCATTCGGTTCGTTTGGTGTAAACCGCCGAAAACATCAATAGTTGTATATTGGTTCGTCGTTTTTGTAAACAATCTCCGGAGATAAGGGACCAGATAAAGTCGGAAGCAGGAAAGAGGGTTGTAATTCAATGAACGAGGCAATCATGGCCGGTTTGTGGCCGGGCTAACCTGGTTTTGCCGATGGGACTAACTAGGGGCCCATTCACATGGAGATATTCAATAAGAGATAGGGAGCATATTGTCGCCGGCCGACCCTGGGGGACTCCTATCTACCCTCCGCAACCGCCCCGCTGTTTATTTTGACACCCTCCGCTCATCTGATTATCATGTACTTCATTTGATTTGCGGCTTGAATATTAAATCAAGGAGGGCTGCTGGGAGAAAGGATCGGGAGGAACTTGTTGGAACACGAGCTTCGGAGATCATTTTTCCCTCTAACGGCGAGATGAGACGGCAAACCCAATCCAATCTGACAATGAACAATACAAAGTTTTAAATTAATTAATCTTTATGTAAGGTATTGGTTGAGTTAAAAAAAGGCATTGTCACGTGCTGGATTCAAACCCACGATCTTCAGCTAAAATACGCTGCTTTTCTACCGCTTAAACTATCGTGACATTGATCCACTCGGACACCAACGTCCCAACTCAATCTCACCTTTTGAATTTTCCATCCTTTTTGCTATTTTTCAACTTTTGACTTTTTTATCCCAACGGAAGCCTTAATTAATTTAAAAAATTTATTTGGCCGATCAGACGAGCTAATAGACGTAATTAATAATTTTAACTAGTTACGAAGGCTACCTACAAGCGCTTTCTTGTAAGAAATATGTCGCAATAGTTATAATTTTTAGTCCCCCCCTCCAATAATGTCCCGACGGCCCGATCTTAATTTAATGTTGTTAAAGGTATTGGCTCACGGTAGGCATTCAATCCAAATGAAGAAGACTGTAATAAAGGAACAGACAGGATGAAAAAAAAAATTCTGAGCAAATAATATTGAATGTAAATAGGCAAGTTACTGTCTTTTTTCGGAATTCTACGCGTTTTTTTATGATCCAGAGAGCGCAACAGATAAAACGTTACAAAAGCGTGGAACATGCTAACCATTTCAAGTATGAGCATTTAAGAAAATGGTTGAAATTTCGTTGTCTATTAATTCAAAAGTGAATCCGGAAATAACTGGTTCCCACGAGTAACATGTTTTTTTTATTTTATTTTAATTTATTTATTGGCTTCATGTATGTTGCATATTAGCCAGACAATGTATTGTATGCGTATTCGTTGTTGTTTTTTTTTGGGGGGGGGAAGGGTATCGTGAAAAAAGCCAGAGGCGTCGGCTGGAATCGAACCCGCGACCGCGGGGTCTACGACACGATAGTCTCTCATGCTAACCACTCGGCTACCGCGGCTCCTTAAGTAACGTGGGTTCGAATCCCGTTCGTGACACTGACTTTTTTATCTCAACCAAAGCATTGAGTATTATTAATTACAATAGGTCACACTAGACTGCATCTCCCGATCTCCGAATATTCATTAATTGCTGTTTTAATCATTTAAGCTATCGTGGCTTATTTTCACTCGGACACCAAACCTCCTCACCTCAACCTACAAATTTCGAATTTTCTTTTTTCCCCGATATTTTCAACTGTGCCAAAACCTAGAAAACAAGTATAATAAATTTAAATAATTAGTATTGTCAATTATGTAGCCCATAATACATATATGAACTAGTGAAAATTTTCATTATACGTTCAATGTTGGAAGTTTAGGGGACGAAAAACAGCGTCCCACTCCGTATTTCTACTTCTTTTCCTGGTCTTTCTGGCTTATTTTTCAATTCTTTTGACCGTCTCGATCTGTAACTGACTCCCTCGCTTTTCTACGAAAACAGAGTTATAAAATCTAGTCTAATCATTTGAACCTCATGTAGTTAACTACAGTGCAGAGACTAAACCTATCTCGTATCCAACGGGGCGGGGTTGACCCCACTACATTCTCGCTAATAAATAACTTTTCCTTTCCAGACGTCACGCTTTCACCACAATGTGCTCAATAGTTCTCGCGGCGGAGTTAAGCAACTCGTTGCTTTCACGCTAATAAATTACAATAATCCCAATAAATTAACATAGCAGAGATACTTTATTCCTTTAGAAAAAATACAGGAACCGTAACAGAAAATTTTTTTTCTCAATGAAATACTTAAGTATACATAGATTATTAGAATAAGTACGTTTAGTGTTGTAATTCATTCTTTATAAAATGACGAAGAACTATTAACACTGATGGCATTATAAAAATATGATATAATGGTTACTTAATGTCTTTAATGTTAGATATGTTGACAGAATATTTTTCATTGTAGTAAAAGTGAAATTTTCATAAAATGCATCGTGAGACAAAAAAAAGGATTGTTTAAAGAAAGAAAAAGTCATCTTAAAACCACCCCAGCCCCTAAAATCCGAGCCGACCCTCTTTCAAATGTAGTGTGTCTATAGCCAAACATCAAACTGTTAAAAATGGGATTAGCGGTGGGACAATGCCCGGGGGCGGCATTGCCGAGGGGTGGATATTGTCCAGCCAGGCTGAAAACAGGAGTAGTGACGTAAGCCTCAGTTAATAGCAACTCGCATCCCCTCTTTTAATCCGCCACCCCCGCCCATGTGTTGTCTGATTGCTCTTAAATTACACCTAGCTCCAATTAGGCGCATCTGTCTGTTCAGGGGCGACCCTTAGAAATTCGGTCAGCTCCTTGATGATGATTTTCTTCTTTTCCTTAACCCTGGAGAAACGCTTATTTTCCAAACACGGGAATTTCGACTAAAACCTGTTGTCTGACAATTAAAAAATATGTTAGCTATGATTTCGCATTACCTGTTCTAACTTGGTATTTGAGCGTTTTCGCGCAGTCGTCGATGAGCGACTGGAGCGAGCACCCCTCATCAGGTATTTCCAGGTCCAGCATTTTCTTCAAGTCTTCCGGGTGGTAGAAATTGAGCACCTTGCAGTTCCTGTCGTTCGTCTCTTTTACGAAATCTAGGAGGACGTTGGTGAGCTCGCGAAGCAGCGCTTCAGAGACAGCCGGGTCTTGCGAATGTGGAAGAAGGTCTGGAAAATCATAAGGGTCAAATATTAGTTTAAATAGATATCAATAGAACTGAATTTCCTGTAGGTTTTGCGCTGTCGTGGCGTTAAAAATAGAAAAAAAAAGAATAATTTAAACAAGGTTAATTATTTTAAACAAATTTGTGCGAAATCTATTAACGCAAGGTACTCTTCTTTGAAGACTTAAAGAAGAAAATATAGATTTCGTTTCTTTTTTTTTCATTTGAAAGTTCACACATAAAAAAAAGACAATTTTGTTTCGTGTGTGCCACCTGATCTCATTTTGCTTTTGATATTTTGTTCTTCTTTTTGTTTCGTCTCCACGGCAACTTTGCCACTTTCTTTGGACGACCCGACCTCAAATTTATTCGCTTATCTCCATAAGTGTACAATTATTACCATTATTAATGGAAAAGTGCTAAATGGGGTTTCAAATCGATTACGTACAATTTCAATTAAAGCTTTCAATTGAGATCAAAAAGAAGTCAAGATAGCCGTGTGGCAGGGTAGCGGCGTATCAAGCCGAAGGTCGTGGGTTCGAATCCCGCTCGTGCCATTGACTGTTTTATCTCAACTACAAACCTTAATTGCTTTTAATAGATAATAAACACTAACACAGCAAAATAAACATTTTAAACGTTTCTCTATTTGAAGGAACATAAACTCTCACCAACAGCGACAGTAATCTTTTGAAATGGAGGAAAAATATATTTCCAGGGAAATTTTTTTTTTCAGTGATGGAAAATTCGTAACGCAAAACGAATTAAAAAATATATATATAATTAATTATATATAATGGGGTTCACTGTTGTGTTATATCAAATACTGTGTTTTTTTGAATTTTGAAAAGAAAAAAAAAACAATCTTGTACACATTTTCTATAGACTGAAGAGTTATATAAGGCTGTCATGGCTGTGTCATTACTCGGAGGGTTAAAGGATCAACTTTGATGTGTGTCCAATTTCGAATGATTTCCGAGTGGTTTGGCCCCAATACCGGATATAGAACGGAAATGAAAAGTACATCGATGAACCGGCGCGTGAAACTGGCTAGGGGTCTTGTTTCCGACCAAACTATTTTCAACATCTCCAACCAGCGAGCTAAACATTCAGCGGATCCGTTTAATTTACAAGTACCGAGTCGAAACGTAGGACACTTCCGATCCGTCAATGCGAGCATTGTCTCGGGAGTTGACGTCAATTCTGAAGAAAGGCAATATCTTCTGTGTGTTCACCCCCGGAAGTACACGGCCGAGAGAGTGATTATCTTTTTAATTAATGCCCCTCGCTTCGACGACAGGCGGATGCTTCGCATTCCTCTCTCGAATAACAGCGGTTCCCTCGCTACAGTTTAATCTCAAAGGGGAGAGGCACATGTTATTAAAAACGGGACGCTTTGTCACCAGTTTTGCCCTTCAGCTCTTTTTTTCTTTTTTTTTAAAGTAAAATTATTGCCCGGAGAGGAAAATGCTTTTTCTTTAAAAACGATGTATGGACGTCAAAGACTGTACTTGTGAAAATTTGATGTACAAACGGCATTATGCTCATTGTGCTATTTTACATACAGACCTAATTTTTTACTGGCTCGAGAAATTTTGACAATTTGTTGTACTAAGTAAAAAGAATATTGTATTTCATAAAATCTTATAACTGCCGAGGCACAAGTATCTATGAACGTGCAGACAAATTTGCGAGAAAATCCGAAAGAGCTAAGATCTAGAACAGACACGTTGGGTATTAAACATTACAATTAGTTAAGGTTTTTAGTTGAGATATAAAAAAAAACAATGGCACGAGTGGGATTCGAACCCACGACCTTCGGCTAAATACGCAGCTACTCTACCACTTGAGCTATCCTGACCTCGATCCACTCGGACATTAACTTCCCATCTCAACCCACCTTTTGAATTTTCCATCATTTTTGCCACTTTTAAATGTCATGTAATCGGATTGGATTCTCGACGCCAAGTAAAGTGGCCGTGGCAAAAATAAATCTTGACCAAATAAATTCTTTCGATTAGTTTTGACTTTTTTATCTCAACTTAAAACCTTAATTAATTGAATGGAATGTGGAGAACGAAAAATAATTAATTTAAGCAAAGTATTGGTTGAGATAAATAGCTTGCTTAAAGATTGATTAATTGAAAGAATTTATTTGGTCAATCGGACCACGAAATCTAACGGATTGTAAACGCATGTATGTAAATTCATGTACAGAGTTGAACCAGTATTCAAAATTAATGTAAATAATAATATAATATTAGAGAGGGCGTCGGTGGCCGCAAGGTTTAGTCTTTGACACGACACTCATCACTGTAGGGTAAAGGTCCCGGGTTCGAATCCAGCGGCCCTGTATTCGAAACCGTTATACTTGATATGATATAATCACACGGTTGATAAAACATCTGCTGTTGCGAGCCCGCGATCAAAAAAAAAATTCCTTGTTTATATGTTATATAATACTGACATTAATGCACTTCCCTGGCCTGATTGATATTAAATCTTAAATACGAATACGATGTTTTGCAAATATTGGCGTATTTGTTCCATTTAAAAGAAAAAAGTTGTTAAATAGTGTTTCCACCCTCTCCGAGTTTTGATAGAGCTTACACTGCTATGACAGGGAGCTAAGTCAACACTTAGCCGTAAGTAATGCGAGACGGCTGCTCCTGACAACCTCCCCATCCTGCGGGTGCCGTCATAAGAGTGGTTCTTAATGTCTTCGATCATTTCCAGGACTTAATATAATCGCAAAAAGTTCTAACAGGATGTCGAAAAAAAAAAAAAACAATTGAACAATGGAAGAAATAATCAATTTTCACATTAACAAATAAAATCCCAAATCATTATACATTTATTCAGATCAACGATTAATGATTATTTGGAGATCGTGAGATGCGGTCTGGTGCGATGTAGGTTTTTAGAAAAACATTTTTTATCGTGCCAACGTTTCGAGCTTTATTGAGATCATCTTCAGAACTCAAAGTGTTTGTTTTCTCCGTAATCACCACTCAATGATTAATGATCAGAGATTGATTTTTTTAAAATTGTTCGGTTGTTTGAACACATCCGACACGTTTTTTTAAAAATAAGAGTACACCTGAGATTAATTTTAATTTATTTTTCGCCGCAGTTTGTAAGTCCAATGCACGTTTCGTGCTTCATTGAGGTCATCTTCAGGGCTCAAAGTGTTCGTTTTCTGCGTAATTACTACTCAATGATTAATGATCAGAGATTGAATTTTTTAAATTGTTCGGTTGTTTGAACACATCCGACACGTTTTTTTAAAAATAAGAGTACACCTGAGATTAATTTTAATTTCTTTTTCGCCACAGTTTGTTAATCCAATCCGCAATCGCTGGCTGTGTAAACAGAGTCTGCATTAAATTCTCCGGGGACGAATTGAACGGCTTTTAATAAACGGGGGTGGAGCATAATGGGGCGGCACAGCTGGGGTCCACCACCTGTGCCCTCCGACCCGAATTGTTCCAGTGAAAATTAAAAACCGATCCGTTCCGGCGAACAAAAGGAATTATCTTTATCCCACTTAGGAGAAATCCAAAGCCACAAGTGTAAGAAATTACTCCGGCAATAAGTTACATCCAGGAAATATTACAATTTAAAAAAAACGCCTCCATTAGAGCTAAAATCTATAATTTAAATTTAAACAATTTAAAAAAATTATTTTTCGTCTTTTTACTATGGTCGTTTCAGATAATGGCCCTGGGTCCGCCTTTTCTCGCTGGGTTTGTCCATGAAACTCGTTCCGACAATTCCAATCCGTCTTTCGACACCATTCCAGAGTTTGTTCACGACTTCATCATAAAAAAAAAGTCTACCAGTACGGCAATCTGTATGTATTAATTTCAAATAATCACTTCGAAAGCATGCAAGGATTAACAAACCTATATATATATATA
>CM077107.1:18311410-18335523 GCA_039619505.1 Cimex hemipterus
ACGTTGTCTATACAATATATATATATATATATATATATTTTTTTTTTTTCAGTTCAAAATAAAATCATTGAATATTTTGTTATTACCATGTGTTCTTATATTTCGACCTCAAGGGTGTAACTTTTGATTTTTCCTTCTTCAAGGTGGGATAATAGGTCATCTCAAAAAACCCACAACGTTTCGACTTTTTTAAAAATCCTTCCTCAGATCAGTTAACGCAATGGTTAAAAAATGGTCGCCAGTCATTTATATTTTGGAACAGTTTATTGTACTTATGCTTACAGCATCTCATTAGAATTTATGAAATTTCAAAATATTTAATTAAATATAAACAGGCGTTTTTAAGAAGTAACGTCAGTTTAGTCGTTTTCCAGCATCCTTGTCCGCCTATCGTTGTTTTATGGTCGATATGTCGGCAAGCAACTTCATCGTTGGATGGTTTTAAAATATTTACAGAATATACGTCAAGCGGCTCATTTTAAATGAAGTAAACATCGTAAGGAATCGGCATAAATAAAACAAAAAAAAAAAGTGAAACGCACGAGAACAGGCTTAACAAAACCGAACGACCTCGCATCACTATTGAAATTTTAAACGCTTTTTAAATTTATACACAAAATACTAACAAGTTTTGTGTTGAAGGTCCAAAAACGCAATTCCAAACACGTTCAATAGTGACTTGAATCCGCTCCTTGGTACACTAACTCCCCAACTCGACCTACAACCATTTGTAATTTCCCTCCCGCCGAAAGTCGTGGGTTCGAATCCCGCTCGTGACACTAACTTTTTCAATACTTTCTAAACGAATAGTTCCTACTCAGAGTAAGCCTTATGGATTTTGACCGTACTGTATAACATTGGGGGTTTCGGGTTCATTGGTATTAGTTTTTTAACTGCATGCTGGTAGGGGGCGTCGGTGGCCGCAAGGTTTCGTCCTTGACACGGCGCTCATCACTGTAAGGTAAAGGTCCCGGGTTCAAATCCAGCGGCCCTGCACCCGACATACTTACAAACGGTTTTTTTTCAAAAACACCGGCACCCTGAGGATTTATATGACCTCTGCTGTTGTTAAAAAAAAATATGAGACCCACTCTATTTTAATATCTTTGTAATATATTAAAAAAATTTCGTCGGGTTGGAGGGTCGTGAACTTGTTTGAAACCCATTGAAACCCCTCAGTTTTATACGAGCTCATATTTTCATAATTTTGTAAAAATTGTATTTATTTATTAAATTATATTTCTATGATAATTTATGAGACCCACTAGATTTTAATTTTTTTTAACAAATTTAATTTTAATTTAACAAAAAAAAAACTATTGGGTTTTTAACTGCATACTGGTAGGGGGCGTCGGTGGCCGCAAGGTTACGTCCTTGACACGACGCACATCACTGTAAGGTAAAGGTCCCGGGTTCGAATCCAGCGGCCCTGCAATCGACATAGTTACAAACGGGATTTTTTGCAAAAACATCGGCACCCTGAGGATTTATATGACCTCTGCTGTTGCGAACCCTCGTAAAAAAGATCACTATTTTTTAGAGTTGTTTGAACTGAGTTGTCAGTTTTAAGCTGGGATCTTTTAGCATTTCTTTACACTCATCACTCATTATTATTTAGGAATTCTTCAACTTTGGAAACGTAATTTTGATTTTCAATGATAACTATACTATTTCCTTTATCGGCTTTTAAAAGTTGTTGTTACTTTTAACTTTTTATCAATAGACCTAATTGTACCTGGGATATTTAATTTATTTCCGTTTAAGTTTACCAAGTTTTGGTTAATTATTTCGGCATGTTTAATTATTTTTTGTATTTATGTTACTACAATCCACCGATGAACCAAGCGATAGCAGATTTTTTGTATCAATTTTTGTTTTAGGGACAAATTTTAAGCCTTTGTTTAATAAGTTTCTTCTTTATTTAGTGCCATGTTTGTTAGGTTTATAACCCTTGAGTACAATTTAACTGTAGTTTTTGAATCTTTATGGGTCTTTTTATTATTGGTAATAAAATATTATTCGCTGCTTACTGTGAGTAGGAACTATCCTTTAAGAAACTTATTTTTTTTAACCTTTTCAATTTTTCTTTTGTGACAATTCTACAGTGGCAGATGCGAATCGTGTACTTTTGGCCCGTCCACTAAAACTTCAAGGCAGAGAAGATATTTACAAAACACTGGTGAAAAATAAAGTGCCACTACCCACCTCAGTTACCTTAATTTTAAGATATATCAAGAATATTGAAAACCTGGATCCTAATTTTTGCATTTATCAAACAAAATGACATAGATATTTAAATAAATTTTAAGAAAGAAGGAAAGAACAGGAATATTGGATCAAGTGGACGTGGGCAGGCGGCGGCTGAGCCGTCCCATCGGACGAGTTTGGCCCCGGATTGTGGGATGGATGCGGACTCTTCCATGAGCCCTAGGTGCCGTGTAGATGGTCTTTATCCGCACCCGTCTGGAACAATCTGTGACAGAAGAAAAGAAGGGAAGAAGGTCCTTATTCAGAAGAGGGGCCTCGGCGTCCTTCCCGGTAGGCGCTTGTGGCGTTCGGTCTCAGCGGGGTCTGGCTGTGGACTGTCTGCGGGAACCACTAACATGAATGGCTAGATGGACTAATGTACAAGGCCAAGAGAGAAGGAAAAACATTTTCTTTTAAGCTTTTTTTAGTAGGGAAAACGAAAATATACATTTATATTCCATTAGGTCTTAGAATTCTACAGCATAAACGACACTTCCAGGACATGTCTTTTATACATTACTATGCCTAATATCTCGATAAGTTTCAAGCTTAAGGGTTAAGATATATTTTCCATATATTAATTATCAAAGCATCTCAAATTCTCATTTTATAGACAGATTATGATGACAGATGGGATGCAAATAAAACTCAGGTAAAAGAACTTCAACGGCAATGACCTAGTAGTTTTTAGAATGAAGAGTCGATTGGATTAAACTCCTAAAATACAACCAGAAGCCTGCAATGCTTAGGGAACAGAAACCCCACTCCCTAGTATCCGTCATCATCATGAGTACATTATTTGATATACACAATTAACATCACTGATTTTTTTTACAATGGCTGACTAGTTTACTTCAGGATCAGGCACAAAATTCTACCCTTTTACCGAGTAACTGTAGAGTAATTATTGAGAAATCGTGAGATGCCGTCTGGTGTGATGTAGGTTTCATAAAAGAAATTTCTTTATCTTGCCAACGTTTCGATCATTACTGAGATCATCTTCAGGGTTCGAAGCGCTAAAAACCTCTGCGAACCCTCGTTAAAAACAACGAAACTGTATAAAATAAATAATGATACATATCCATTGTTTTCATATTATTCTATAATTTTTAAAGTACCAAATTTTCAGTACAACCGGATCGATTCCGCAAAAGAAAGACGGTAATTCGGAGATCGTGAGATGCGGTCTGGTGTGATGTAGGTTTTAGAAAAACGTTTTCTTTTTCGTGCCGACGTTTCGCTCTTTATTGAGATCACCTTCAGGGCTCAAAGTGTTTGTTTTCCGTTAGATGTGTCCATTCTTGTGCGTCGTATTGAGAGTGCTGAAGATGATCTCAATAAAGATCGAAACGTTGGCACGAAAAAGAAAATGTTTCATCTCACGATTTCTGAATAATTATCGATTAACGGTCACAAATCGCCACACATAACTGTAAAGTTTATATCCGTTTGAGCTGTACAGAAATGTATTATTGACTTTGTTAGTATGTTTATATGTATAACAGGATCACTCTTATTTCTTCAGACCGTAGAATAATGTTTTAAATTTCAATGGTGAAGCTTTGATTAGTTCAAAAGTTTATTGGTCAACGATCCATAAAAGTTTTCCAAAATTGTGTATACAATTTATATAAGAAAAGCTTTTCCTCTCTGCCTGCAGTGCGGAAAGTTTTCCGGATAAGTTTTAAAATCCTGGCGCCTTTTCCTCGAACTTTTGCTTTAAGATTATTGTAGTGAAGTTAGAAAAAAAAAAGTTTTCGCCGTGGCCGATCCAGCTTTTGCGTCCATTTGCAAAAAAGAAACAAACAACTTTTAGAGAAGGACGAGGTAAACCGGGAAAGAACGGAAGCAAATCAATAGGCTGATAAAATGGCGGATTCACCAACATCCAGGTAAATTCAATACGTCTTCAATAAATCCAACGATAAAGGGCCTCTTATCCCTTTTGTATTGTCGCGACGTATCCAATTTATTTACTTTCTTTAGAACTCCATCTCTTCAATGCCAGGTGACTAAATGCAATATATATATAAATATGTAGATTTATCATCAAAACCGTTGATAATTGAGAAAGACATAAAATATCTGCAAAAACGTCGAGAATAGGACCATATATATTAAAAAATTTAAAAAATAAATTATATATATATATATACATATTTCTTTTTTATTTATTTTTACTGTGCGGGAGAATGGAAATAGCCACAAATACAGGCTTTACACGGACTGTCTCGGATGAGAGGTCAAACCGATTCACAATACAGTTTTTCATAATATTGCCAAATAAAAACAATGCGTGTTCCAAGATTTGAACCCAGGACGTCCTGCCGTGGCAAATACGACTCGGACCGAACTCAGCGACGGCGGTTTTTTTATACACCGTGAGCCTAAAATTATTAACTTTTCTTAAAGATACAATAAATTTAATTTTTTAACTTTAGCACCTCTGTTAGAAAGATTTATAATTTAAATTGCTTAAGTAAAATTTCATATTAGGTAGTTAACTAGTACGCCAATATATTATTTAAATTATTTTCGGTGGTCTAGGAAAAAGTGGCCTGAATCTAATTTAATTTAACGCCAGCTGTTAATAATAAATAACAATTAATTACGGTTTTTAGTTGAGATGAAAAAAAGCTAATGGCACGAGAGGGATTCGAACCCACGACCTTCGGCTAGATACGCCGCTGCTCTACCACCTGAGCTATCGTGACCGCGATCCTCTCGTACGTCAAAATATGGCAAAAGGAGGGAAAACTCGTAAGGTGAGGGTTGAGATGTCCGAGTGGATCGAGGTCACGATAG
This sequence comes from Cimex hemipterus, assembly GCA_039619505.1. NCBI lineage: Eukaryota > Metazoa > Arthropoda > Insecta > Hemiptera > Cimicidae > Cimex > Cimex hemipterus. The sequence continues at coordinate 18,316,463 of CM077107.1, forward strand.
CTCAGGTGGTAGAGCAGCGGCGTATCTAGCCGAAGGTCGTGGGTTCGAATCCCTCTCGTGCCATTAACTTTTTTTCATCTCAACTAAAAACCGTAATTAATTGTGATATATTAATTGGTCGAACGGACCACGAAAACAGTGAATTAATAATAAATAACAGCGTTTGACGGGGGCGTCGGTGTCCGCAACGGTTTAGGCGTTGACACGGCGCTAATCACTGTAGGGTAAAGGTCCCGGGTTCGAATCCAGCGGCCCTGCAATCAAACCCTTCATTTCTTGATATGATATAATCTCAGGGTTGATATAACCTCTGCTGTGCGATCCCTCGTTATCAAAAATGAAATTGTTTAAAGTAAGTAATGATACATATCCACTGTTTTGTATTAATTTTCTATTTTATTATTTTTAGTTTATTATAATTTTTAAAGTATAAAATTTTTAGTACCGCTGGATTGTATTCCGCAAATGAAAGACGGAGATCATATTGGGAGATCATGAGATTTTTTTTTTTTTATAGTGCCAACGTTTCGGTCTTTATTGAGATCATCTTCAGGGCCTGGGATTTACAAACGTTGTTTACACTTAGCAAATACATTTTGGATGCGGAAAAGTAAATTTATACTATGTAAAATATATTTTTTTTTTATATATTCAACCAAAGTATATTTACTCACTCAAAGTGTTTGTCCGACGTTTCGATCTTTATTGAGATCTTTCTACGTAATTGTGCCCTTCTTGTGTGTCGTGTGAAAGATTACTTTCCACTTCTTCCTTTTTTTTATCGTATATGTTTTATATGAAAAGTTACATTGCAGACCATGTTTTTGCATGATTAGATAAGTCTTTCTGGTGCTTATCCGGTTTCTGCCTCTAATTTTCTTATTCGACCTCTTGACTTGATAACTCCTAAGTTGGCGGTAAATTTTTCATATTACTTAAAGTTGGTGACTAAAACAATTCACATTGCAGACTATGACGGAAAAACATTTTGCAAAATTGTGACTTTTTGAAGTTAAACTGTTCAAACCCTTAAATCAAGTGAATTTTTTTTTCGCTTTTTCCCTTTGAAGGAGGATAAAGTATTGCGTTCAGACGAAAAAAAAGATGAATAGAGTTTTCTATCAATTTGCACGTTTTTTAGATCCGCTGTGCAAAAAAATCGAAATTTTGTACCCCTCCTGATGACCAACGTGTCCTTGCCTTACGCAGGCGAAAATGATCGAAAAAGAAAAAACACCCTGCATTCCTTACTAATAAAATCTTACATTTTCTCACTTCTTAATTTTTTTCTAATATATAATTAAATAATTTTATTACAATAATCGTATATCTTGTGTCATATAGTGAAATGATGTTATATTTTCATACTCAGAAAAAAATAAAGACGTAAATGTGCAATCTTCTCTTAAATACTAATGAAAAGGCGAAAAAAATAATAGAGGAAGTCGAGAAAGAGGCCGAATAAAGCCGGTGAATAATTGAAAGGCGCAGATTAGAAAGAGATCAGCGAGACGTAAATCCATTGTCTGAACAACGGGCTCTGTTTTAGCTTTCTTCCTTCACAGATTGCCCGACGGCACCTTCGAATGATTAAAAACCCGTGACGACAAACTTGGACATTTTTTTTCTTTATAATAGTGTTTATAATATCATAGGAATCTCACGATCGTTAAGCCGGCAATGGATCAAGTGTAGAAAGAGCGATAGATAAGTAAATAGCGGTCGTTATCCGTTTTTGATGGATGGCGTCGCGAGGAGAGGCGCGGTGGGGTCTCAAATCCCAGAATAAATCGAGCCCAACGAGACTATCACAACACACATCAACTCTTTTGACAGAAAAACGATATTTTTTATATTTATGTGAGGTAAGGGTTGAAATGAAAAAGTCATTGTCAGGAACGGGATTCGAACCCACGACGTTCGGCTAAATACAGCGCTGCTTTACCGGTTGAGCTCTCGTGAATTCGATCCAATCGCCGAGAATCGAATCCTGATTACGCGACATTTGAAAAATGGCAAAAAGGAGGAAAGATTCGAAAGGTAGGTTGAGATGGGAAGTTGGTGTCCGAGTAGATCGGCAGTCAAGATAGCTCAAGTGGTAAAGCAGATTTAGCCGGCATGGGTTCGAATCACGCCCGTGACACTATTTTGTTTTTCATTTCAAACAACACCCTACATAAAAATTAATTAATTGAAAGAACTTGGCCAATCGTACTACGAAATGTAATGGATATTTTTTATATTTGCACCATTAAAAAGATAGCTCTATCAACCGGAATAAAATAAATTGCAATTCAAAGAAATACAACTGAAGCAGTGAAGCGTACATTTAACATTTGTTGAGAAATTCCCAGGATTCTCACATTTGATCGTGTTCCACTACGCTGACAACGGAAGAACAAAGGAATGTACGCAGAAAGAAAATACCTGCAGATAACAAACATTCCTAAGTCTTTAGTAAAAGCAAAACTCTTTTTTATTAAGACAAAAAAAAGGTAAAAGAAATCCTCTTGATGATTTTACAGAAGCGATAAAATAGTACTAAACATAAATGAGAATACAATAACATGAAACTTTACATGTTAAAAGTGAAAATAAGAAGAAATCGGCTAATCCAGGAATAGACAGGACAGAGTAAATTTATGAAGTAGAAAAATGTAAAAAAATGCCAAAGGAAAGATCAAATTTTCCTAGATATGAAAGACGTTTTTATATCAAATTAGAAAAAAAAAATCATACGAAAGAAACACTAGCATTTGTACGATACTCCAGATAGGCAACTCCGGCTTGGGATTTCATTCGGACTCGTCCGGGACGATCTCGCCATGCTAACCTGCTAAGTTCTTGTTATTAGGATGGAGATGCACCTGCTTTCGCCGCGTTCGCACATGGGACATAGATAGGGCGGCGTGGCACGCGTTTGGGCTATTTCGGGATAATGGTGGCTTTGCCTACCTATTCGCACCGACTTCCACAGCGCTGTTACTTCTGTTGTGTCTAGGAAAAACGGTGGTCGTTATCTGATCACCCGGGCTCATAGGTCTGGAGTGTTAACGAAAGCGCGGACGTAACTACCGTCGTCCGGCCCCCTGACCCTGACGTCACCGTGTAGTGCACAGGTCCTCGAGAACCTGACCCATAGAAGAACGATTACCAATTAGATATGTGAGATTAACACACAATCGCTTAATGTTGTGCAGTAGGCCACGGCCGGCATGCACAGAAAGTTTGCTCGATGTGTCCCACCTAATTGAAGGGGGCACCATTTGGAGAGAATGTCGGAATACCACACGATATGAATTGTGCTTGGACATGGCTGTGAGTTTTTGACATTGAATCTTGACCAAAACAAGGTTGTTTTCTTGTATATAGTACTGACAGTTTTGTTCCCCTTAGCCTGTGCTGAGAGTTTGGACGTTTGCGACAATTTCCTGATTCTGAAGTGAGAGAAAGCCAAAGGCGGAATACCAGTATACCAGTATCCCATCAATCGTAGAGTAGGTGTAAAGTATGATGGAGGAATGTGATATGTAAAAATGAAAAAGGTATTTAAAACTGGCTGAGAGTGTGGATGGGAGATGTTGGGATGAAATTACCAAGCTGTTGATTGTCTCCGAAGCCAAACCTCGATGGCTGGACGATTAAGACGGAGGTCTGACTCCAGACAACCAGCACATAAGCCGGTGCTCGCTGCCTACAGTAAGTTACCTTAAATTTAAAAAACCTGACATTACCTGCGGACTGCATGCAGTCCGCAAATGCTAGTTCAACACTGTACACGTTCCTCAGTAAATCCTAGTTCTTAAATACTATTTATTACATTTTCTGGTTTAGTATTAATTAGTACTTTTGTAGTATTTTTTTCTTTTTCTTTTGTAGCATTTTTGATTGTGTGGATCACAACAAACTATGGCAGGTCCTTAAAGAGATTGGAGTACCAGGCCACCTTGCAGCTACGGTTAGAGAATATGAACGACTGATTGGTTCAGCGAAGGAAAAGGAGTACGACAAGGATCCATATTGTCACCTTGTTTATTTAACATATATGCAGAATACATGCGAAATGCTGGCCTGGTTGAATCTCAAGCAGGAATTAAGATTGCTGTAGAAAAGATCAACAACTTCAGATATGCAGACGATACGACTCTAATGGTAGAAGAAGTAAAAATCCTCTTGCTCAGGGCAAAAATGGAAAGCGCAAAAATGGGCTTGAAGCTCCATATCTGACAAAACCAATATGATGGCAACCGGGCCACGCCTTGACAAATATAAGGGGAAGTCGTGACAGAATTCACGATCCTAGGATACCAGATTACCGCAGACTGTTACAGCAGCCATGGAATTAAAAGACTCTTGCTCCCTGAGAGGAAAGCGATGGCAAACCTAAACAGATTGGTAAAAAGTAGAGATCCCCACAACTCCCTCCCAACAATAATCCGTATGGTCAAATCACTGGTATTCCCAGTAGTCATGTGTGGCTGCGAGAGTTGGACTATAAGGAAGACCGAAGAATAGATTCTTTTGAACTATGATGCAGGAGACTCTTAAGAATCCCTTGGCCTGCAAGAATATTAAACAAGATATTAAAGGCCTTTTCCTTTCCTTGAAGGCCAGATAATGAAAGTAAAGCTCATATACTTTGCCCACCAAATAAGAAGGGAGCACTCACTGGAGAAGACCCTGATGCTGTGAAAGATTGAAGAAGACAGAGACAGCAAAGGTTGAGATGGTTCATACATGCAACGAACACGAAATTGAGTTAACTTCAGAGTACAGCAGAAGGCATGAGGGCCAGGCGGGACTTGGTTCATGAGGTCGCAAAGAGTCGGACTCGACTGTGCGACTGAACAACGAAAAGTATTTTCTGTAACCATTGCAGTCCTGATAGCAAATTATGAGTTTTTTATGGTCCTCACTAAGACGGCGCATGCTTAGCGTGTTTGACTAAATCAACAAACCCGCGAGCGAAGACGGACCCAAGTCAACCACCGCGGGTTCAGCATTTCGCCGACTCGCAAATCAACACCTACAGAAAACTTTTTGTTTTTTAATTATCATTGCATGTTTATAATGTAAAATTGATATTAAGAAACACAGTTAGATAATAGTTGGCACTGTCAGCCCTAGGACCGTTTACGACCGATGAATGTACTACAAAATAATTTACTGGACACTTTCCCTCCAGGAGGGAAAAATAGCAAAAATGAGAGAAAAGGTGGGATAGAGATGGGAAGTTGGTGTCCGAGAGTATAGAGGTCACGATAGCTCAAGAGGTAGAGCAGCGGTTTATCAAGCCGAAGGTCTTGGGTTCGAATCCCGTTCGCAACACTGACTTTTTATTTCAACTTAAAACCTTAATTCATCATAAAAATGTAGTCATTATTAAACTATTTTGTTATGTGGTTTTCACTCACAAGTATTATTGATAACTATCGGTTTAGCTGTACTATAAGTGTATCAGTAGTTCAGTAGTAAATACTAAGAAGTTGATTATATCCTAAGAATTCTTCTTGAAAACTTCAGCATGAATTAATTGGTCACGGAGGCAATTTATATAAGGTTAAATTTATGTTAGGAACAAAACACTTGTTTAATCAATCTGGTTGATGAATCGTTGACAAAATCCACTTTGCTACAAGTGATCGAAGACGATTACACAACTTTAACGCTTACTTTGTGTTTGCCGTCGCGAAACTTTAACTGTCACAACTTCCCTAGGAAAATTGCCAAAACGAACCGAAATTAGAAACGTTAATTGTCCCCTCTTAATTTGATCAAATTTTCCTAAGCGAAACTCTTTTCGAGATGTAGTATGGTTGTTTTGCCAACTAAAAAGAAACTATACGTTAAAATTATCTGGAAAATTTTTAGGCATAGACCTTCTAAGGAGAACGTACACCGAGGGAGAAAACCCATTTCTTACCGACGGCCGGCCCTCTGGATAGTGCTACAGGGTGCAGCGTCCCCATTCTTCCGGCTGAGATAACAAGCCCGGTCAGATTATCTTCCCTTCCTTTATAGATTAAACTCGCACCCCTTCGGAGCGAATAGGGTGCCGATCGGTATTAAAATTCCTCATGGGCAGCCAACCCTACGGTAATCCGAGGTCGGCCTGAGCAAACACGATTGCTTATTTTGTTAACATGCAAATCAATTTTAATATCTTTCAAGGCTTTTTAGCTTTGTTTTAAAATCACTTTGCGTCTAAACACATCCAAGACTGTATTTATCGTTAAGACCTATGGGAAAAATAGGGTATTTTATTTTGAAGATTTTCACTTATCAGAAGGTTCAGTAAAGACCTAAATTGTGTTAAGGTTGCTATAATTTATTTCTTATGCCTTACGGTACTGCCAGACACGTTTTAAAAATCTGTTGCCCTTAAGATGGTGATATAGAGAGCCTAAAACAAGGACCACCTTAAGAATAAACGAGAAAATAACGGTTCCGCTATTTTAGGTTTACCGTTATATTTAACGTCTTTCAAATAACCTTGACAGTAAATGGTTTTTTGGTCTAACGGATTTTGCCGTTAACGTTAAGCTTCCTGTGGAGTTTGTTCTTGTAAACAATGTCACAATCCATGGATATAATGGATTTTCTCTTCGTTGCTGACGATAGGTTGGCAGATGCTGTTAACCTGATAGTTACTGAATCTCTAACGTAAAAATTAAATTTGGGCCCTCTCAATACGACATTCAAGAATGGTACAATTACACAGAAGACACACACTTTGAGCCCTGAAGATGATCCCAATAAAGATCGAAACGTTGGCACGATAAAGAAAATTTTTCTGCAACCTACGTCACAACAGACCTCACGATTTCTGAATAATCAAGTAAAAATTAAACTTCAATTAACGGTCAATTCGGCGTAAGTTCATTTGAAATGAATTTTAGGAAGAAAAGTGTCAAAACTTAAAGGAAAAAAAGCTTTTAGCTGAGCATAGCAATTTTAAGAAAAACTAAAATATTACAGTGCAGTTAGTTAACGATATACAAACTCATCATAACCATATTCTATACCTCATAAAATTTTATCTTTTAAATTGTATTTACGCTCTTCAGCGTTATTTTATTTATTTTTTAATTTTGACAATATAAAAAAAACCATTTATTGACTTTACCGTCGCCCGGTCAAATGCAAGCCGCTATTTCACATTACCGTCAAATCTGCGCATGCGCATTTCAATCAGTTTAGCGTTACCGTTCACGTTAACGTAAAATTGGCCTATACCGGGATTAACCTCGTTCTCGTATACACTTCCCAACAATTTAATACATATCTGTTAGAAAGTTTTTTGACTGAATTTATTGCCAGAAAATGAATCTTAGATCATCAATTAAATAAATGTCTTATCGTCGATTTATTTAATTAATAATGCAATATTTTCCAAGCAATTAAAGGAAATAATTGAGTCAATATTATACAGAATTAACTTAATTAAATTACAATTTATTATCTACTCATTTATTTATATATTACTTCAAATGTTTCTTACTTTTTAAGTATTAACAAACTTGTTATCGTACTGAAGAGCAGAAGACATCCAACGGTTTTGATGGTTCGATTTGACGTAAAATTGGTAAATTTTGTTTTCTTGCTATAACGGCCATTAGTGATCCCTTATAGTTTTTGCAATGCAAAAATTTTAAAAACAATAACAGATTATCGTCGAAATGAAACTACTTGTTTTTTCTTTTATTCGTGATGTGGTTTTAGCATTTCCATTTGTTGTTTTAATTTACTTCGTTGTAATTGGATGGGTTTTTATTTATTGAGTAATAGAGCCATAATCTGCAGGAAGCTTAATAAGTTTCATATATAAAACGAGATATCGCAAATCACAGGAAACATAAAAACGAAAATATTTCGAGTGTACAAGCTGTCCAGGGAACACCTAAATTAGATATTATTCACTTAATCATTCGCTCTTTCTGAGAGCAGGTCACCAAGCCACTGCCTTTCTACACGACGAGGATGATTGCTGGGAAGTGATCGAGTGGAAAGTAGTGGTGGGAGAGTGATTGGACGTTAGTGAAGGATGTTTTTTGTAGGTGGATTTTATTTAATTTAAAAATGGAAGATCTAAGGATTCATCATTATAAGGCCTGGTTTCTGCAGAGATGGAAAGGTTTGGTTGTACCCAAAGTTTTGTGCACTATGTCCAAATTTGGTACAGTATTGTGTTATGTAAGAGTATTTTGTTGTCAATGGAGAGTTTATAAACTTGCGGGATAGCAGATTTGTCTAGACAACAGTCCTAGACAGGAGATGACGTTTTTGTTAGGAAATGAGGGTCTATTTGAGGTAGAGTGATGAGGGATGGTTTAGGTTTTGGGACTAATAGTGTTCAGATTTTTTGAAAGATTGGATGGAATATAGATGTGTCTGGAGGATGCAAGGAATGCAGTGTCATCAGCTACCTTATGACGGTGACGGGATTGGAAGAGATATCATCAGCATCTACTGCGTGCTGTAGCGGTCCGAGGAGGCTACCCTGAGGGTCACCCAAGTCCACGCTTAACAAAGGAGAGTATGAGGATCCGATCTTTACTTTAAAACACCTGTCAGCCAGATAGAATTGAACAAGAAGGTTAAGGTTTAAATTAGCTGTCGGTACGTTGATGTTTTAATGTTTTAGATTTTAATTGAAACCCTTTGTTATAAAAATTAAAAGGTTTGTTAAGCGTAGTTCTGAGGGTTGAAAGGAACTTGTTCAGAGTCCTGGAGTCGGAAGGACCCCTGGAAAGGGCAGGATGTGATGCTCACGTGCCTCTGGAAAACTGGGTCACCCAATGACAAGGAAAGGGGGCGTGGCGGCAAACAGAGCCGACCCTGCCCCGGTCTCCAACTCGAATCGTTTTAATCAAATCAGCTAGATTAACAATTATACCGAGTGGTCGAAACCATCAGTCGATACGAACCCGTGTATTTGAGGGAGCCGATTTTTTTGTCCAACTGGTACTTTTTGTCGGCCATCTTGGCGAATCCTGAAACAGACAGAAATGGATTGCTCAAATAACATTGATTTTATTGATATGAATGAAGGATTTAGTGAGTTTCATGGTAAAAATTATATATGTTCTATGATTTTTTCTACTAAACTAAAAGTCTGAGCTGAACTAGGTAGTGAAGCTATAACCTATTTCTAGTCATATAACTTCAGAATCCTTCTGGATTAACGGGAATAAGGACTAAAACCAAGATCGAACTACATGATTAGTACCATAGAACTAATTTGTTTTTTATTTGACATTTTCAAGCTAGCCATTATAGCTATTACTTTTCGGGATGAAACTGATGCAGCAGAACAAAATTTTGTAGCTATTTCCTTTAATATCAGCTCAGAAATTCGGTTGGTTCGATTTTCAAATAAGCAAAGGCACATTAGCATGACCAACGTGCAAATAGTAAAGGGTTAAAATCTCATATGAATTACATTTACTCACTATAGCTGTGCCGGGGACGAGGGCTGGAAGAGGACTGAATCTGGCTGTATCGACCTCCTGGTGTTCCTAACTAGGGCAGGACCGCCCCCAGATACGCCTACGCACCCGCCCTCGCAGGATCGATTCTGTTTCCTTTCGCCGGCGACGACAAATCGCCGATGACTCACCTCGAGTGAACGACGGGTGAAAGGTCTCCGACCCCCCCGGAGGGACCTATTTGTCGTAGGTTGTTGAAGAGGACGATGTAGCCGATTCGCGGAAATATGAGATTCTTAAATGCGAACCAGAAAAATGCGAATGAACTCGAACTCGAAGGTGGTTCAATGCAAACAAACGACGCTCACGTCTATTCTGAACTTAAAAGGTCGAAAAGTAAAGAATGTGCCCAATTCTTAAGCTACCTTTGAGACATCCATATTCTCTCTTAACCTCATAAATTTGAAATTTACATCAATAATCATAGAACAATGTGTAATTGTCATTCTAGATTGGTGCCATGTTAGCCATGTACCCACTTTCTGGTGCAAGTCTCAAGTTTTTCCAAGAGCGACAGGAAAAAGAACAAATTGATGTGTTCCTAATAAAACCTATATATATTACCAGGGGACCATATATATATGGTGGGCGACTAAGACGCGAGGGGTTAAAGGCCTGGGTAGACTCCTAACCCATCCCTAAAAGTTCCCGGACTTGGTCGGCTCACATGCCCTGCATAAACCTCTTGGACCTTTTCACAAACCCCATAATTTTGGACCATTTAATCTCGGGGAGTGACTTGGTGATGTTCTCTCCTTCAAAGATTTCAAATCTAAACCTAGCGTACCTATCACACTCTGCGAGGTAGTGCGTTGCCGTTTCTTCTTTTATTTCGCAGAAGCATACTAATAAAGCATACTAAACCTGCTTAATACTGGAGTTTTGATGGAAATAACAGGGTCAGTCTTAGGTATGTCTAGAGCCCAGATAGAGAATAGAAGAGAAAAAAGAACCGCGGTGGCCCCGTCGTTGTGGGGGTCTACATCGTACATGACACGCTGGGGGTTCCGGGTTCGAATCTTTTAATTGATATTGGTTTGTCCGTCTACCCAACGGATAATTGAACGTTTAAAAAAATCCATTAAATAGGAAACTATCCACATGTCTGCTCAACAACCACAAATTTAAAAAAAACCTACTAGAGATGTGTACATACAGAAAAAAATTAGGTTTTGGTTTTGCTGGTTTTAGGAGATGTGAATCACAATATATAGCTTAACACTGATTAACGGACTTCTATCTTTCGTCAGCTAATTATATCTGCGGTGACTTTACCACCTTCTCAACGAAAGCGGCACCTAATGAAATTACCAACAACGGCCAGTAGGTTCGCCGATTGATTGCGCTACACCAGTTCAATTAAGGATTTTTTTCTGTTGCAATTATAAATTAGAAATAAGTTAGTACCATTGCACCACTACGTTGGTTAATGGTGATGGTTGAACAGATCTGGGAAGCTCCGACGCAAGAGGTTCTGGGTACGAATCCCGCAGGTCATTTTTAATTTATATTGAACTTCAAACAATTTTCAACAGTCCAAAAAAGGCAAGGTAAATTGTGAGTGATAATAACTTGATAACATTAAGAAATTTAATGCATTTTTTTAAATCTCCTTAACATAAGAAAGGAATTAAAATATTTAAGGTATAGTTTGATGGCGATATTCCTTACTAAAATCTTTAAAACTTTGTGTTAAAATAACTTATTTCTTTAAAACCTCAAGATTCATAGACAATACAAACTTCTCTTTTGACTCTTACACTCACCTAAAACATCCAATCCAATCTTTTTAGTCCAAAACAATCCGTTGTATTGAAAACGTTCTTTTCTATCCAATTGTATTCTTCATTATGACTCTCACTCGCTGGTCACACTGATCCTTATGTAACCCACCTATCCTCAGGATCCCAGACTTTCTGAGAGGTCTGAATGACTGAAACTCCGATGGCCGCAAAGTAGGAAATGACAAGTGCTTAGGTTTCACTATTGCAGTACTTCTCCGTTCAAGGCTTTACAACTTTAACAATATCTCCAAAAAATGTAGATTTTGAGTCAACTTGACATCGATTCTTTTATAAAGATAGTTCCTATTCACAGTAAGTTGTTTTTCCAACTATCCGGATTTCGAGCTTTTAGCTCATCATCAGGTTGAAGGAGTTCTACAACCAGGCCTCTCGACGCAAATTCCACTGTCATCTGTTCAGATTGTTGGCGGAAAGTTAAACTTTTGAGAATAATCGTATTGAAAAATGGCAAAAAGGAGAATAAAATTCAAAAGGTGGGTTTGTGAAGGGAGGTTGATGTCCGTGTGGATCGAAGTCACGATAGCTCAAGTGGTAGAGCAGCGACGTATCTAGCCGAAGCCAGCTCGTATCATTGAATTTTTTATCTCAACTAAAAACCTTATTTAATAATAATCGTAATGCTATATTTGATCAAAAGTTATAGACTGATTGCTTATTGTGCACTTAAATTGTTTGATAATTTTATTCATTAAAATTGTGATTTATTAAGGAACACTGGAGGAAATGTTTCTATTTTGTTTTATTGTTTTATGTCGAGAGACGTGTTTGTAGAACTCGTTCAATCTGATGATGAGCTAAAACGGCGTAGTTTTAATTATAATTGGAAGTTTAATATTTGTTAAATACAGTGTTGAAAAACTTTCGTTTTGATGAAATAAATTTGTTAGAATTTTTTTAAAGTTATGATTTTTCTTTGAGCATCTATTTGAATATGAGTTATCGAAATGTAATCATGACTAACTATATTATGACTAATGACTAAATTAGTCACTTACTACTAATCATGACTAACGTTCTGAGTGATCAATCATTAATCATTAGACATGACTAATTTTTGCCCAACTCTGGTGCCAAGAATATGGATCGGCCAAATATTCCAATATTCAAAGATTACACAGTTTTCAATTCAAAATTTTAAGGCTAATTGTTTCTGTCCCATTTGACGTAAACAATAATACACGTCACAGAGATCTTCAAATCCCAACAGCTTTTTCCATCCATCAAAACATTTTACAGGCGTTTTCATAGTAAATTACAAAATGACATCAAGACACAAATACGATTCCCCACAATTACCACGAAAACGTCTGAAAATAATATGGATAAGAGACCTTTTAAATGATTAATATCATTTCATTAATCCAGAGTGACTACCAATGGGTAGCTTTCTCTATAACGCCCATAATTCCAAACACACAGTCTGAAATCCAATCTTTTTTTTTAATACAAATCGGTACGAGTAATTCCATATCAGTTTGTGGGTAAAAAATTTATGTTAACAAACAAACCACAAACAGAGGGATGAAATCTATATATAAATTAAATAAATGTCATAATAGCTCAAGTGGTAGGGTGGCGGCGTATCAAGCCGAAGGTCGTGGGTTCGAATTCCGAACATAAAACCTTAATTAAATGAACGTAATTAACCATGAAAAATAGTGAATACTGCAGACATTTTCACATTAACACTCATAAAATTTATATATTTTTTATTTAATAGCCTCATGAACTGTGCATATCTAACCAGACTATTTGTATTATATTTATTCCGTATTCGTTTTTGGGAGGGAAGTGTATCGTGAAAAAAGGGACAGAGGCGACGGCGGGAATCGAACTCGCGACCGCGGGTCTACTAGCCGGGAGTCTCTCACTCTAACCACTCGGCTACCGTGGCCCCCCACACATAAGATGACTGAAAAAATATCGATAAGAGAGACCTTGACATAGTTTGATTTAATTAATTTCATAGTTTCAATTAAATCTTTATGAACTGTATCTGTTGAGATAAAAAAATTCAGCGTCATGAGAGGGATTCGAACAGATGACCTTCAGCAAAATAAGCCGCTGCTCTATCACTTAAACTATCCTGAATTCGATCCACTCGGACACCAGCCTCCCATCTGAACCCAAACTTTTGAATGTTCCCTTCTTTTTGTCTTTGTTGGTGTCCGAGTGCATCGAATTCAGGATAGAGCAGAGGCAAATTTAGCCGAAGGTCGTGGGTTCGAAACCCGCTCTGAGGCTGAAATTTTTCTCAAGCAATACTTTTCATAAAGATTAATGAATTGAAAAAAAGTTATTTGGTCAATCGGACCAAAAACTCTAAAGAATTTACATAGACGTTTTCTAAATATAAGGAGTTGGGAGTCATGTATTGCTGTCTTTTAATTGTATAATTATGTAAAAAATAATACTTAAATAAAAAATCCGTTTTCATCCATACAAAATTAAGTTTTTAGCAGTTGTGTGATTCTATCTTCTTTAACGTTTTTCACTTTTCTTTTACGTCACATTTCAGGATCCCAAAGACGCTTTGTGGAAAATTCACAATGGGTTGTCGGTCCAGGGACATATTGTGCCATGGGGTTTCTGCGTCAAGGGAAAATTTGCATCTCCGAAGGGGCTTAAAAGTTTGTGGCGGCTTAAAAGTTTATGATTAAAAGTCAAAGTTTACGGCTCCATCCGGGCCGGGTTGAAATTCGGTTTGAGCCGAGGATTCCATTGGAGGGGCCGACTGACGTAGGTCGTGGCCATGGCAACCTTGTCAATAGGGTCGAGGATCGAACCGGCCGAGTTTCGCGGAGACAAAAGCTCCGTAATTAGCGGATTTGGTTATAATTGGAAAAGTTTATCAGTTGAAAATGGAGGTGAAAAGGCAGGCAGAGAAGGCGAAGAAGTTGGGCCGAGATGGCGTCCATCTTCCATGACACCTCCTTTAAAATTCAATCTATCGGACTGCACCTTCTATTTTAATTAACCCTTTATTTTATAAATTGCTATTTGATATTTGTTCTCCTCACTTTTCTGACTTCCACCCGTCAATAAGTCACGTTCATAAAAATTCTTCTTCGCTTCTTTTTCTGAGGCACGAAAATCGGGATAAGCACAGCGTTAAATTTAACATACAAAAAAATATAATACGTAAAATTCACGAAAACTTTAGCATTAATTGCTTAGAATCGTAACATTTTAAACTGCTAGACTGAAAACTAACGGGTGTTGCTTTAAATCTACCACATTTGTTGGCCGACCCAGAATTCTAAATTAAATTGCCAATAAACTGGTCGCCTAACGAAACATCCTTTCCTTCCAAACATGCTATAAAAACCCAACTTTTTTCGTTATTTACAAAATTTAGGATGTTAAATTGACTTTAATTAATTCCAATTAATCATTTTAAATTATTGGTATTTTTTTTGGCAAGATAAAAACCTTGTTATTAACTCATTGTTGTATGGTAATTTTAAAAAGTGATAATCGCATGAAAAGTTTTCCAAAAAAGATTCAAAAACATTTTCCCATTTAAAAACCTGACACGAGCTGAAGATGATTTTAATTAAATTTTATTCAAAGACACCAGTAATATTGTAGTTTTGAAATTTTTTTAAGTCTACTTTTTTATATCTGGATAGTTTTATTACATTAAATGAAGATAAGCATAGGAGAGAACGAATCATCCAGATTCTTCGATCGTAGACTCCTCGGTCGTGGGTTCGATTCTTCTCAAACACACATGGAATTTTCTGAATAGTATTCTCCCCGCGAACAATTCCTCGTAACATCGTTTCTGTACGATATGCAATAACATAGGGCCATCGAAATTTCTGTTGATATTTTTCGATTGGTCATACTAGGTTTTTACTTTTGCCAGATTCCTTGATGTTTTTATTTGAAATAAATATTCAAGATGGTGTAACATTAACACAATGTAAAGAAATAACCGAATTATTTAATATATTAAATAATGTGTGGTCATTAGTAACCGTTAGTCGATTCAGAAATCGTGAGGTGCGGTCTGGTGTGATGTAGGTTTCAGAAAAACTTTTTTTTATCGTACCAACGTTTCGAGCTTTATTGATATCCTCTTCAGGGCTCGAAGTGTTGGTCTTCTGCGTAATTGTCCCATTCTTGCGACTGTACCTCTTGTGTGGGCACGCAAGAATGGGACAATTACACAGAAGAAACACTTTCAGCTCTGAAGATGATCTCAATAAAGATAGAAACGTTGGCACGATAGAGAAAATGTTTTTTTCTGAAACCTACAACACACCAGACCACATCTCACGATTTCTCAATAAATATTAAATAATGCGCATGAGTTTAAACCTTTTTTGCGTACACAACGTGGTATTTTGTTGCATGCAAAAATAAATTTGTCAAATTTTGTTCTTCTTCGTTAAATTCGTTAATTTTAAACCGCTGAACGACTAGTGATTGGACTAAAAGAGTTCGGTAGATGTCTCGTTTAACGAATATTTTACAAATGAACTTAGTTTTGATGAAAATACATAAATATGGACAAAATCTTTCTTTTTTTTAATTTATTTTTTCCAAGTAAAAAATTTGAAATGTATGTCTTTCCAATAGACAAATTTTGAAACCTAGTTTTGAGGTTGTGGCATATTCCTCGATTTACAGTCTTATTTGTTAAATGTAAATAATGTTTGTAATTCCCAGGCGCTGAAGATGTTCTCAATGAAGATCGAAACATTGGCAAGAAATGTTTTTCTGAAACCTGCGTCACACCAGACCGCATCTTACATCTCCGAATAATCACTAAAACCTACACACCATATGACTTCATAACGCTTACAGAATAATAAAAAAATAATGAAATTGTTTGCTAATTGGAATTTTAAAAAAAATACAGGTTTTGTTATGAAAACACTTCAAAAAACTCAAATTTTCTAGCATTGCATAATTTATTTTCACATCCTACATCTATTTATAAAATTTAAATAATGTTTATGAATCCCAGGCCCTGAAGATGATCTCAATAAAGGTCGAAACGTTGGCACGATGCAGAAAATGTCCTTCTGAAACCAACATCACAGCAGGCCGCATCCTACGATTTCCGAATAATCATCTCTACTTTATTTTGGATATAGCCAGGCTCTTATTTTAATATTTTGCATGCAACAACACACGGGATCTTTTATTTTGCAGATGAGATTATTTTTCTACCTAAGGGAAGAATAATATTACTTTCATGGGAGGGAATTGTAATTGAAGAACTAATATTTTTTGCGAGAAAGAGAGAGTGAGAGAGTCGGAAAGTTTCTTCATGAGCCAAGACCTATGAAAACCAACCGCGCGTAAGACTTTCGACATCAGTCGGCGGTGAACTTCTTAAGGAAACTGTGAAAGTTTCTATCAAACCTTCTAGAGAACGTTTGGCACATTTTAGCACTAGTAGCACAACAATTGCGATGTAATATATGTTAAACATTCCGCTATGTGGGTCCCGCATGTAAGCTGCTGAAAAGTCAGTACGTTCCCGTTCTTCCATTGAACAAAAAAAAATTTCCTCGGGTTTGAACTGCGACGTCATGTCAACGGCTACGTTCAAGGACAAAGGCCTGAAGATGATCTCAATAAAGGTCGAAACGTTGGCACGACAAAGAAAGCGTTTTTCTAAAATTTACGTCACAACAGACCGCATCTCACATCTCCGAATAATCACTAAAAACGAAAAACCACATGACTTAATAACGCTTTCAGAATAATAAAAAATAATTCAATTTTTTTTACTAATTTGAATTAAGAAAATCTAAAAAATGCAGGATTTGTTATGAAAACACTTCAAAAAACATTAATTTTGTGATTAGCTATGTTTAATCTTTAATTTTTCTCTTAAATTAAAAAGGCAATATGCTAAAATTTAGTACATTAGTGTACACGCTTTATAAAATCCAAAAATATTATTAGAAAAACATATAATAATTTCCAGAAGTAAACGTGTGGAGAGACGTCCAACGGAAAAAATCAAGCTCAGCAAAGCTAACTTAATTTAAAAAATTAATCTCAGGTGTCCAAACAGGACAGATACCCCATCTCCTAACGGGCAGATTTAGCATCTCGTTTGCACAAACTTGTCTAATTAGCTGTCTTGATAATTAAGTGGCATTCTCGTTAAGCAGCGAAGCCCATTACGGTTTGTTGCTTCCCAAGTATCAGATAACAATCTATTTGTTGTTAAACATTAAACCGACAATAACAAGTGAATTTTTTGAAATCATTACAGACGTAACTTAACGACGTAACATTCGTCCATTTTGTGTAAATTTTTATATATAACTAGCTACTATAATTGCATTTTGAAATATTGATTATAACTGAAATTGCGTAGCATTTATATTGTTACTTCCAACAGCATTTTGCCTGATTGTCAATTTTGCTTTCGTGCTCATCATTTAACTATTCATCAACTTCATAAAGTTTCAAATGTTACATTACCTCATGTTCGAGTCTTTTTAATTTTTGTAAAGTTTTAAATTCGTTCGACAAAGTTTGTCTACACAAAACTACTTTGACGCTAGGTCTACTATCTTATTTTACTATCACATGTCAAAAGGAGATTTTACAAGGTGAACCAGGGATCGGAGTCTTTTGGAATGAAGTGCTAGCGGGTTGTACCACAGGGGTACATCGCCTTACTAACAAGACATTCTTATTATACAAAGGCTTCCCTTATGCTATAAAGCCGTACGTCAGCAATTGAGAAATGGACCAATCTATGAAAAAACAACGTATACAATGAACCTGTCCCTCAATGAGACTTGGTTAACTATTTACGATTTCCATTTGCCAGGAAATTAAAAACGGATACGAAAGAAACGATTCGAAATTATTGGGTTGTCCGGAAAATAATGCAGGATTTTAAGTTTTCATTAAAAAAAATCTATATAAAATATTCTGTTTACGTTTACAGGATTACTCATTTGTATGAATGTCAACACTTATTAATCCTCTTCCAAATGATATTGTTTGTTTACCTCTGTAGCATTCCGCTACTTGGAAATAATTCAGTCATCCTTATAATGTCAAAGCGAGAATTTCGTACGATTTTCTTTTACGAGTTTAAACTCGGCCGAAGCGGAGCCCAAACGGCTAGAAACATTAACCAAGTCTGGGGCGAGGGTTGTGTTAATGAGTGCACTGTGCAAAGGTGGTTTAAAAAATTTCGGGAGGGAGATTTCAGCCTTGAAGATGAAGAAGGTCGTGGAAGGCCTTCCTCTCTTAATGATGATGTTCTGCGATCAGTGGTGGAAGAAAACCCCAAAACAACTGTTCGAGAACTTGCAGAGCAACTCAAAGTCAGTAAAACGACCGTCGCTGACCACCTCAAGGCGATTGGAAAAGTGAAATCGGAAAGGGCCCATTTTGTTGCATGACAACGCTCGACCACATGTGTCACGTGTAACGTCACAAAAATTATTGGAGCTTGGCTATGAAACTTTGCCTCACCCACCCTACTCTCCGGACCTCTCGCCTACTGACTACCATTTTTTTAGACACCTGGACCACTACTTACAACACATAATATTCAAAAATCAAACGGAACTGGAAAATGCATTTATTGACTTTATCAATTCTAAAAATTCTGAATTCTACTCAGACGGAATTAATAAGTTACCAACACGTTGGGAGAAATGTATTGAGAGTATGGGAAATTATTTTGATTAAAGAACATTGCTTTAAAGTAACTAGTTTCTTTTTTTTTGTTTAATACCAAAATCCTGCATTATTTTCCGGACAACCCAATATT
>CM077107.1:18335923-18361934 GCA_039619505.1 Cimex hemipterus
TTTTGTTTAATACCAAAATCCTGCATTATTTTCCGGACAACCCAATATTTCTTTTTCTTCTTCTTTCATACTAAACAGACGATCAAAATTACAATAAAATCAAAACTTTCAACGTACACTTCCTTACCCAAACCTATTTGTATGAACAGATGCCATGCTTAGGATCGGCTGAATATTCCAGTATTCAAAGACCGCAAAATTTCCGATACAGAATTTTAAGACCAATCGTTTCTGCCCCTTCTTACGAAAACAACACCACACTTCACAGAGATTTTCACATACCGACTGTTATATCATCCACGTTAACTTATTTGGCCGATAGGACCACGAACTCTAATGAATTCAATAGATACAATGAAGTACGTCTTCATTAAAGCTCTCCGTTGCCATTTCATTTGTCGCCGAGAATCAAATAGATTACACGACATTTGCAAAATGGCAAAATGGAGGGAAAATTCGAAAGATAGGTTAAGATGGGAAGTTGGCGTCAGAGTGGATCTAAGTCAAGATAGCTCAAGTGGTAGAGAACCTTAATTGAAATTATTAATTAAAGCGGATCACGAAATGCTACTAAATACTACAGACGCTTTCACATTAACACACATACGATGACTGAAAAAAATCTCATAGATTTTTTTAATGAATTTATCAGAGATATTCAGCTAGATTCAAGTATCAGTGACTAACAATCTAAGTAACTGCCCATGTAAAGGAATAACTAGATGAAAAAATAAATAAATAGGATAATAAATATATAAATTACCGAATAAACAATTTAAACGCTGTCATAGAATGTCACTATTCTTGAAGTATTTGAACAAGGCGTCATAGATTTTCGAGTCACCCTCTGCTAGTAGCGAGCTAATTAGGTTTTGCACTTGTCCCAGAGCTTCCAATTCTTTAAGAAATTGTTCTCGCCCGGCCTCATATTCAGTGCATTGTGTATGGTCAAGACTCTCTTCTACATCGCACGTTGCGCAGGTTGGCGATGTTCTACAGTTAACCCTGTGTAAATATGATCCCCAGATGCCATGGCCAGATCGAAGTTGTGTAATTGTTGAGAAGAAATCTATTACCTGGAAGCACGGCTTCTTGAATGATGTGAATATTTATAATGGAAATATGATCGGTAAAACTTCCCTGCTCTGCCCTTATCGTATAAAATTTTCTACTTTCTGCAGACGTCTCTTTTGATATTGTCTGCAACGTGTCCGACGGTTGACTGCACAATCATGGGAGATCCTACAACGGTTGCCTCCTTGGCTAACTGGTCGACTCTTTCATTATGTGTGATACTTGCATGCTTTTTTATCTAGCATATTATAATGGTTTTGCCTTGATTCCTTAATCTGTAGGTTAACCAGACAATTTCGGTTAAAATATATTCATACTTCTTATCAAAATTGAAAGTGCGTAGCATGTCGTACTGAGGAGACTGTCCGTCATAACCCCAATTTTTTATCTGGTATCTTCTCTTAGTATTCCAGCGCTTTCAGTACGGCTATACCTTTTGTTGTGTGTGTAAGAGCTAACCAGTTTCGGAAGTAGCTGTTCCTCGTGATAACTGTTCTGGTTGCCATAAAATTCACAACCCGAGGAAGCGTTAAGTTTTGATCTGTCTGTGAAGATATGGAGGTGATCTGTGAACGTTTTACAGCTGACGTCCATGAAATGTATTTCTATGAAATTGGCTATGTGTCTTGTATTTTGTTCGTTCGCCAATATCTTACTGTCAAAACTTTTTGGGCTAAATCTCTTACTTTCGTTAATAGTGGACTGCCTTTTATGTATATTATAATTAGGCAGTTCTTCGCGTGTTTTTCCCACCTTATGTTCGATGGGGGTTCACATGGATCATCGCTTCGGCAAAAAGAGCAGGTATGGGACTGCTGGGAAGACATCCCAGGATACGCCGCAGGTATTTACGTTGAAATACTGCAATCCGTCGTTGTACGGAATCAGTGGCGTGTCCACGAAAAACCGGCCTGTAATCAATTGTCGCTCGAATCGCTGACCTGTAAAAGAGCATTCCTATGACAGGATCTGCAACCTTTTTTCTGCAAGTGAAGCTTCTCAAGATGTTAAATAGGAGTTCGCCTCTTTTTAATAGTCGTGAAATGTGTTCGTTCCACAGAAGCTTTCCGTCTAAATGTAAACCCAGGAATTTAACGTTCGAGGAAACCTATATTTGGTATATGCCATCTCATCTGCATACTGAATATGTACATTTTGTGGGACAATCGACACCACACTGGAGACGTACAAAGCGTATAAAAGAGGGCTGAGAATCACACCTTGTGGTAAGCCCATATATGGCATGTTGAGACCTCCGATCGAGCCGTTGACCTCAAGATCTCTCTACAGGTGATTAACTCCATGGCATTAGAGCTAAACAATATGGGCAAACCGATACCTTTTGACCGATTAATATCATATTATTAATCCAAACCAGGTGCTAATGAATATATTTCTATATAATACCATCATAATACCATAATCACAAATTGAAATCCAATCTGCCGTTTGTATATAATAAAAGTTGTGGATGAAATAAATAAAGTAAAAAAAATAATTTATCAACGTTCCACTAGAATCTTAGGCCATGTCAATTTGTCTAAAACTGTTCTCTCCTCCACAAGAGAAAAAGCAGGTGGCTAATTCAGGGTGATTCTTTGCAGGCGGCTATTTAAAACAGGAGATCGTAAGTTTCGGAAAGGTCGCCTCGCCGGGCCTGCTAGTAAAATACGACCCGGGGGATGAAAACGAAGGGTTTTGCCCTCGGTGATGAATGGGCCTTGTCTAGCTTTGTAAAGCCAAGTGGGGGATGAGGGCTAATTGTTTGCGTCGCGTGACCCGACTTAATCGCACCCTTTCACTCTTCCGGCCCTTTCGCCTCGACGTATTTGTCGGATCAGCCGACTCAAAACAAACACCCCCGACCCGTAATCTGAATTTTAACCAGTTGCCAACCCGGGGAAATTTGTTTTTCTACCCGTTATCTCCGCCACTTCAAGTCACGAACAAATGTATTCCTAAACATTGCTCTAGAATAAACTTTTAAATTAAAATTTTAATAAATAATAATTAAATTAATTCATGAATCCAATATTTTTGTATTTATAACTATGTCTTTGTTACTTATTTATTTTTATTTATTTAGGATCGGACATGACACATGGAAGAAGAAAGGCCTCAATCCTTCTTAATTCAATTATCAAGACACTGTAATAACCTGGGAACTAAAGACCAATGACACTATCCTATAAAGACGAAATCGACCATGATGATTAATGTGTTTAGGATCTGGTTTCTGGTCAGGTAGAGAAAGAATGTTGGTCGAACAAAACAAAGATTGAAGACTAGATTAAACCTCCTTATAACGTTTTCTTTATCGACTGGACCTGTATTTTGGGAAGACCACTACCTTCGGTAATCCTTTAAAAACATCGACCTATTTGTTACTGAAGTTGTGGTATCAATAAATTTACTAATTTCGGGGTCCGCTTGAACAATTAGTGTATTAAATTAATTAAGGTTTTTAGTTGAGGTAAAAAAAGTCAATGGCACGAGCGGGATTCGAACCCACGATCTTCGGCTTGATACGCCACTGCTACCACTTGAGAGCTATAGTGACCTCGATCCACTTGGACACCATCTCAACCTCGCCTTATCAGTTTTCCCTCATTTTCGCCATTTTTCAAATCGAGGTCACGATAGCTCTCAAGTGGTAGAGCAGTGGCGTATCAAGCCGAAGATCGTGGGTTCGAATCCCGCTCGGGCCATTGACTTTTTTCTCAACAAAAAACCTTAATTAGTTGGTATCAATTATTTAAAAAAAAAACTGAAAAAACTTGTCATAATGTGTATTTAACCAAACTCATCTACTTCGAGAACTCGGAGTCAATTTAAATTTTTGAAATATCAAATCGATCATTTTTACCAACAAATTCATATTTTTTAATTGTAAATTAATAATTAACCAACTGAGCACTTTTTAAATTAACCATTTTTATAAAATTTAAATATCTACTAGATTGTACGAAAGTAAGCAGGTATAATAAAATTCAATTTAAAACCATTATTTTTTATATTTTATTTTATATAGCCTTGAATTTTAATTGTATTTCATTGTAATGTTTTTAAGACATTATTTTATATTTAAAAATTCTCTAATTAAAAGAAGATTAATTTTTATTGAATTTAAATTGCAATTAATTTTTATGTGACATTTAAGGTCCCATTTTTTTTTCTATTTATTTATTTTTTCAAATGCGAGAATTGAACATTATTAACTTTTTGATGATGTTTATTCCTTTCAAAAAGATAGTTCCTACGCACGCTAAGTTAACAAACCGGATTTCGCGATTTTAGATCATCATCAGCTTGAAGAAGCTTTACAAACGCGTCTCTCGACGTGAATTGCAAAACTGCGGGTTCACATTGCGATTCATGTCGAGAAACATGTTTGTAGAACTCCTTCAAACTGAT
This sequence comes from Cimex hemipterus, assembly GCA_039619505.1. Taxonomy (NCBI): domain Eukaryota; kingdom Metazoa; phylum Arthropoda; class Insecta; order Hemiptera; family Cimicidae; genus Cimex; species Cimex hemipterus. The sequence goes on from CM077107.1 coordinate 18,340,412, forward strand.
GATGAGATAAAAGCTCGAAATCCGGGTCGTTGAAAAACAACTCACGGCAACTTGTTTCTCAGCGATCCGTATTTCGAGCTTCCAGCTCATCGTCAGCTTGAAGAAGTTTTAAAAACGCGTCTCTCGACATGAATTGCGAAACTGCGCGTTCACATTTGAAATTCATGTCGAGAGACGTGGTTGTAAAACTTCTTCAATCTGATGATGAGCTACAAGCTCGAAATCAGGTTCGTTCAAAAACAACTTACTGTGAATAGGAACTATCTTTTCAAAAAGGATTGAAATTTATTTGCACACATTCCATTAAACATCCATACCATCTCATTTTTATGTGTATATTTTAAACAAAGAGGTAATTTAAAAATTAAAAAAAGGTTAATTTGAAGATGAAGAAATTATCGTAAAATTTATATATTTTTTTTATTAAAAAGAAACATTATCAACTTTAAAACGAGCAAGGTTCGGACTCATCCACCCTACCAAAAATGAAATAATAATAATAATAAAATAGAAGTTTTTAAAATATTGAAGGAAACCAAATTTAAACACGGTCTATTATTATATTTGTCTAGGTTACCTAGCCTGCGATCTGTTGACTATTTCATCGCATTTTGGTCCACCTGTTCCGTCTATTCTTAATCTCTGTTTAGACGCGTTTCAGTCAGTTGAAAATATAGCGAGGAGAACCTAGAAAATCTCAAATTTTTTCGAACTTCAAGTTTTGGTATTTGAACTACGTGTAATTTACCTTCACGGCCTGGAGCAAATACGGCAAGTATTCGTTATTAAAAGTTTATTTCTCATACAATTTCCGACATAGTAGATTGTAAAGACATTTTTTCTCATAGCCTGAATTTGAAGAATTTCTTCCTTTATTTATTTATCGATTCTAAAAAGACGGAGTTCGGGCCGGGTTAATTTCAGAACTCTTTCTAAAGTATCGGGATATTTCTTTCTAAGGTATCTCCATTAATCACGAGCATAACTCAAATAATTCTCCGGGATTTTATTAAGGAAGAAAAAACTTTTGCGTGCCGCGGGGGTGGAAGTGTCCCCCTTTTGCGTTATTGGGCCATAGAACAGGCAATACGCGCCCGAACTTGGGCAACATCTGCCATCCGCGTAACCAGGAAGACAACATTTTTTATCCTCCCCCTTTTTTTTCATATATTGCCATCTTTTACGCGATAAAGAAATTTTTGTTAACTAAAAGATCGAACGTTCCAAACTTACATTGATTCCACGAGAATTTATCTTGACATTAAAAATGACAGGAGAATTTATGAACCACCTGGCATAGTGTATACAAAACACCTGTACATACAAAAGTCGTAGACATTCAAGACATTTATGGGTTCGATTTCCACCGTTGCCCCTAGCTTTTCTTTCACGAAAACCTTCCCCATTTAAAAAAGTGTAAGCACACGCATAATAAATTGTCTTTTTTGCTAAAGATGCGTTGGTTCATACAAAAGCCTATATAAAAAAAACTTTAATCTCATGAATTGAAATTGTGTTGAAGTTTCTTTTAGATCAGTGGTTCCCAAACTATTTTGAATCAAGGACCCTTTTTTAAAGTCAAAACTGGCCTTAAACTTGCCTGAATAAAATAAAATAAAAATTTTAAAAAAAATTTGTTGAAGTATTTATTGAAATTATAAGCAATTAATTAAGGTTTTTTTGGTTGAGACGAAAAAAAAAGTTAATGGCACGAGCGGGATTCGAACCCACGATCTTCGGCTAGATACGCCGCTGCTCTACCACTTGAGCTATCGTAACCTCGCGGGGTCAGAGGTCGGGACAGCTCAAGTGGTAGAGCAGCGGCGTATCTAGCCGAAGATCGTAGGTTCGAATCCCGTTCGTGACACTAATTTTTTTTATTTCTATTTATAATCGCTCTCTCTCTCTCTCTCTCTCTCTCTCTCTCTCTCTTTCACTCACTCACTCACTCTCACCCTCTAACCCTTCCATCACATTTCTCTCTCTCTCTCCATCATTTTATATTACTATACAGTTCACTTTTAATGTCAATGTAATGCCAAAGCAGTGGCGTATCTAGCAGAAGATCGTGGGTTCGAATCCCGCTCGTGCCATTGGCTTTTTTTTCGTCTCAACCAAAAAACCTTAATTAATTGTTCTGAATTAAATTGATTAACGGGAAGGGGGAGGGTAAAACAGGTAGGTGGCCTCTCAGGCCGTGAGCGCCTAGTTTTGTTTCATTCAGAAGTGCGCCCGATGTAGAAATTTTGGTCTATTTAAGCAAGTGTTCTTGAACTCTCGTTTTTCTTTCTCTACCTCTTTCTCTTATATATTTAATGTTGCAAACATAACAATCAAGTTGGTAAACCTCGCTTTTTGCCAAGTTGTCTACCTTATCTTCAAGTTTTCAAATGTTATTTTTAAATGAACCCGTTCTTCTGAACCTCTATTCTTCTATTTTGTCACCTTCTTGTTAAAAAATTTTACGTATTTTTTTAAATTCACCAATATATGGCGAACAATGGAAACGTAATGATTCATTTCCGGTGGGCTGGTTGAGTCCTATTGTTGCTTCGTTTAATGAATAACTTTTTTTTATTCTTTTATCTGGACTTATCAATGGATATTTCCTGATATTCATTGTTTTTTTGCTAAGGTCTTAATAGTTTATAATTCTTTTTGTTAGATGATGGATGTTAATGGTAGTTCTATCATTCGGCCAACAGCCAAATGAAACCAGCTGCTTTTTGGGTCCATGGCAGAGAAATGTGCACTAGTATGATATTGTCTGTTGCTGTGGGTTTTCTACATACGTTTATTTTAATTAGGTTATTTAATATGGACAATTTTAGGTCTAAAATTTTTTAGACCTATTAAAACATTAGCTAAGCTTTTTAAATCGGTCATTTATATCATCATTTTCCAAGTATCATTATTATCATTAAGCTTATTATCAGGATATGTATATTATCCACTTGTACATTTTAAGTTTAATAAAGTTTTTTTTTTGTCCCATCTGTTGTCGAAGGGATATTGGTTTTGCCGTTGGTCTATGAAATAAATGGAAAAAAAAGGAAGAACCGAATTCGACAAAAACAAGGGGCAATGAATATGCTAAACCCGGAAGACCGATTGTAAATGCGGGTCTAGACACCGGGACCGTATTTTGAGATGTGGGCGTAAAGGAGTGGCACTGCACGGCGGACCCAGTGTAAATCCACTAACTGAGGGCTGCTCGGCTTTTATTAAATTAAAATCAATGCCTCGGATTGGTGAAGAGAGGCTGCGCGGTGGGCGACCCGAGCCGATTGGCCCTCCTCGGAAACGCCCAGGACCCACTGAGTAAACAGGACGAGCGGGTCCGTCTACAGAAAAGAAAAACCAAGAACCTGGCGGGAACGCAGAAATTCTATTCTTAAACAGTTCGGAAAAGAAAAAAAGAACAGCCCGTTCGCTTTCTAAACCCCGCCATTTTGAAACGGATAATAAATTAGTTAAATGCTTAACGATATTTCAAGCTCAAATATTCCCAGGGTTGAACAAGTCATAACCTACAATGCTCAAACCGTGAACTCTTTAATATTTACGGAATAGAATACTCGTTTTTAAAAATAAATCGTCATTACAATTCAAATTCACCAAAAACCTTTCTTAAATCTGTCCAAAATTTAAATTGACACGTGATGAATCGACAGTCTATATTTCACAAAATTTTTGAGGATCAGGTCACAAAAAAGTAATTATTGTAAAATTTTTTCTACCTTTGGTTCACCTTTACACCGCTTCAAAATTATGATTACAGCCTTTATCTGTGATTTCTGACTTGTACAATTTTAATATTAAAATCTCGTCGGATGTAAAAAAATATGTAAAGATTTATCGTATAACAAGGAGCACATATTAATACGACGGACAAAGCTGTAGAAATTATTAAAAGTAAATCTAACATCGAAGTCTCATAAATAATTAAAATTTTCTGTTTGATGAGGTGGTGTGCAAACAAGTAAAGGTACTTCCCATGGGTAGCAAATGTCGTGGCTACCAAATGCGAATGGACTTTTCCAACAGTTTTTAATCGCAGCAAAGTTGAGAATACAATTTTTAAATAAATATGTTGACATTATTTTGTCGATAATATGGGGTGATCTGGGGTTGGTTTTTCGAGGGGTGAACATGTTAGACTCAATTGTTAAATTTACAATTGAACGTAAACGTATGATGCCTTTTCTTGGTTTTTTAATGCGCCGAAACGAAACAAAAGATTTGTATTAAAAAAAAACTCCTTCCCTCAATTACTTATCACACCCATTCAATAAAAAAATCAATGTAGTAACAAATATTTAATTAAGGTTTTTAGTTGAAATGAAAAAAGTTAATGGCATGAGCGGGATTCGAACCCACGACCTTCGGCTAGATACGCCGTTGCTCTACCACTTCGTGAACTAGAGCGGCGCCGTATCTAGCCGAAGACCGTGGGTTCGACTCCCGCTCGTGACATTGACTTTTTATCTCAACAAAAAACCTTAATTACTTGTTTTAAGTGGAAATAAAAACGTCAGTGTCAAGAGCGGGATTCGAACCCAGGATCTTAGACTTGATATTCAGCTATTCCTCCACTTGAGCTATCGTGTCTTCGATCCACTCGGGCACTAACTTCCTATCGATAATTAATAGCTGCAAATAGAATAACGCAAAAAAACCTTATTTGCCTAGAAAATGTATTCATTAACTTAGAAGAGAACAACGCTAATTTACAATTCAGTAAAGAGAAAATAGGAAAAAAATATAAAAATACCTTAGATTTTCAAAGAAAAAAGAAAAAAGTATGTAAAAGTTGTTAGTACGAAATTAGATTTTTAAAAAAGACAGCCTGAGGTAGTTATTAGTACTCACAGAATGCACCAGGATGCACGTTTAGTCCACAGCCTCCTAGGCTTGAGAACGTTAACGCTCCAGAAGGCACAGGTGTCCAGAAATATATACAATATACAAAAACTAAATGGTTGTTATTGTTTCCATGTTTTGAACTAGTCTGACCACCTAGTTTAACTTCTCGAACCGATATCTGATAATAGTCACTATTTGTTATCTTCCTATATTTATATATATAAACGTTCATTTCAATTTTAATTTTGTTAATACCTTTATTAAAAGTTTTAATTATTTATTTAGTCAACGTTTCGATCTTTACTGAGATCTTCTTCAGGGCTCAAAGTGTTTGTCTTCTGTGTAATTGTGTCATTCTAGCGTGTCGTGTCGAGAATGCCCGCACAAGGGGTACAATTGCAAGAATGAAGAATTATACGGAAGACTTTGGGCCCTGAAGATGATCTCAATAAAGATCGAAACGTTGGCTCGATAAAGAAAATATTTTTCATACACCTCTCACGATTTCTAAATAAATATGGATTAAAGGTTACTAATTACCACACACGTTTTAATTATTGTTAACTATTGTTTTTAAAGTTCTGTTAGGGGATTAAATTTGCTTATTGTAATCGAATTTATTTATGTCAATGTAAGGTGTATGTTGACTTCTCTTAATTAATTGGTTTATTCTATGCCTAATTGTTCTTGTAAATAGTTGTAATTGTATGTACAGCACTGAAGAAGACTGTGATAAAGGTTGAAATCTTGCGAAGTAGTGGCAATAGTCAATTCTTTGTGATCGCACCCCTGATCCTCAACATATTTATGTGATTCAATCTTTAAAAAAAATTATTTCGGTTGATATACACAAACACGCCTTTTGTTATGCAAATTGGTACGCAAATATTGCTTTGGGTCACATGTTTTATGGGGCTCATACTTCAGCCATGTATAGAGAGCCCTGTAGTTAGTAGATAAACGAGCATAAACGAGTTTATAGAAGAAAAGTAGGTCTTTTTTTATTTAATGTTTTTTTATGTAAAAAATGTTCTAGACTTGGCATGAACGCGCCAATTTTTTTTTCTTTTATCCAATTATGAAAAGAAAAGAAAAAAACAGCAAGCCGTTATTGTTTTAATGGCCAAAACATATTGCATCCGTCATTAAAACAAAGATATTTTTATATCCATTAGATTTCGTGGTCCGATTGACCAAATAACCTCTTTCAATTAATTTATCTTTATGTAAAGTATTAGTCGAGAAAAAAAATTATTGACACGAGCGGGATTCGAACCGACGACCGTCAAGTAAATAAGCCGCTGGTCTACCATAGCTCAAGTGGTAACATAGCCGAAGGTTGTGGGTTCGAATCCCGTTCGTGTCAATAATTTTTCAATCTCAACCAAAGCCGTAATTAATTGAAATTAATTATAAAAGTAAAGATGGTTTTTATTTTGGTTATTAATGTATTTTCTAAGAGAAAAAAGTATATTCTAACAGTTATAGATTACAAGTTAAACAGCATCAGTTTTAACTTTTCAAATTTACTGAATGAAACAAGTTTGTAATTGCAGACATTTATTTATTTCTAGTGTCAGTTTTATAACTCTGAACGCAATCCAATTTCAAGTATCTATAGATCATAAATTCATTGTCTTCCCTGTGGCAATGAACTTAGAACAACAAGTTCGAAGTGATCGAGAAACCGAAGCGGAATGCCTGTCGGATAGTTTGCGAGACGGGGAACACCGTAAAGTTTCAATTTGTGAAAACCACTGATCGATCCGGCGGGTTTCAGATAATTCTTTACGAAAAATTTATCGTATTATAATACTGCAACTGGATGAGAATTATGAAGTGATAGAAAGAGGATAATTTTTTTAAGGAAGATCTTTTTCACTGCCTAATTCTACTCCGAATTATAAGCTTTATATTGAGACGGTATTGGGTAAAATTTTCTTTTTTACACTCTCCCTGCATTTTTCATTTGTTTCAAGGGTACTTAAGAGCCCCGTTGCCCGAATATCCAAAATTACTGCTATCGAGGTTATTAAATCTAATGGCTCTTGGTTTCGGCAATGGAATACCGCTTCTCAATATGGTTGCGATTTTTCTTTTTGTTTAGAAAACCTCTCGCGTTGGCTCAATTATACGATGAAGCTTTTGTGCAGACTACGTGATCAACATCGTGTGAGTTGTGAACATCGAGCTCAGGTCTCCAACAGGTCTTCTCTTTAAGGCCCTAGACCACTCTAACAAAATCTTTAACCTCTTTCAAGCTAGTGGGTCTATAAAACTTCCGACCCTTCGACGGCTTCTTGAACTCACCTGCGAGCAAGTGTTCCTCAATTCTGTCCCATGGAAGGAAGACGACGGAAATTTCTTGTGCACGCTCTGTAACTTAAGAGTTAATGAAGATCTTTCATTTTGTTGCCCAGTTTCCCATACTGCCTGAACTCCTTATCTGTATCTAGGCTACAAATCGCTTTCCAGGTCTCAGCTGGTTGAAATGTTAAATATCGTGGATATGGAGAGGTCGTAAGGTCTAGCACACTATGCAGTCACGCCTGGCCAATATAGGTACGATTATAATACCTAGTCATAATTGCCTAACTTGTATGTAAAATCTGCTAGGTTTTATAACCTAATTTTTACTTATAATTTTCTATTATTACCATTATTATATAGTTTATTTTTATTTTTTATTTTTTCGCTAGCCTGAAACAAAGGAGAGACTGCTTCCGGAAGACGGATAAGCATGCATGCTGTAAAATGCTTTATGTAATATTGTGCAATGCTTTAAAGCATGTTATCTATCTGTCTACTGCAACTGGATGGTCGCAATGTGTTCATTTTTCGTAACGTACTCAAAACTCGTTTTTTTAAACAGTTTAAAAAACGAGGTGGATTTCCGGCAATTTGTTTAAACAAGGTCTGAAACGCGTTGTAATTTTTCACGCTTATCGGGTTACAAAAGTTTTTCTTTCGTAGAGCCGATCCAAGGGTTAAAAAGTTGTTGTTTTTTTTTTAATATGATTTATGAGTTTGGAATTTTGCACAAATTTTGTACGAGCTTACCGTCGAAGGTATTAGCCATTTTTAGCCATTTGCTTTTTTTTCAGGTGCTGTAATCCTTTAAATCTCCTCGCCTTAAAATTTACTGGTGCTGATAAATCACTCTTTTGAAAAAATACAAGAGTGGAAATGCTTATTAAAATAACCCTATTTTCGTGTTTAAAGCTCTGACAAGTTAATGGCTCGTTGCTTAGAAAAGCTAGAATTTTTTTTTCATGCATCTTCTTTTCTACACCCATGTTATACCGTTTATTATCATTGATTTTTATTATTAGGTTGGCGAAAAATCATTCTTCTTTTTCCTTTGATTAATAAGAAATTTTTTTATTGTTGACTTGCAACAACGATTTTTTTGGATAATATAAAAAATTTTTTGGATTATCTCCTAAATACGGACGTATAAGCACGATGAGAAACAAATAAATGCTTGAAAATTGTAATCTGTGTAAAACAAGATGACACATTGAAATTAAAGAAATTGTCTTGGGCTTGAAATATGTTTAAAAAAAACGCAGAATACCAAACTCCTACTGAAAATCATTGCCACAAAAACAGAGCAGAAAAGTAAAACACTGCGGTACAAAACGTTTCCCGGACTTAGAACAAAACTGAAAAATTCATTCTTCATAAACAAAAAATAAAAGGCAAAGGACAGCATCAAAAGGGTGACTCAAACGATCCACACAGTTACAAAATTACAGATTTCAAATACATGACGGATTCGCAGAAACTAAGCCTCAACAATTAAACAAACTCTCCCAAAGTCCTGAACGCTTCGAAAGCTTGACGAAGTAATTGTGTGTTCCTTTCTTTCAAATAAGCCTATCCCTGATCATTCCTTGTATATAAGACATATTTTTCCTGCTTTTTTCGTACATGCAATATTGCATTTTTGTAATATATATATATATATATATATATATATATATATATATATATATATATATATCTGTGTGTGTGTGTGTGTGTGTGTGAGAAGCTGTGTTTGTTGAGTTGTAACACTCTTTCTAATTGAATGTCGAATTAAGAAGCAAGGGGCGGCAGCGTTCGGGGTTCGATCGGCCGGATGCGTTTGACATGTCGGTCGGATTAATGTTTGACCGGATTCCGCGTGAGTGGAGGACGAGGGGCAATTACATAGACAATTTGATGGGATCTTCGTCGACGATAGGGCCGACCGACGCAGATAAGAGTGCAGGATGTACGCTCCTCCCTTATCTGCCACTTGACGGGAGACGCACCCCACGACGAAAATTTCCTGTCTTTTCTCAGTGTATTCGATCGTCGAGACGTGTTTCCCAGATCAAATGCCGAATCGTTTATTCATTCGGGGTTTATACTTTAAATATTTGCGTGGAATCCGGGTTTAATCTGGAAGCTCAAGAACATCCTTCATATCACCAATTCCTCACATGCCATCATACTAAATACTTCTTTCAAGTTAACCAAGAAACATCTTGCTCCGACTACTATCCTGCATCTAGTTATCCTCGTTCCAATACTGCATTCAAAGTAAGTTGCTGACTTCCCTATCCATCCTAACACATCAATTCACACTTTTACGAGTGATGGTATGGTATGTTGAAAAAGGATACTAGGAAGCGGGGTATAAAATAAACTCAAACTAACTTTTTCCTGAAATTCAGGCAATACAAGGCACTGACGATGATCTCAGTAGAATTCGAAACGTTGGCATGATAATAAAAATGGCGTCTCACGATCTTTAAATAATCATTAATTAACTGTCACTAAGCACCACCCACCTTACTAAAAATTCCACTATTCTAATTTTATTTATATTTCATAAAATACTCCCAGTTTTGTTTGATTTTGTGTGTCTCGATTGAATTTTGCAACCAAAACACGTCATAGGCAGAAAGAAATGTCAGCGAACGACGAACTACAACAATGATACTTTTTGATTTAAAAAGCTTAGCTTTTAACCGTTGGAAATTAATTTTTTTTATTTTTTCAGGTTGTTCTGTATTATGACTGTTTTTACAAATCATATCCGAAATGTCCAAAATTCCCGCAATGATCGGCTTGACTTGAATGTCTTCTATGGACTGTTATGTTAAATTAATTGGAAAGCATAAAATCCAATTATCAGTAACACGACAGTTCACCACAAAAACTAAAAGACAGTTGTATAACAGAGCAAAAAAAAAAATATTTAATTGTATAACAAACTTTGAACTCATGAATTACCGAAAGACAGTTTATTTGACGACAGCGAAGGATTTATCAGGCAATTTAAAGACTGTAATTCGGTCGTTTATCGTTGTTCGTCTACCCTCGCTTGTTTGGTCTATCAGAACTTTTCTGCACTCCGCCATTCTCAATTTCTAAACGCTTAATTTTAAACGACTAACAACTTAAAAAACTTATTATGATATTTACGCTACTGGGGAACTACTGTTGGGTTGTAGGTATTCAGACAAAGCACACTTAATTTTCTAAATTTGATAACCCCATTGGTTTATAATTTTAGACATGGTCTTGATGGTAGATCAACAATATCATGCTTGAAAAGGTCCCCCATTCAACTTCCTCAATCTCTTCTTGACCAAAGTTTTTTATATCTTAACTCTCCCGCTAAGTCATAATTTTCATAAAAACTATGCTTGAACTGAACGAACCTTTACACTTTTCAACAATATATCGGTACAGCGTGCCATCGAGTATAGATTGTAGAGGTCATCGTTACCTTCCTCGAGCTGCGTGCTGAAAAAAGGAAAAAATCCCTCCGCTGAGATCGGCAGTACAGGTACTCTGATTGATCTAGAACGAAAAAAGGTACACCAGTTCAAAGCTTGCGCTCCACGCGATTTAGAGTTGTTAGAAATGTTTGGTATTTAGTGAACTTTAGTTAATGAAAATAAACTTGCATCGGCTATCAATCAGGCCAGCTTTTTGCTGAATTCAGGCAATACAAGGCACTGAAGATGTCCTCAATAAAGTTCGAAAAGTTGGCATGATACGTCACACCAGGCCGTATCTCACGCTTTTCAACAATACATCGGTACATCATACCATCGAGTATAGATTGTAGGGGTCATCGTTACCTTCCTCGAGCTGCGTGCTGAAAAATGGAACAAATCCCTCCCCTGAGAACGGATCTGATGGATCTAGAACGAAAAAAAAGTACACACCTTCCAAACTGATGTCCCCGCGATTGAGAGATGTACTCAGTTCAATTTGAACCAAAGGTAAAAAGCTAAGAGGATAGCCGTTATGTTAGCAAGGCAGAAATCATGGCATTAAGTTCAAACATTATTACCTCAAAAAGGCGTTGAATTGCAAAACTAAATTATTTAGTTTTCCTAAATAAAGTTATTCTCTGCTTGTTCTTAGGTCCATAGATTTGGAAGGTAACGAAGAAGCGGATGCCCTTTTTAGGAAAGTGGTTGCTACACCGGTGATAGATCCTGAATCCCTGTGCCCTGTTAACACTATCGATGAGTATATCAGGCAAAAAGACAGAATGAAAATGAGGAAACTGTATAATTCACTTATTGGGCACAGGCAAATAGAACGCAACAAAAGAAACAGGAAAAAACGTCCAATCCCAACAGCCCCCCCCCATTACGGATGGACGGATTTTTGAGGTAGAATGGTCTAATCCAACGCGGTACGCGCAGACTCTGCAAGGAAACTCCAATGCACCTGCTGCTGCTTCATTTGCCCGCAAGACAATGTGATGTGTGTGTAAAACGTCAATCGAAGAAGACATGCAATTATTGAAAACGGCCCTCGAATCAAATTCCTCGTCGGGGGGCCGCGGTAGCCGAGTGGTTAAGGCGTCAGACTCTGGGCTAGTGGACCCCGCGGTCGTGGGTTCGATCCCCACCGTCGCCTCTGGAATTTTTCTGACGCCTAAGGGGACCTGTGGCCGCAATTAAAAGAAATTGACACGGCACTCATCAATGGGAAGGGGCGGGACCGGATCTCAGCGGCCCTGAACCTGGTCCCAACCCCCTTCAAAAATGAGTTTCTTCGATGGAAGAACTCTGGTACAACAGGGGCTCAAGTTCACTTTGTGTGTGAGCCCTCCCCCAAAAATGGAGCCAGGGTATAGTACAATAAGCTGTACAGCTGCAGTGCTCAGTCCCTGGTATCCATCCATCCACATTCATCCATCCATCCTCGTCCAAAATCAAAGTCAGCGACGTCCTTTAGGTACAAAAGATCTCAAATGGCACAGTATATTGCCCATCCTGAATGCTGCGTCTACTTCTAAACATTTCATTAATCGGTAGCAGTTTAGAAGTCATCGCTAATGCTCCAGAGCAGATTGCTTGTTTAAGCCTGGATGTACTGGTGACTTTTTTTTCCATTTTGATGTTATTTAAGCACAAGGGAATTGTGCCTTCTACTACCTTATCCTGCAGTCCCAAAGATATTACCGGTTTCTGAAGGCTATCCACCCTTTTTGAAATTAATTACGGGAAATCCTCCCTACGTATTATTTAGGTACTAGTTACCTATCCAACATTTACACATCACATTTCTACTTCTTTACTGGTTTTCACTTCTAAGTAATGATGATATTACTCTATTTTGGCAAGTTTAATCAGAGTCTAGATGTCATTTCTAATTTATTAAAAATATCACATAGATTCAAATAGTTTCTTGCTCCTCGTGAGTTCATTTCTCCTAATTGAAATCTGTTACATCAGATTCGACAGGATCTCTTATCGACCGGGTAAGCAATGTAAACCCCGAGATCGTCTCAGGACAATTAATAACGTTCCACGACTGTCGCCTGGGACGGAATGCAAATCCGGCCAGGCATCCAGGCCTTCATAGACCGAGGGGGGGACAGCCAACTATTCCGGAGTGTGAGCGGATCATTACAGTTATTGTAACAGTCATAACTCAAGTTAACGCAATTAGCGAAGGGGTTGTTCTCAGGGCGGCCTAGGGGCGCGATTGGTGGGCCGGTGCCATTTGGTGGGGGTTGGTGGTCGATACGCACCACCGGTGTAGTCAGTCAGTCGAGGGAGCCCGCTCCGATGGCAACATCCCGTCGTTGTTCCTCCGCCCCGATAGGTAATGCGAAAATTAACATTTTTTTTTTCAACCATAACATTACAACCCCAATTATCATCAGCCTCACCATTATTATTTTTAACCTGCATATTTAAGAATTATACAAGTCCAATATTTCTTCTTGTATCTCATTAGGATCACAGTTTTTAATATTTTTTTAATTGAAATTGGGGAAAATTCAAAATATGGGGTTGAGTTGGGAAGTTAGTGTCCAAGTGGATCGAGTCAGGATAGCTCAAGTGGTAGAGCAGCGCTGTATTTAGCCGAAGATCATGGGTTCGACTCCCGCTCGTGACATTGACTTTTTTATCTCAACTAAAAACCTTAATTAATTGTAAGATATTAATTGTTCAAGCGGACCACGAAACTAGTGAATTTTTTCAATAATGAATAAACATTGCTGACCACTTAAAGTTTTATTGTCATAATGATACTTCAGTCAATTAATGCAATACTTATTCCTTGTGATCCCGTTTGTTTCGCTATATCGCTTTTTTTTTTTTTTTTTTTTTTTTCAATTTAAGATTCAAAAATAAATATAAGTTAATAGTAATAAATCAGCATAACGTCCAAAAATATGCTCGATAATCATAAAATTTCATTATACTTTTCGCAGGACTAAAAACTTTGATACACCGTTGAATTAATTCGTGTAAACTACGGAATTTTAATATTTACATTTTGAAAAATAAATCTTAGGTCAAAAAGGTAGGTGAAGTTAAGGGAATTGTATCGAATGATTTTTACATTCCAAGACTAATAAGTTAATTTTCAAATTGGGGGAGTCCTTGTTGTTCCAGCCAATAAAAAAATATTTAAGTAACACTTAAAAACTTTAACTTATAGGAATTTTAAGTCAGATTAATTATTTATAGAATAATATATCCTTAGACTCGATAATAAATTTAAAAGTAAGTAATTATTTAAAAAAACGGCATTTTTGGCTTGATTTTTAATTTTAGTACGACATGCCAACGGACCTGAAGGATTTTTTAAAAGTACAATGTTTTTGCTTTGTCTGTGTTGCGATTATGTTAATTTATTGGAATTAATTAAGGAATATCAAGAGCTCTAGGGTAGTGAATGTGACTAGATTTTTATGTTTATATCATGTGATGATGTATAAATATGTATTGTATGTTTTATGATTATTCTGTAGTTGATAACCTGAGAGACAAATGTGAATCTAGTATTTTAGTATATTGACGTAGTGTAAATGTATAAACAGAAATCGAGATAAGCCAGATCGAGACGCTTGAATGGCCGTAGTTTAAAACCAAAAGAAAAGCGTGAAAGGCCAAAATAAGAAGGAAAATACTCAGAGGACCTCAGCTGTATGTCGGCTTATAATTGCAGTATGAAATTTCTGCATATTTGCTGCGTGCGATTTTTTTGATAGATATATTGTTTATATCGTGTAATTCGTTCATTTCCGATCGGCCTGGACCGCTTAAGCTCGCTGTTCTGGTCTGTCAGAAATGTTTTAGTCCTCTTCAGCGGTGGACCGATCGACCGCCTCTATTTATTCTCGGCGCTTAAGTCCCCTCGTTTTGAATTTCCAATCGAGACAAAGATCTTCAAACTTGAAGCAAAGGAAATGTTCAAGTTTGAAAAAGTAAATATTGCAAGGAATCGTAAAATATGAGCCTGCTGACGATGAGCCAGAAATAGGCCGAAACATAGAAATAAAGGATAAACGTTTCCGAAAAAGACTAACCATTTATAAAAGAATCAAAAACCTCATATTCCTTGGGGCAAAACCTAATAAAAACGTGTAGAGATTAATGACCGTTAATCGATAATTATTGAGTTATCGTGAGATGCGGTCTGGTGTGATGTAGGTTTTAGAAAAACATTTTCTTTACCGTGCCAACGTTTCGACCTTTAATGAGATCATCTTCAGGGCTCAAAGTGTTTATCCTCTGTGTACTTCTGCCCATTCTTCTTGTGACTCTCAACACGACACATGCGCAAGAATGGCACACACTTTAAACCCTGAAGATGATCTCAGTAAAGATTGAAACGTTGGCACGATAAAGAAAATGTTTTTCTGAAACCTACTCACACCAGACCGCATCCCACGATATCTAAATAAAACTAAATACGTTTGAAATTGATAAATTTGACGCATTTTACCTATCTTCACTGGTTGGAATGGCTAAGCAGCGAGCCTAAGCGGACCAAGACGATATGAACTTACTGTCTACTCACAGAGCTCAATAAGAAATCTCAAGATACAAGATGGAATATTGTTCTACAAAATTTTTGTCATGTTTAGCCATGTAAATATTACATCTTCTAAACTTTTATAACCATCTTATAGAACATTAATCGGTTGTTTATTTTTTTTTAAATAATATTTATTAAGTCTTTTCTTTCTTAGTGGACAATCTCTTGTCTTTAAAAAGTAGTAACATCCTGCAGATCATATCGACACATTATAAATATTTTTTTTGAACAAATAAATCTATAAATGTTATAATATTTATAATAATGATTAATAAATTGATAAATAATTATCAAGATTTTAATGTTATTTGTAAGAACCGAATTGATGAAATCCACGTGGTAAAAATTTTTTATATGATAAGTCTATCAATTGCCGTACACAACGTCTACAGGTTGCTTCCGTTTAATCTCAGTTGGCTGGGGATTTTACTCATTCCGACCTCCTTTCCCACCGTTCTGACGTCTTTGTTCAAAATATATAAAAAAAAAATGGTTAAAAAAACAATGAGTTCAATTCACCAAAACGAGCAAGTTTTATTATGATATTTCGATGTGTTATGGGCATTTTTAGGCATTTTTAAGATCGTTTTGTGTGCGTGTGTATACACTTTTTAACAAGATAGTTCCTATTCGCAGTAAGTTGTTTTTCAACGGATTTCGAGCCCTTTAGCTCCTCATCAGGTTGAAGGACTATAATATATAAGCGAATTGAATTAGACATATATAGAAAACGCAGAACTGCTCACACCTACCAATGATACTGGCGGATTGGATCCAAAAAGTCGCTGGATTCATTTCGCTCATAGTCCGTATTTTGAAACTCCCATTAACACCCTCTAATTACAATCATTAAAACAGTAGCTCAAAAACAATAGATATCAATAAATATTTATTTATAGTTAATTAAGGTTTTTAGCTGAGGTGAAAAAGGGTCAATGGCACGAGCGGGATTCGAACCCACAATCTTCATCAGATACGCCGCTTGTACTATCGTGACCTCGATCCACTCGGACATCAACTTCCTATCTCAACCGCACCTTTTGCGTTTTCCCTCTTTTTTGCAATTTTTCAAGTGTGACCATGTTTCATCTCAACTGAAAACCTTAATTAATTGGTCACGCAGACCACGGAATTAGTGAATTTAATTCATTTATAGGTTGATAGTAAAAAAATAAAAAAATAAATAAAAGGAAATTAACTTTAAAAAAAAGGGGGAAAATTCAAAAGGTGGGGTTGTGACGGGAAGTTGGTATCCGAGGTCACGATAGATCAGCTGGTGGAGCAGAGACGTATCTAGCTGAAGGTCGTGGGTTCGAATCCCGCTCATGACACTGACTGTTTTATCTCAACTAAAAACTGACTCAGGCCTACTGTATATGATTCTTTAAATTTTTGTTGCTTGTCTTACATTGGTGAACTATCAGAAAGTGAAGTAAAATTCTTTGACGATATAGTTTTATGGTAGCTTTTAAAGGTGCGTGTACATTTAGAAAACCTAAAAACAAGGTTGACAACTTGTCAAAAAGCTGTATTTATGAACTTAATTGTAATGATAGCGATAATAAATACATATTTTATTTTTGTTTTTAGGTTTTCTAAACTATAGTTTGATGTAGGTCTAGAAAAACGTTTTCTTTATCGTGCCAACGTTTCGATGTTTATTGAAATCATCTTCAGGGCTCGATGTGCTTGTTTTCCGTGTAGATGTGTCATTCCTATCTGTCGTGTTGAGATTGCCCACTCGGAAGACTTTGAGCCCTGAAGATGATCTCAAAAAAGACCGAAACGTTGGCACGATAAAGAAAATATATTTCTGAAACCTACGTCACACCAGATCGAATCTCACGATTTCTGAATAATTAACGATTAACGATCACCAATCGCCATTTATTGTCATTAATTTTTATTCTGAAAACACTCTTATACAGTAGAAAGGCTGTTTGTACAGTTTTGTTCAATTTGGATGTTACCAAAAATAAATAAAATACCAGCTAAAAGCGTAAATATCAATTCACGACCTCCAAATAATTCAGTTTTCATAATCCGAATTAATTTTTATTTTAATTAAATCATGTGAGATTATTTCAGAACGTGACATTAAAAACCTTAAAATTTTCTTGCAAAAAATACTTTTGTGTTCAATTTTTAATTTGTAACCTATTCCATAAGTGGAAAGTAGCAACAAACCGGATTTCATTTTCTGAGGTAGAAGATGAAAAGCTAATGGAAATAATAAGGGATATGACGAATCACTGCCTAAGTGGTCAACACGACAGACAAGAGTGACACATCTACACGGAAAATAAAAACTTTGAGCACTGAGGATGATCTCATTCAAGTTCGAAACGTTGGCACGATAAAGAAATTTTTTTCTAAAAATGTTCTTTAAAAATAAGGTCAATAATAACGATTATTTATTTGGAGATTGTGAGATTCAGTCTGGTGTGACGTTGGTTTTAGAAAAACATTTCTTTATCGTGTCAACGTTTCGATCTTTATTGAGATCATCTTCAGGGCCTGGGATTTACAATCATTGTTTATTTTTAGCAAATACATTTTGGATGTGAAAAAGTGAACTTATACAATGCAATTTTTTATATATTCAACCAAAGTATTTTGGCCTACGTCACACCAAACCGCATCCCACGATCTCTAAATAATCATTAACTGACGGTCACTAAACACCACACACCTTACTAAAATCTAGCTGATTTTAAATCAATCTAATTTTATTTAGATTTTATAAAAATACTTACAATTTTATTTGATTCGATTAAATTTTGACATCAAAACACGTCCAGGCAGAACTAAATGTTAGCAAACTACCAACTACAACAACATTGATTTTAATTTAAAACGCGGTTTGTTTATTGTATTATCCGAAATATCCGAACATTCTTTCGGCCTAATTATTGCAATGATCAACGGTGATGATGATTTAATTGTGTTGTAACTCTCATTGGTACGTCGCTGACAGTTTCGCTATTACAATTTATGTTGAGAGACGTGTTTATAACTCCTTATATTTATATCCTCCTCCTCAACCTGATAATCAGCGTTTAATGTTTATATTTTAAAATCATTCTAGACACTCATTTCACCATCAACGTTTGTGTAATCTTTCAATTAATAAAGGATTTTAGTTGGGATTAAAATGTCGGTGTCACGAGCGGGATTCGAACCCACGATCTTCGGCTTAAAACGCCGCTGCTCTACCGCTTGAGCTATCGGGATCTGGTGATCTCTCATCCTCTGAGATCCCGAATCACCATCTCAACCTCTCGAATATTCCCTCCTTTTTGCTATTTTTCAAATGTCGTGTAACCTATTTGATTTCAGTGACAAATGAAATGGCCACGGAGAACTTACTTCATTGTACGAGTATAGTTCATTTCGCTTATTACATTTGATTAGGTTTCGTGGTCCAATGTACCAAGTAACATCATTCGATTAATTAATTTTTTATGTAATGTTTTGGTTGAGTTAAAAAAGTCATCTTCATGAGCGGGATTCGAACCCACGACCTTCGGCGAAATACGCCGCTATCGGGATCTCCTTCCTCTGCGACCCCAAATCTCCACTTCAACCTACAACCTTTCGAACATGTTTAATGTTTATATTCATGTTTATATTTTAAAATGACTCTAGCCACTCATTTCACCATCAATTTTTGTATTGTGATCTTTCAATTAATTAAGGATTTTAGTTGAGATAAAAAAGTAAGTGTCACGAGCGGGATTCGAACCCACGACCTTCGGCGAAATACGCCGCCTTCGGGATCTCCATCCTCTGCGACCCCAAATCTCCACTTCAACCTACAACCTTTCGAACATGTTTAATGTTTATATGTTAAAATGATTCTGGACACTCATTACACCATAAACTTTTGGGTTATTATCTTTCAATTAATTAAGGATTTTAGTTGAGATTGAAAAGTCAGTGTCACGAGCGGGATTCGAACCCACGATCTTCGGCTAGATACAGCGCTGCTCAACCACTTGAGCTATCGTGACCTTGATTCACTCGGACACTAACTTCCCACCTCAAACCACACCTTTTGAATTTGGAGAGGATCCAGGTCACCATAGCACAAGTGGTTGAGCAGCGCTGTATCTAGCCGAAGATCGTGGGTTCGAATCCCCCTCGTGACACTGACTTTTTTATTTAAACTAAAATCCTTAATTAATTGAAAGATATTAATTCATCAAACCCACCAGGAAAACTAGTGAATTTTGTGTTAATATTTTATTTTTGATATATGTTAAATAGTT
Source organism: Cimex hemipterus (assembly GCA_039619505.1). Taxonomy (NCBI): domain Eukaryota; kingdom Metazoa; phylum Arthropoda; class Insecta; order Hemiptera; family Cimicidae; genus Cimex; species Cimex hemipterus. Next base: position 18,359,887 of record CM077107.1, read on the forward strand.
TAATTACTATTTTCAATTTGAAATGTTAATTTCTTCTCTGAGAACTTCGTAGATTATTAGAAAGTGATTAATATAGTTTAATATTAATAATCTCCATATGTTATCTGTCGGATTATCCATAAGCGATACTATTTATCCCCAATTCACAAGATAAATCTCCCGGGCGGTTAAACGACTCAAAGTTGAATCATTTTTCAATTTAGCCCACGATTCCTATCAAATGATTGATCGAGTCGCGTTGATCGATCGACTTTCATTTCATAAAGGGAATTCATCAAATATTTCGATTTTACTTTTGCAATTTAAGACCTGACGGATTGTCAATTTTTTTGAAACGAATCTATAAAAGTGACAAGTAGATTACCAGTTTAATAAATACAAAATCCTCAGTTGATTTTGTTGACAAATTCTTGACGTTTATAAAATATAACCTTTTAAACATTACTCCCTAGTCAAAAATTATATTTTCTTCATTAAATAAAAACGTCGGTTAATTTATTTGGTAACAAATTGGATAATTATTCCGAAATGTAAGATACGAGAGAGGTCTGGTGTTATGAAGGTTTCAGACAAATATTTTCTTTATCGTGCCTACGTTTCGATCTTTATTGAGATCATCTTCAGGGCTCAAAGTGTTTGTCTTCTGTGTAATTGTCGACATTACAACATTCTTGTTGGGATGAGAGGGCAAAATTGTTGATAATTTGCCAAAACTAATAACTATTTACAAGCAGCGTGTTTCATTGAACTTCCCCGTCTATTTTTTTCGGATATTTATCGACCAACTTATGCAGATACCTTTTAATTTTCGCCAATTTAAAATAAAATATATATATATATAATGAACGAAACACAAATATTTGTAATTACTGATTTTTGGTCAGAAGTAGATAAAACATTTTCACCTCCGTCTTCACCTTTTCAACTATGAAAAGCTAGATTTTTTGTTGTGGTTCCCTTGTTCTTATGTATATTTAATGTTAAATTGACCAAAATTAAAACGTATAATATATCTTTTTGTACAGCCCTGAAGAAGGTATAATAAAGTTCGGAAACCTTGGAGGAGATTTAAAATTACAAATATCAATCACAACCATTATATCGAGTGTTCTGCAAGGCAGCACCCTTGGCCCCGTTCTCTTTTCACACTACAGATATTCCTGTCAGGCCCGATACTCGGCACTTTAATTGACGTTTCGCCATCCTTTCAACAAACGATTAGTTGAAACAATGTACGATCAGATTCGACGAAACTAAATTCCAGCGCATAACATTCACACCAGGCCGTATCATCAGCAATGCTATCAGCTATTTGAGACTTCACATAGACAAAAGGCTTACTTGGAATCTCCACATTCGACTGAAATAAACTTTTCAATAGGCTACCTGCTCAAAAGATCACAACTCTTACTAGGAAAATTGAACATTACTACAACAAATATAGACGTGAAGAATCAAACATTGGATACCAGGATCTAAATTTTTCAAAAGTATCCAGCCATTGCCGTTAAACATCCTTTGAACCATTAGCTAAGCTCCATCTTTACCTTACTATTCAGACTCACTTCCAAATCTCATTTGTCCTCAGACAACAACTAGTTTAACACCTTTTCATCCCGAACGCTTCCAGACAATCCTCGAGGGATAACAGTGTAATTAAACATTTCACCTCTTTACTATTTGCATGTTATAATACAAAATTCACAACAAAATTGGTTGTCGCACTTTGAAGATTCTGTAGCACAGAAATAAATGAAAAGATTCAAATTTGAACTCTTTGATTTTCTTGGGACCGTCCTTGTACATTATCAGACAATCAAACTTGATAATTGTTTGAAACGACTAAATCTAGTTATTGTAACATCATGGGAAAGTTGGGACAAATTAAAACGAAAAACTGAAGCTTTTATTAACGTTAATGAATTATCGAAAAAACTCTCAATGTATTAATTTTAAAAATTATTTTAATTTATTATTCTGGATAACGTCGATATTCTCTTTCTCTCCTCTCTCTCTCTCTCTCTCTCTCTCTCTCTCTCTCTCTCTCT
>CM077107.1:18362334-18410004 GCA_039619505.1 Cimex hemipterus
TCTCTCTCTCTCTCTCTCTCTCTCTCTCTCTCTCTCTTTTTTTTTAAACGCGACTAGGTCGAATCATCTGCATATTTATATTGATGCTAAATTTAAAAAAAAATCGTTTGTTATTTTTCTATAATTAGGTAATTTATAAACTAAATTAATTTAACTCGACAATTTAACGATAATTAATTTATCAACACACTTTCAAAAAAATATACTGAATTATGTCGAAGCGAGACCTTACAACGATTTTAACGAACAATATTTTAATTAGTGCAGAAATGACGATAAGCCTTAATTGAAAAGCGGTGAAAACAAGCAATTATTACGGAGGTATCGTGAATTGGATCCACTTCGTCTTGCTGATGTTACGCAAGGCAGTTTCGGGCGTCCGTGAACCAAGTGTACATCCTATACCATCCCATCCTCAAACTAACACTCCAAACTTTGCAGACTATACAGCGGTCCTCTCTCTCTCAAAAAAAGGCTCAAATTCAGCCGACAAAAATCCACCCGCATAAAGATCCCTCCTCCAGTCTACTTCAGTCATCCCTCCCAATTGCGGACAAGGTGCGCTACCTAGGATACATTGACAAACGTCAGGCGTTGAATCCCCCCACACGACTGAAACGACAAGAAGTTATTATATATATATTACTTTCACGACTTCTAGACAGACGTTCTAACCTACCTTAAACAAAAGACTACTTTACATCACCCTAATGAAGTCAATATGGACTTATGGACTGGAAGTGCGGGGTTCAGCCAAACATTTGGTTATTGGAAAATAACCTACGCATCCAAAGAGCCCAATCCATCATCCTCAGAAGAATCCTTAATGCTCCCTTTTCTGTGTCCAACGACACTACCCATAAAGACCTTGATATTCCTTTTGTTCAAGAGGTAACCCACTCCCGCTATCAAAAATCTTTCACAAACGTCCCGACCACTATAAATCCTCGAATTCAGATCCTCTCATCCCGACGATCCTTCCGACCCTCTTCGCCGATTAAAAAAGACGATGGGCACGGGATCTTCTATCCAGTGACAATTGAATAAAGAATGGTTAGGAGTACTACCGGTGGGTAGTTTCTCCACTCTTGTTTTTTCTTAATGATTTATTCATACGTTATTGCTAGATACTAAAATACAGGTAGTTGTAATAAACAATAAAAAGCAAAAAAAATCCCTCCTTTTTGCCATTTTTTTTAAATCTATCTATTCTATTCCTAAGGAAAAGTAAAATTAATCTGAACGTTGGGGCACTTATTGGGTCTTCAGTTCACAACTAGCTCAGTTTTCGTTTTAAAGGGCAATTGTATCAATGTTAGGCTTGATATCTTTCAATTAATTAAGGTTTTTAGTCGAGATAAAAAATTCAGTTTCAAGAGCGGGATTCGAACCCATGATCTTCGTCTAGATGCTCTACCGCTTGAGCTATCGTGCCCTGATCTAGTTACACTGACTTTTTTATCTCAACTAAAAAGCTTAATTTTAAAGCTTAAAACTATTTCAAGTAAAACTATTTCATTTTTACTATATTCGATGATTTTTCAACTAAATGAGGAATGAGAATTGACACATAGTTGTCTCATAGTTTAAACGAGTTATTTTCAAAATTATCCTCTTTTATAACTCAAGTTGCTCCCCTTGCGGGGTCCCACCTTGGGAAAACAGGTTTTGCAGTATTGGATTATATTTGATTGTGAATATTCATTCTTGCAAGGAGCATGAAAACATTGAAAATCGGCGGTTCGATGAATGTACATCCCAACCCCCTTCATCCTTAACCTCAATTTATCTATCCGCTGCATGACTTCATCCAACCCTTTGATCGGCAACATGGAATTTTCTCCCTCGATTACTCTCAGGCTCGACATCGCTCAACCGTTTCATTTATTTTCGCAGGTGGGGCCTCGAGGTGAATACATGGGAGCGGATCAATACATTAGGGGTTGGTGGAAACGCCATTTCGTCGGAGCCACCCCATCATCATCATGGCCTCCGGTCGCTCCGCCCTCCTTACACGCAGAGCCACGCACACCGACCCGATTCGCCGGCCGGGGAGGCGGCTGCGAGACGAGTGCATGCACGAGTCATCCGGCTTTCAACAAACGCGTCTCTTCTTTTGTGATTTATGCTAAATTGTTGTTGTTCCCCTATGTAAATACATTTACGAGATGCTGTATATAGTCACAACTTATACAAATGTTAATATTGTAAGTAATTGATTTTTTTAATACATTAAAGCTTGAGATTATATTGAGAAAAATTAACATGGATAATTAATGAAAGGTCTAAACGTACAAAAAATAATTTTAAAGAAAAATCTAGCCTTTAATGAAAAATCGCTTTACATATGCGATTTCAACAAAAATCACAATGTCTTCCAAATATATATATATAAAGGCGATATTAGAGATCATAGATTAAAAAAAAATCCCTTTGTGTGTACATTGAAAAATAATGCGCCGTGTTACATTTTATTGGAGCTTTCTGATTTAAGTATAATGGTTTACCAAATAACAATAAATGTATAGCTTTTAATTGTACTTTTCACTTTTGTGTTTTTTAATTTACGATTTTTGAAGATTTTCTTTTATTCTAAGGGTGACTGGGCGAGCGAAAGAATCGTTAAAAAAAACAATCAATGAATATTCTCGGACAAACATATCATATATGAGGCCTCAACGCCGAATCACGTCCCGAGGAGGGGGTTGAAAAAATTTCAAAATGGGATTATTTGTCTTGTGTACGTCGGGTTTTGAGGCCCCGAACTTAGTAAGTACTTGCTGTAAGAGAAACGTGAATGTTATTTTCCTTTGGTTGATTTCCTTGTGAGGGCGAGCACCTGTTGTGAGCCCCATCAGTTGTGAATGACAATAAAATGTAGTCAGTCGATAATACACGGTTTCCAACCTGTTGTTGCGTTTTTCTTTCCTAGACGACCCTTTACATTCGAACTTTAATCAATTTAGAGTTAGATGATTCAAGAGGAAATATTTTATAAAAAACATCAATTACGTTCCGGTTTGACAGTTGAAGCTGTATGTACGCTTTTCTGTTGAAGTCTTTCAAGCAGTGACACTCCTTCACATCCATCAATCTCTCAAGAATATCACGGCCACGACCGCATCAAATGAAGTGAGGAATGTCAAGACATGTTGGAACAAGAAAACTTTGAATAAGAGGATTGTGGCGAATGTTTGAATTTTTCTGGAAGTTTTTAAAAAAAAATTTTACGAGAGTTCGCAACAGCAGAGGTCATATAAACCCTCAGCCTGAGGGCCTCAGAGTTGCCGGCGTTTTAGAAAAAACGCCCATTTGTAATGCAGGGCGGCTAGATTCGAACCCGGGACTTTTACCCTACAGTAGTAGCGCCGTGTCAGCGCCTAAACCGTTGCTGCTGAAAGATTTTCTATATAAATTTAATAATGTCAATTACAAATTGGATTTGGAGACAATCTGGCTTTTTAGGTTTGAACAGTAGAAGGGACGGTTTAATACTTTTTTCAGCACTTTAGATAGGATGGATTGACTTTTGTGGAAAATGGATGTTTTCGGGATATTCACATCGTTCTCAAGATTTTCATGTAAATAGTAAGTATCGAATAAAGGGATCGGGTATGAAGCATTCAAGGCGATAAAAAAACGCTTCTTCTTCTTCCGTCGATCATTCGGCTATATTTAACGCCTTCCTCAGGAATGTATGGCGATTAGTGACCGTTGGTCGATAATTGTTTAGAAATCGTGAGATGCGGTCTGGTGTGATGTAGATTTCAGAAAAACATTTTCTTTATCGTGCCGATGTTTCGGTCTTTAATGAAATCATCTTCAGAGCCTGGGATTTACAAACATTGTTTACATTTAGGAAGTGGAAAAGTGAATTTATACAATGCAAAATATTTTGTTTTTTATAAGCAACCAATGTATTTCTATTCACTGAAAGTGTTTCTTCTGTGTAATTGTGCCATTCTTGCGTGTCGTGTTGAGAGTGCCAGTGAGATTTTGCTGTTTTATGTTTATGTTTATTTATGCAGTTGGATTTTAAAGGGGTGGGGAAGGAAGTCGATATAGAAAAGACATTTCCGTCTCAGGCGTCGGCTTCTTTGTGGTGAAAAGAGCCGAAGAAGGGAAAAGTTGAAAGTTATAAAAAAAACTATATTTTGCATTGTATAATCCGAGAGCGCCCACACGACATATAAGAATGGCGGCACAATTACACAGAAGACAAACACTTTGAGCCCTGAAGATGATCTCAATAAAGATCGAAACGTTGGCACGATAAAGAAAATGTTTTTCTGAAACCTACATCACACCAGACCGCATAAATTATTGCTAAATAAATATCGATTAACGTCACTAAATACCATATGTAGCAAAGGTACATCAATTACCTTTGGTAAAGGAATGTCTAATGAATTGTTAAATTTGGTTAGGAATAGACCGTCTAATTTGAATTTTAAAATTGCATTTAGACACAAGAACAATCTCAGAGCCCATGTTTTTTGAAATTGAAGCCCCCAGTTGGAAACACTCTTACACAGTAGGAAGCCAATTGTTTCTACTTTTTTGTTCAATTTGGATGTTACCAAAAATAAATAAAATACCAGCTAAAAGCCATGTTTATTCAGTCGTACATTTTGCTTTCGGCCTAAAGCGTAAATATTGAATACGGGCATTGATTTTTACTTAAGAACTCCAGCATTTAATTTGTTTATATTTTATGTGGATTTAATTCTTAAGGAACTTTCAGCACTGCCATTATTACTTTGCCTGTTATGTCCATTTTTGTGTAAACATATTTGTACATTTTTTTGATATTGAATTGGTCGAAACCGTTGATTTTCATTCATTCATTGATGAATAAAACATAATCTATAGGTAAAATCTTCCCAAGTAAAACTAGATCTACTTTAACTCGATGATTTGAAAAAAAATGAGTTAAGGTCAAATCATAAAAACGGTAAAGGCCTACCAAACTCAATGTGGGAATTATTAAAATACCTTTCTGACAGCATTACTTCCCGACTTTCTGATTGGTGAACTTGGATAAAATGACACATTACAATTGATTTTTTTTAAACTTTAATAATAGAAATGTGTAGTAGGATTAATGACTTTTTACGGATCTTGAGATGCGGTCTGGGGTGATATAGGTTAATAAAAACGTTTTCTTTATCGTGCACGTTTCGACCTTTATTGTGATCATCTTCAGAGCTCAAAGTGTTTTCTGCGTAATTGCGTCATTCTTGTGTGTCGTGTTGAGAGTGCCCACACAATGACACAATTACTCAGAAAACGTAGAAATTACGTGGAAATTTTGAGTCCTGATGATAAGAATTCATGATGTCACAACATAAAGAAATACTTTTTTTTCTTTTTCATTTATTAAATTATTATTATTAGTTTTTAAGGGCGTTTAATAATAATAATAGAGAAATGCATAAATAATAAATTAGGAGTTACGATGTTAAACATGTATCTAAATAATCTTTGACATACATATTAATCATTACATTAAAAGTTTTTACTTTTTCACTATTACGATAATATTTAGTTGTTTGTTTGGAAATCGTGAGATGCGGTCTGGTGTGACGGAGGAAGAAAAGCATGTTTTCTACGTGCCACGTTTCGAGCTTTATTGAGATCATCTTCAGCCCCTCAAATTATTTGTTTTCCATGTTAATGTGTCATTCTTGTGTGTCGTGTTGAGAGTGGGCACTCGGCTACAAAACAAAAACTTTGAAACGTTGACACGATAAAGAAATGTTTTTGTAAAACCAACATCAAACCAGCCTGAACCTCACATTCTCCAAATAAATAATCATTCATCACAAATACAATAATCACAACTAGTCATTATTGACCTTATCTTTAAAGACCATGTTTGGAAAAAAAATTCTTTATCGTGCCAACGTTTCGATTTTTATTAAGATCATCTTCAGGATTCGATGTGCTTGTTTTCCATGCAGATGTGTCATTCCTACCTGTCGTGTTGAGATTGCCCACTCGGGCAAGAATGACAGATCTACACAGAAAAGAAAGACTTTGAGACCTGAAGATGATCTCAATAAAGCTCGGAACTTCGGACGATAATGCAGATGTTTTGTTAAAACTACGTCACTCCAGACCTCACCTCTCGATCTCGAAATAATCTTGAATAATAGAATGATAGCTTTGGTAGTACCGTTCCATTGGAAATGTGCATTATTTTGGACAAATGGCCGACTTGTGAAACATTTGTCGTAAATGTCGAGGGTCATTTCCACCCCGTGCTTCCCAGCATAAATCACGCCTTTTTCAGCAAGGATAAGAACGGCGATTCCAGTTGCGCCCCTTCGGTGTTTTGCGCTTACAAATCGCTGCTCTGTTTTTTCCTGTGTTTTTTACTCTACCCGTCCGACTTAATTAACCGGTAACGGGTTGTAAAAGAACAGTCGGAACGGCAATTCTAGTGTGGATTCCCACAGAAAAAATTATAACCTATATTCAATTGGAATGTTTCCCGTTCGTTCATAACTGTTTATATTAAATCAATTAAAGTTCGTGGTCCGATTTTTTCAATTAATTAATCTTTATTTAAGATATTGGTTGAAATTAAAAAGTCGGTGTCACGAGCGGGATTCGAACCCACGACCTTCGGCTAAATACGACGTTTTTCAACCACTTGACCTATCGTCGGAAATAACGTCCAGTTCTACAATTAGTGTCCGAGTGGATCACGACAGCTCAAATAGAAGAGCAGCAGCGTATTTAGCCGTAGGTCGTGGGTTCGAATCCCACTCGTGACACTGACTATTTTATTCTCAACCAATACCTTACATAAAGACTGTGTTTATATTGCTAAGTTTAAATATACTTTACAACAAAACCGTCATAAATAGATTCCGCCTGTCTACTTTATTTATTTCAGCTCACATCATTTACTACGTTAAAAATGCAAAGCAAATTTCTAAAAGATATTGTATTCTAAAGGTATTGTATTAAAACTTTGTTTTTTAAATCATCAATCAGATATTTCTCAACTAGTTCGCAAGTTTTAGAAATACGATCATAAATTTCTTTACCTGTATCTTCTTCGATGAGCCGTTGAAACCAAAATGGTTAACTTTAATTTAAAACTTTTGCCACAGTACGGTCCGACATTGCTGATAGATACGGTAATAAATGTTAACACTTTCATTAGTTCTAGTTGTCCTTGTTAATAACGATACAGTTTTTAAAAATGATTTACGAAGTAACCTACTTTTTTTAAACCATTTTTTTATAGCTTATATTGTACAACGAAAAAATACCCATGTAATAAAAGTAAACCTTGCAATCTATATATGCCACCTAAATCTGTTATTCCGAAATAAGTATTAGGAGAAATACGACAGGTTCGTAAAAAAAATTCACCTGGTCATGATTGACAACAGCTGAAGTTATCCACAAACTTACAAAAAACCTGTAGCATTTCCGAGTTTTTTATGTAATATAAAGAACCAACTTTTTCTATAGAAACTTGCTTTTATTATAGAAGTCCTAAAGTCACATAACAATTTAAACCTCCCTTCGTCCTAGCAATCTATTAAAAACTAGCCCGTTCTCTTCATAAATGAGCTTACGGTGTTACAGCTTCTTTACTGCAGCTGCACGTACGTTGGCGGTAGCTCAGTGGAGAAGGGAGAGACAAGTGATGGTCGGTGAGGAGGTGAAAGTTTATTTACAGGTGTTATGTTCACTCATCCACTCTCACCTGACCACGGTCACCAGGGACGGGAGGAGTTCCCTTCTGAGCACTGCAGCTGTTCAGCTTATTGTACTATACCCTGGCTCCATTTTTGGGGGAGGGCTCACAACACAAAGTGAACTTGAGCCCCCGTTTTTAGATTTTAATTTGGAGTGTTTGATAGTTGAATACCATATGTCCACATAGGTTTTGTGACTTGTTTATATAATATTTTATTTTGTTTAGAAAGATTAGAGTTTGTGCCCTTTTTTTCTTCACGTGTTCTTTCCATCTCAGCTCGGCATCTAAGGTCATTCCCAGATACTTAGCTGTATTGCTGTATGGTTTAGTAGTTCCATCGATTGCGAACGATGTCCATCTTTTTGTTTGTAAAGATTATATGAACTGATTTATGTTGATTTAGCTTGATTTTCCATTTTTTTGTCCATTCTGTATCTCATTACATGCATTTTGGAGGATTTTGGTTGAATGGTTGATAGTCGGTCCTAGTGATATCATCGCTGTGTCATCTACAATTTTTACTCCATCTATTTTCAGAAAATCACCGGCGTATTACAAATAAAGCAGTGGACCTAATATGCTACCTTGTGACACTCCTACATTTATTGTTTTTAATTTTGAATCTTCTTGTTTGACACTAGATGGTAGATGGATGGATACCAGGGACTGGAGGAGTTCCCTTCTGAGCACTGCAGCTATTCAGCTTATTGTATTATAATACCTTGGCTCGATTTTTGGGGGAGGGCTCACAACACAAAGTGAACTTGAGCCCCCGTTGTACCAGTGTTCTTCCATCAAAGAAACTCATTTTTGAAGGAGGTTGGGACCAGGTTCAGGGTAGCTGAGATCCGGTCCCGCCCCTTCCCATTGATGAGTGCCGTGTCAATTTCTTTTAATTGCGGCCACAGGTCCCCTTAGGCGCCAGAAAAATTCCAGAGGCGACGGTGGGGTTCGAACCCACGACGAGGATCCCAAACCACACACGCGCATACACTTTAAAAAAAAAAAAAAAAGAACAATATGTTCTTTTCGTCGCGGAGACCACCTCTTCCTCAGAACGTCTATACCCAACTGTCTCTCCTTGCTTTTTTTTTTCTTTCTTTTTCTTTTTCTTCCAATGGCGGACCCAGTGCCACCTTGATCAGCATCTTACAGGCCGCGAATTGCTTCCTGCATCTCGCGCTTCTCTTCTCGGTTCATCCCGCCACTATTTAAACTTTATTGTGAGGAATTAGGTGATATGAAGGATGTTCTTGAGCTTCCACATTAAACTAGTATACTTTTTTACCATGCCAAACCCTGCACAAAAGCATAATCAGGTAATTAAGTACTTTTATAGATAGGTATGTTAGCTTAGTTTTACCCTAATATATGTAGGTACAGTTATGATATTTATTTAATATGTGGTCAAATAGAAATATAAAGTAAAAGCATTAAAAAAAGATAGATTGCTAACGTCATTAGTAGGAGGAGTGTAACTCATAACTGTTATGACTTTTTGTTTAGAACGAGTTTAGTTTAGCGGTGATAGCATAAAATTCGCGAGTACCCGTGAGACTGACTCAGAGTCGCGTTAAGCCAACTTATAGCTTGAAGAATTAGTGGTCTTGGTGGGAAAAGGTATAGAATTAAGGTCAGACTCGACCAGGGTTCGTCGTCAGGACTGTGTAATGATGATAATTCGTTTGTAGAAGGCTAGGGCCTCTGAAAGACAGCGTTGCCACGGAAGGTTCCGCTCTAATGGATATGCTCGACCGTACGGTACTTCCTCAGGATCGCCCCTCCCTCGGCTGGCTAACCGGCTTCATCCTCCGGCCGAAGGGGCTTTGTTTACCATTGGCTTCGGGCCGATCAACAGCCCGCTGCGAATCTTCGCCCGTCCGGTTGCGCACATTGGGAATACCGCTGAAAAGGTGAGTTTTGATTAGATTTGACGAATTGTTTCCTAAAACTGGCACCGTTACCGGTCCTACAACCGCTCCTGGATTGCATGCCTTCTTAAAACTTCGTTTATCACTCGAATTTGTAACACAAAAACTATTGTGATTCTTACTTTGTCAACTATTTTTTCAAAATGTTTTTGATCAAACGCAGGTTCTTTTACAGTTATGTTGTCATTTGTTCAATGTAGCTTTGTTTCCGATTATTTCGCGTTTTCTTGGTCTGCCAGACGCATTTTGGTCCCTCTCAATGTTAGATTGCGGATCTGGCCAAAACAGGGTAGAAGTCTTGAAACCTTCTATCTTTCTGACAACCCTCTAAAGAACGCATGACGAAGTTTCAGAGATTTCAGTTAATAAGAAACAGTTTAAAATCCTAATTTCCCAATTTTTCATTATCACTGACGTGTGTGGTGTTTAGTGACCGTTAGACAATGATAACTTGGAGATCGTGAGATGCGGTCTGGTGTGACGTAGGAAGAAAAGCATTCCATTATCGTGCCACGTTTCGAGCTTTATTGAGATCATCTTCAGGGCTCAAAGTGTTCGTTTTCCATGTAAATGTGTCATTATGGTGTGCCGTGTTGATAGTGGGCACTCGGATACAAAACAAAAACTTTGAGCCTGAAGATGATCTCAATAAAGATCGAAACGTTGGCACGATAAAGGAATGTTTTTCTAAAACCAACCGCATCTCACAATCTCCTAATGAATAAGCTTTATTCACAAATTGACCTTATTTTTAATGTCTATAATATTTTTGAAAAATTAACAGCGTATTTTCTTACATATCACATTTTTACTTTTGGTCTTTCTACTTTTATTTAATATATGGGCCGACCAACCTTCATGACTTGCTATTTTTCGTCGGGTGTACCGATACAGGGGCCCATCTTATTGCAAATATAATTCTTTTTTAACTTCGGGGTGTTTTTTTGAAAAAACCCTCTACCTTTACTTTGCGCTTACACCTTTGTGCGCAGTGTCAACACATAAATTCGCGCGACCACCGACGCCACTTTGTATCATATTTTATTGTGCTGAAGTTAACTTTAAATTTTCTAAAAATCAAACTGAAAAAAGGTAATTTTTAATGAGGCAGTAAAGAGCTAATTAAAAATGTGCAATTAGGAAAAACCTTAAGATCTTCAGGAGACTTCAGAGCTGTTAGCAAATAACTTTATTTTGTAACAGTCCAGTGGATTAAGGTTGTGGTCAGTAAAACAAATAATGCTTTCGACGATATATTTAATTCAGTTTTATAAGAGAACGATATGTTAAAACTGTCCACTCTGAAGAAGACGAAATATATCGTCGAAACTTCGACGTTCATACAAAAGATTATTTATTATCCTGATCACCACCCTCAGTTAAATTTTAAGTTTAATACATGCGTTGTAAATAAAATTCTGCAAAATTGGTAAACTTTACGCCCAGCTCAAATCAATTAAAATGAAAACTCTTACCAAACAGGCTTAAAATTTACAAAATTTCAACGTTTTTACGTGTTCAGTAATTTTTTTTTCATACATCTCGTAAAGTCACCAAATGACGTTCCAAGTTGGAAGAGAACAATGGACGATCATAATAAAATTACTTCTGAGGCAAATGATCTTATGATGGCCATGCTCTGGAAACAGGTTATTCCATGCGAATCCCTAAGATTTAATATAAACGGGGAGTTTTAATTAGACTTTTCTCATTATGAGCAGTGCGATCCCCAAAGTTTTATTAACGCCAACGGACGCTTTATTGCAAAAGATCAAAAGCTGGATATAAACAGGAAAACTTAAAAGATCTTTATTGATTTTTTATATAATAACAAGCAAAAAAAACATTAGTTGTTAAATCTAAGTAAATAGTTTTTTTTATATAATGAATATTTCGAGGAATAAATTGAAAATATGTATTCAGGCTAGACTTTTTTGAGAGGGTTTTGAATATGGTCAATAAATCTCTTTAATTCTTCGGGCACAAACTCTTCTCCCCATTAAATGTGAAAACTTTTTTTTTTTTTGGGGGGGGGGTTGAATTCGGGAAGAAAGACAATAAAAATGAACTCTCGCTAATCAGTTTTCGCATTTCAAAAGTTTGACGTTTCAATTAAAACTGTGATTTCGTACAATTGTTAACGTCAGAAGAAAATAATCCCAAACAAAACATAATTCTTGAAAGATGGAAGTTTATATTTTTTTTTTAAACCACAAATCACTGGTGAAGACTTAGTAGAAAACTTTTCATCATTTTGGTTCTTATCAAGAAGATTGCGAAAACATTTTATTAGGAAGATCGTTAATATACGTCTTATTAAAAGTAAAAATAATTAATTCTACATTTATTTTATTATTTTTTTAATATACGTTCCCTTGTTTGTCGGGTGCCGGCGGAAAATCTAATCATACCATGGTGCCCGTATGCCGATGGGATGGAAGATAAACCTCGCTCTAACGGGAATAAATTCAAATGCCAAAGGCGTTCATAAAATGCCGGGAATATTTAGCATGATGATGATGTTGAAAAGAGACTAAAAATGGAATTATGTTCCTCAATCGCTGCAGCCTGTTTATTGTACTTTTTTAGTTTTTTGGCAGTGTGATTCGATCTTTTGTAGTAGATTGACTGTCGTTACAATTCCTTTCTCTGATTTGTCTTTGTATCCCACGTTTCCATTGATCGGTTGGTTCAGATTCGAAGATGATAAGGGTGGCTGTTTCCTCCTCCTCATTGCATAACCTACAAACGAAGTAGTGTATGTTTTCTCAGATTCCAGTCCTATCATTTCTCTGAGTTTGGCCCTTTCCAATTGCAGGGATGATTTTGCATGTGATGGTTGTTTTAACATAAGTTTACTATGTCCATCGCCTCTAGAGTTTATCCACTTCTTCTTTTGTATTTTTTATATGTGATAGAGTATTCTGTGTTCGTTTTTGTTATCCCAATATAGGTTCAGCGTGTCTGTTGGTTCATAACCCAAAATTCCTTTTAGGCCCTTTTACCTACGATAGCATCTGGTTTTGAGTTCCTCTAGGTTTCTTCTAGTAACCTTCTTCTTCTAATTTGACGGCCAACGAGTATTGTTTGCACCAGCAATTTGTTTTGGTGTTAAATAATAAATTAATTCATGCTCTACTGGAGGGTCCGGGGGGTGTCCCACTGCACAATAATTACTACTACTATTCATACTGTTCAATTGCACGTTTGGTGTCAGGAAACAAAATTGAAATGCTCCAAATTAATCACTAATAATTCCATGGGCTCACGGGATTCGAACACAGCACCACTAGCATGTCAATTATGATACTAGATTTGGCCGCAAAGTTTTCCATTGGTAAGGCCAGTTTCACAAAGCGAAGCTGGGAATTTTAAGTTAACAATGAAAATTCGTTAAATTCATTAGAATTCGTGGTCCGATTGACCTAATAACGTTTTTCAATTAATTAATCTTTATATAAGACATTGGTTGAGATTAAAAAAAGAAGAAAAAAGTCAGTGTCACGAGCGGGATTCGAACCCACGACCATCGGCTTCGATCCACTCGGATACTAACTTCCCATCTCAACCCCACCTTTCGAATTTGAGATGGGACATTTCTGTCCGAGTGCATCGGAATCACGATAGGTCAAGTGGTGGAGAACAGCGGATTTAGCCGAAGGTCGTGGGTTCGAATCCCGTTCGTGACACTGACATTTTTTCAACCAATGCCTCATATAAAAATTCTTATTTTAAAGATTATATAAAGAAAACTGTGTAGACATTAGTGGCCGTTAATCGATAATTATTCAGATATCGTGAGATGTGGTCTGGTGTGATGTAGGTTTCAGAAATTTACAAACGTTTACATTTAACAACTTTTGCAACATCGTCTGTTAAATGTAAACAACGTTTGTAAATCCCAGGCCCTGAAGATGATTTCATAAAAGGTCGAAACGTTGGCACGATAAAGAAAATATTTTTCTGAAACCTACATCACACCAGAATGCATCTCACGATATATGAATAATATAGAAAAATGAAAATTCAGTACAACATAGAATATTAAATTTTGAATTTAAAAAACCGGAAAATTACTCACTAAAAAAATTGTCGTTCCTTCATAAATTTGAAGTAACATTTTTTACATCCTTTCTTGTTTAATAAACCAATCTTGTTTTGCAAATATGAATTAAAATATTGATTATGGCGCGTGTTGTTAATGTTAAATTTTTTTTTTCATTCTTCTCCCAAAAGCTGAAACCTCTCTATAGCGGAGAACAATTCTTTTCCTTCGAGGGGCGCGTTATAGAGAAATTTCCCTGTACGACACAAAACCCTTTCAGCCGGAATATGCGATTCTCAAAAATACTTTCTTGATTTTAATCGAGACATTTCTATAATTAAGTTTTTCCTGAACATTCCAGAGAAAAATATAACTTGACCGATGAAAGGAGTGAGTAATCCCGGTGGAGCGTTTTCGGTGAGATGGCGTTCCAGTTCAAGTGCAACTATTTTTGCACCGTCACGACCAAGTTCGAAGCGTTGCGATGTCATGGAAGAAACGGCTCAATGGCCCTTTCATTAAATACTAGCCGGTTTTCTTTGACGGATGCGTTTAATTGGGCGATCCCTCCAAGGCTTTTATGAGGGGAACATTAAGTTGGAATTGCCGGCAACTCGTAAAAATTCTTCTATGAGTGAAGCCCCCGACTTAAAACAGGCTACTTCGAATTGACAAAAACATATTTCTCAGAAAATATGAAAACTAAAACGAACGTTTTGTTTTCATTAGCGACAGATTTGTACGCATGTCGTCTTAGATTTTGTATACTTCATAGTATAATAAAAAAATGTTTAGTGACCGTTAGTCAACGAGTATCCGGAGATCGTGAGTTGACGTCTGGTGGGAAGTAGGTTTAGAAAAACATTTTCTTTAAATTGCCAACGTTTCGATCTTTACTGAGATCATCTTCAGGGGATTCATCAACATTCTAATGTATATAAATTATAATTCCAACTACTTT
This sequence comes from Cimex hemipterus, assembly GCA_039619505.1. NCBI lineage: Eukaryota > Metazoa > Arthropoda > Insecta > Hemiptera > Cimicidae > Cimex > Cimex hemipterus. The sequence goes on from CM077107.1 coordinate 18,376,995, forward strand.
TCAACAAACGTTTTATTTAGTTGTTCGTTGGGAAATCGTGAGATGAGGTTCTGAGAAAAACATTTTCTTTACGTACCAACGTTTCGACCTTTATGGAGATCATCTTCAGGGCTCAAAGTGTTCGTTTTCCATGTAAATGTTGCATTCTTGTGTGTCGTGTTGAGAATGAGCACTCGAGTACCAAACTAACACTACCTGTTGATCTCAATAAAGATCGAAACGTTGATACGATGAAGAAATGTTTTTCTAAAACCCGCTGCATCTCACAATCTCCAAATAAATAATCATTTATCACAAATAATCATTATTATTGACCTTATTTTTAAAGACCATGTTTACAAAAAATTTTCTTTATCGTGCCAACGTTTCGATCATTATTGAGATCATCTTCAGGGTCGATGTGTTTGTTTTCCGTGTAGATGTGTCATTCCTATCTGTCGTATAGAGATTGCCTGCTCGCACAAGAATGACACATCTACTCATAAAAGAAATACTTTGAGCTCTGAAGATGATCCCTATAAAGCTCGGAACGCGAACGATAATGCAAATGTTTTGCTTAACCTAGATCACCACATCTCATGATCTCCAAATGAAAGAAAGTTAGTTTTTATGTGAAATGTAATTTCGATTTTGAAATCTACTAGACCGACTTTGAACAGATTTTTTATATAGTCCTAATGTTCATAGAAAAGATATTGCAATTTTATCTGCTACTGTGCATTATTGATGAACTGGTAATAGCTCTCCTCTGCTTCCTTCGTCTTTAACAAACAACAAAATAAATTTTTAAATAAGAAGTGATCTTTCGATTACAATCGTCAAATTTTACCTGACCAACGTTTAAATAATTACAACCGAAAATTCATGAAGTCAGAACATAAAGTAATAGAGTTAAAAACTATTTCTTTTTTGCGTTTATCAAGCGACAAAAATAATCTATTAAACTCTAATTTCTCGAGCCAATTAAGCATAATTGTGTATAAAATAAAAGTAGAAAGACCAAAACGAAAAATGTTATATATAAAAAAATACGCTGTTACTTTTTAAAAAATAGTATGGTCTTTAAAAATAAGGTGATTAATGATTATTTATTTGGCCATTGTAAGATGCAGTTGGCTTTAGAAAAACATTTCTTTATTGTGCCAACGTTTCGAGCTTTATTGAGATCATCTTCCGGGCTCAAATTGTTCGTTTTCCATGTAAATATGTCATTCTTGTGCGTCGTGTTGAGAGTGGGCACTCGGGTACAAAAGAAAAACTATGAGCCCTGAAGATGAACTCAATAAAGATCGAAACGTTGGCACAATAAAGAAATGTTTTGTAATTGGCTTTTTTACGTTGATTATTTGCATTGAAATGATCACATCCGGTGCCGGAAACCGTTGAAAGATCGAAACTCGAGAATGTGACCAGTGGCCGCTGAAACGCGCCTCGGCGAAAAATGGGAACTGGTGAAGAAGAAGAAGGATTTAAAAAAAAAATCAAATCTCCCGAACCACCCCACGTATTGACGCGCGTCTAGCAGTAAAGAATTTATTAAAGAGAAAAAGTTAATTATTCAAATTCAAAGATAAGTGAGAGTATTTAAAACCAAAACGCAGATTCCCCGAGGTTTTGTTTCGACTGAACATTAAAATAATAGGAGTTTCAATTTGTTTTAATTTATTATCACGTACTGAGTACAAATGTACGCCGATATTCCAACATACAGATCGTAACAAATTATCATGCTGAACCGGAGCCACTTTTGGCCATTTTTTCACTAATTATATTTATTAGATATCAATTATTATTTTTATTATTTTTAATTTTTAAGCAAAGAAGGTTGAGGAGGAAAATCAGTGTAGGGTGCGAGCCCGTGAGATGTCTTCGTGTGGTCTGCATGGTCGTGGACTTACAAACCCACGTTTAAAATCAAGTTTTATGTGAGATATGTTCTTGTTTTTGTAAACTACATTTATATTTTAAAATTATATTCTCGTGATAACTTACGAGACCATTATTAATTTTAATATCGTAAGATAGTAAGATTTTTTCCCTCTGGTCTGGAGGGTCATGAACAAGGAGTTGGCTGAAATCTCGAACCGATCCGAGTCAATCCAAAATAATTAGTAATTAACAAATTATAAGTCCATACTCCTTACCGTGAAGACATATTAACATGTAGTGCATCTCATTAAAAAAAATGTGTATAGATTATTATTCAAATATCGTGAGATGCGGTCTGGTGTGATGTAGGTATCAGAAAAACATTTTCTTTATCGTGCCAACGTTTCGATCTTTTATTGAGATCATCTTCAGGGCTCAATAAAAGATCGAAACATTGGCAAGATAAAGAAAATGTTTTTCTGATACCTACATCACACCAGACCGCATCTCACGATATTTGAATAATTATCCGTTAACGGTCACTAATCTCTACACAAGTGTATAGATTTTTTTTTTTTTACCAGTGAACGTAGTTAGCATTCTAAAGCACAATATTCAGGTGAGAGGAAGGGTTAGAAAGTCCAGTCGGGGGTGCGAATCGAACCCACTCGGCCTCAGCAGGCCATATTTTCCCAACAAAAATCTTTTTTAGCAAATTATTTATGAGATGGATCAAATCTGCCAACATTCACCAAACACTTATCCTTATCAAGGATTTCAGATTCCGATCATTCCGTTTGTTTTATTTTCCGTACATCTATTGGTTGAAATTTAAAAAAAAAACACAAAATTTGAAAACTGGTAAAAGGTGTCTGATTAAAAGCAATCCGAGAGAAGTGAATACCGTGGGTCAGTTTGGATCCAGCAATCATTCCATCCGCCACGCTATCTATTTTTTTAATCCAATTTTACGGATAATGATGTTTTTGTTTTATAGAAAATTCAGGTAACGGTAGACACCCTTAAAAACCGTTCATCGCAGCTTTTTATCCTTGATATTCTTTCAATGTTGATTTTTCTCTTTATTTTGATCAATGGTAAACGTTATAGAAGTTGTATGTAATTTGACAAATGACATGCTTCCCCTCGTTAATTTTTAAGTACAATCAAAGATGGTGACCTCGGGGCGAATCCAGTGGAAATCATTGCGTCTAACGGTGTAAATACACCAAATCCTACGGGTTAGCAGTTCGTGCAGTGACCGTGTCAGAAGGAAGTGCCAGTTAATTATAATTCAAGCCCTATCCAACTATTGTTGACCGGCTTCCGTCACGGCTACACGTCACCACGGCGTAAATTATTCGACATCGTCCGATCCATTTGAGCCTGTTTTTACCGTGGAAAACCGCCTTGCGGTCGGGTCCTATTCTCGAAAAATCCGACCGCTACCTTTTGACCGAGAAACCCCCAAACCGTGGTTATTTCGTTTATCCTTTTTGCCGGGGGTTAGGCCGCTTAATCACCATACAAATTAAAAAGTGTGAGGCAAGTTCAAAGTCGGTTTTCACGCTTCAGAACACAGAACTCGCATATAACCAAGGATATTTTATTTGTGCCTTTTTTCGCCATTTCTCGTTCTGAATGATCGATTTTAGTTGAACTACAATTAAGGCGATTGTACTTGTCATACCAAAGGTTAAAAAATTCTTCTCGACTCAATTTTTTAAGCAGTTCCATTTTATAACACAGTTTGTAAAGCTTAAAGCTTAATTGACTGTAACATTGTAAAAAACTCGGTTTTAGTTAATTTCAAAATCAATACCACTTTATAATTTCATTTGTAAGGGCATACATATATATAGTTTCGTCATTTACCATCATTCTTGCCCGTCTGGTTCACTGGATTTGTCAAGCGTGGTTTGGCTGTATAATTTTTTTTTACACCCTACTTATATTAGTGAAATGTAAACAATGTCTAAGACTCCCAGGCTCTGATGATGATGTGAAAAAATAAACAAATTATACAATGATAAAAAAAATTTTAGAATAAAAAATGGATTTTTACAATTTACAATTGTAAAAAATCATTTTTTAATCTAAATTTTTTTAACATTGTATAATTTGTATTTAATCTAAATTTTTTTAGCATTGCATAATTCTTTTTTACATCCTACATGTATTTGTGAAACGTAAACAATATCTATGAATCTCAGGCTCTGATGATGATGTGAAAGAAATCAACAAATTTATACAATGCTGGAAAATTTTAGATTATAAAGAAATTATACACTGCTAAAAAAAATTAGATTAAAAAAAAGTGGATTTATACAATGTACAATTGTATAAATTAATTTTTTTTTAATCTAAAATTTTTGTTAGCATTGTGTAATTTGTTTTTTATCTAAATTTTTCTAGCATTCCATATATTTTTTTCACATCCTACATCTATTTGTAAAACTTAAATAATGTTTATGTATCCCAGGCTCTGAAGATGATCTCAATGAAGATCGAAACGTTGGCCCGATAAAGAAAATGTTTTTCTAAACCTACACCAGGTTTTTCTTAAATGTGAAATTTATTTAAATGGATTTTTACAATGTAAAAATCTAATTTTTGGTGTATTTCTAAGACGTTTTATCGTAAGAAATTTTTTGAAGTTGACTTCTGGGAGTTTGATTATATGTGATACACGTTTGTATTTTACCTTTAGTATTTCTAATTGTAATGATTTAAAAAGCCATCAACCTTAGTTAAGCCTTTATTGTCGAGTAAATTTTACTATGTGTTGTACGTATGTATTCGTATCGAGTACACATCAAGGTGAAAGTATTGTTCTATTCCCGCCATTCAAGAGCGATGTTGTTCTGTCGTCATGACGTGGAATCATAGAGAACTCCGTTATGAAATTATCTCTCAGCGCTACAGCTTTAAAATAACGGAGAAATGCTCGTTCTCGCAGCAAGAAGAATGTTGCTTCGCCTTTGAAAAAAACTAACCCTAAATAAACTACGTGTAAAAAAATGTAATAAAAGTCAAAGTTCAACCGTTTTTAATTCAGATACTTCAGCCACGAATGGAAACCGTTTTGTATTATAAGTGAAAAACTTTGTGAGTAGTCGGGGATTTTTTAAATTGAGAAGTTAACTTTGATATTACCCCTTTATATAATTTAACTAATTCATTAACCAATATAAATAACTTTCTGAAAAGTTAGAAAAAGTGTTACAGTACAATGATGCATATAGTATTCATAATTGACGTTATTAATCATTTTAATTAATTATATATTGTTATTTGCTAAGTCTTCGACGATATGAAAATGACAGGAGCAGGATTCGAACCCACGACCTTGTCTCGACAGCTCAAAGGGTTAGAGCACGGCGTATCGAGCCGAAGGTCGAGGGTTCGAATCCCTCCCGTGACAGTAGCTTTCTCATCTCAACCAAGTTCACAGATAGATAGATAGAATGTGTAGAGATTAATGACCGTTAATCGATGATTATTCAGATATCGTAAGATGCGGTCTGGTGTGATGCTCAGAAAAAAAAATTTTTATCGTGCCACGCTTCGACCTTTATTGAGATCATCTTCAGGGCTCAAAGTGTTTGTCTTCTTTGTACTTCTGCCATTCGTGCGTGTCGTCTTGAGAGTGCTTTATTTCAATGAAATCGCCATCTGACTTATTCAGACAACTCAACAAAGTAGAATCAAGCGCGTACTTGTATTAAAATTTGGGATACTTATCACCACAGCATTGTCCACTAAAACAAAACTTTGATTGATTTATGTCCTTAAAAATGTACAATTTATTTTATCTTGATAAAATTTGATTGTCACTTTAGGCCGCCTAGTCTCACCGTCTTAACCTCTACGCGCTGGCATTTCACCCAGAGTAAGTGCTCTCCATGATTAAAGCTAAAGAATCCTTGATGTTTAGCCATCAAATTAATTTATCTTTTATTACGATACCACATACTTTTATTACATCAGACGGATAATTGTTTCGAAATTCCGCTTGGCTTACCAGGTAGGCATATAAATTTCCATTTGCGCTTGATGGAAGAGGAAACAATTCGTTGAAAACTGATTGAACCGAGTGCGGGATCCGTCCAAGTAGCCGAAGCAGTTGATTGATCGGAAGCCATTACATTCTTTGAAGAGTCAGTATGGGCCGGCATTACCGATTATTCACGCCGAGTGGCTCCTTTCGGCGACGTGGTCTTTCACCGTTTCTTCCACGTTGCCTCGCCGCCCTTGAATCCGTTCCGCCCTTTCAATTTCGACATCAACCCCGGCGTACCGAGTGGGTGTCGCCGACGACGACGACGATGAGAAAGAGGGAAAAATCATAAATCTAATAACAGAAAATGTTATTGTTCGACGGAAGTGGCGATCTCGAAGGTTCACCGAAGCGGTGATGTGAAAAACCGACGAGATCTCCTGAACGTACAATGACATTGCAAGATGTACAGCGCATTTCAAGCTTGAAACCCCCCTCAAAAGAAAATAATATAAAATAGAATGTTTGTACGGAAATTACTTATTTTTATCCGACTCGGATTAGCCCTTTGACTTTGTACCTCTATGGTCCGTTCAATCTCGCTATTTTTTACGTTCTAATTTGTTCAAAGAGAATTGTTTTTGGAGCTTAAATTAAACAAATCAAAAAGCTAATATATCTAGAAGTGCTTTAGCTCAGAAACATGAACAGCAACAAGTCAGAGAAGGAAGCCGTTGGCACATCACTATGATCAGATCGATGAAATCTATGTGAGGCCAGGAGGTCGTCCCTGGACCGTTTTCATTTTCCTGCGAAGATTATTAGGTCAACTGGTAGATAAAAGATTTTTGACAAAGAAATTTAATGTATGGTGATTAATGACCGTTAATCGATATTATTCAGAAATCGTGAGATGCGGTCGGGTGTGAGGTAGGTTTCAGAAAAACATTTTCTTTGTCATGGCAACGTTACGATCTTTATTGAGATCATCTTCAGAGCCTGGGATTTACAAACATTGTTTACATTTAACAACATAAATGCACTTTTTTCCACATCCAAAATGTATTTGTTAAATGTAAACAATGTTTGTAAATCCTAGGCTCTGAAGATGATCTCAATAAAGATTGAAACGTTGGCAATATAAAGAACATGTTTTTTTGAAACCTACCAGTCCGTATTTCGATTTAAGTTGGATCGGGGTAATTTGTGTCAGGATTGGTCTAAATGGATAGTCTATTGGATCGGTATGGACGGTATGGTTGAAACCATAGAAAATGTCATTTGGTCATTTGTACTGAGGAATTTGTGGAATTCGTACTCATTTCCAAATAGAGGCCTACAGGGATGGTCTTTCTAGCGGTGGTTTTACAATCTGTGCGTTTAAGCCGCGGACGGGGCTTCGACTTCACTCCTGTTTTCTAAACGTTTCCTGTTTTGCTGAATTTTTACAACGAAGTATCACTAGAGTGAGTGTTTGTTAGGATGGGCTCGAAATGTTTTGCGTAGGGATCCCAAAAGAAAGAAGAAGGAAGGATGGATTTATTGGGATGTAGAAAAAATACGCTTTAAAGTTATGCCATTCTGTATTTTTAAATTATAGTGTGGATTATAAATGAGCACATAGAAGCTGTTTTATTGGAATTGAAATGTTACTGGTATTGAGGAGCGTATCTTACGGTTCTGACAGCTGGTTTGGGGTTGTAGACGTAGACCGGGCCCTGGAGCGGCTCCACGTTGGTGTATGTAACGCTAGCTACATAGCCTGCGGCAGGAGATTCGCTTTTGTAGTTTTCACTTTCCTTGTTGTCTTTCATGTCGTCAGCGGGCGTGGGGAGAGCGACAGTCTTGAAGACCGGGAAGAAAGGCTTCTTGGGCTGTTCGGTCTCCTTCTTGGGCTGGGCTTCGAGGGGCGCAGTCGTGTACTCGACCTTCTGCAAGCGTCCGTCCGGCAAGTAGACGTGGTAGACGCCCGTGTCCGAGCCCTGGGCGTCCTTCAGCTTGGCCATCACGTCCGAAGTGACCTGTTCGACGCTCACCTCCTCGACGACACGAGGTGCGGTGAAGAAGAAGAACGCCTTCTCGTCGGCGAGGGCGACGGTTGCCAAGCAAAGAAGTGCTACTACGGTTTTCATCGTGATACTGATAATTCGAAAAGAAAACGAACAACTTATATACTCAGACGTCCCCTTGGCCGATATCGGCGTTTGAATAACAAACGCTTCGACTTATCGATCAGTATGCGAACAACCGGGGTAAATTGCGTAAATATTATGCGCAAATCCTTCCTCATAAAGCCAATTGCGACACGGTATATAAAACAATACAATGAAACATATTTAGTATTTGTTTTGTCCGATATAATCATCTAAAAGTAAAACTATCAAAATCTAAAAAGACATGTACAACCGACTGAATCTTCCTCGTATATTACATTATAAACTGTTTAAATTTAGGGAAAAATCATCATTATATCATTTCTGAATAATAAAGGATGATTAATCGATTTGTCGTTATAAAATTTCATTTCTTTTTTTGAATTTTTATTGTTAAGAAATAACATATTTTCGCTTATGTGATAATAATAATAGATAATGATAATAACATGCTTTATTTAAGTTTAATTAGCACATACTACTTGGCTATACGCAGCATGAGAGTGTTCTACAATAATAATAATTAATAAAAAAAAACTACGGAACAAACTACCTTAAAAATAGTGACAACGATATATTACGTAACATTACGTTATAATTTACGTCAAATTACAAATTAAATTATACTGAATTGACATGGCATAAATATTGAAAAAATATTCTTTTTATGTAAGGTTCTGATTGAGATAAAAAGTCAGTATCTCGAGAGGATCGAAGTCAATAGATCGAGTAGCAGAGGAGCGGCGTATTTAGCCGAAGCCGTGGGTTCGGTTCCCGCTCGTGACGCTGACTTTTTTTATCTCAACTAAAACCTTACATTAGAAGGAATAATTAATTAAAAAAGTAATTTCGTCGATTGACCACTAAAACATAAATTGATTGAAAAACTAACAATATATATCGCAGGGGTGCTCAAACGGCCGATCGCGAGTGCTTTTTGAGTAGATCTCGAGAAGAAAAAAATTTTTAATAACTAGGTAGGTAACTAAACTACAAAAATGTATTACGTAATAAAATAATACTGTTTGCGGCAAAAGGTGGCTTTATCAAAGGAACGCGCGGCACTCAGATTTTGAAAAACGAAAAATGGCTGACTGATTTGGCATTTTTGACTGACATCACAATGCACTTAAACACCGTTAACTTGGAGCTTCAAGGTAAAGGAAAAACTATTATTGAGATGATTAGCGCAGTAAACGCATTCAAAACTAAATTGCAACTTATGATAGATCAACTGAAAAGAAAGGATCTGAAACATTTTCCGTCTTTGAAAGCAAGGATTCCTCAGTTGAATTATGACACGTATGAGGCTGAATTATCAAATATTTTGGGACAATTCGAAATGCGTTTTTCTGATTGGAGTAAATTGGAAAATATAGCATCATTTATGAGTTATCCTTTTTCATGTAAAAACATTGAGGAATTAGCTACTGAAATAGCAAGTCAGTTTAATATGAACTCAAGTTCTGTTGAAAATGAGTTGGTGCAGATTATATCAGATATACATCTCAAAGCTACAGCCCAAATCTAATATCTCATCCCCTCAACTCTTGTTTCCTTTGCTGGCTCCCCGTTTTGGCGGTGTGGTGCGGCTGACTTCTGGTGACGCCCTACCGGGGCCTCGGGTGCTGGTCGGCCTTGGGCTGGGCTGAGGGGTGCCTCCCCGGACTCTGAGGTCAAGGTACCTCCAGCGAGCTGAGAGGAGGTGTCGATGGTGACTAGACACCGACCCCTCCTTGATAAAGCCCTGTGCGTAATTTTAAGATCAAAAGGATCAGTTGCGAGAGATCCGTGGGGTTCCATTCTTTCCAGGCCTGGGGCTGCCACTGCGCCGTGGTCTGCGGGGGCCTCGCTCTGGGGGGCCGTGCTGCGCTGTCAACTTGCAATGACTCAAGGCTTAATAACCGATAAGATTGCAGCCTTCAATTTATTTAAAAAAAAGTACAGCACAATACAATAGATACAAATTTCTGGTGTTTTATATCTGAAGATAAATATCCGAATGTAAGGCAAATCGCCCTTCAACTGACAGCATTTTTTGGGTCAACTTACTTGTGCGAGTCTGCATTTTCTGAAATGAAGATAATTAAGTCAAAATATCGCAATCGACTAACTGACTATCATATGTCATCATGCTTGCGATTAGCTCTCAGTGGTTACGTACCATCTTATGAAAAGTATGCTGAGGACATGCAGTGCCACGCTTCAATATCCAAAGCCACTCCTTAGTTAAGTTTAACACCATATGTAACTCTTTTGTTTTGTAACAACCAATAAACTCGCAATTTTGAATAACTATGAGTTTTTTCATTGATATTGTAGAGAAGAACCTAACTAATCCTAACCCAAATCTTGACTAAAATAATGTACCTACATTGTTCAGAAAGCTAATATCTATATATGCTACGGTACACCCTACCTAGGTAGGTAGGGTGTATCGTGTATGTACGACAACCCTGCATCACACACACTTGCAGCCTCTCAGAGTCGATCGTAAGTAGACTAAAAATATTGAGGTAGATCGCCAGCAGTTCAAGTTTGAGCACCCCTGATATATCGTATACAATGAAAATTAATAATTAAATTCATTAACTAAATATCTGAAACGCCAAGCGGAACGGTCATAATTTACAAGATCGAAACTCTCAACAGCAGGACTCTTCCAGACTTGAATATTAAATTTGATAGTGGCTTTTCCAGTAGATCGTGGTATCGGGGTATGAACTTATTTGTTCGTTACCAATTATTTTGGTATGACCGCAAACTCCTTGTGCCTGTGAGAATAAACACACTGAAAAAGAGACGACTGAGTCCCACAGACACACTGCAGATTAGAGGAGTTACAAGTTCACGACCCTTCAGACCACAAGAAAAATCTCACTATCTTAAAAGCATATTAAAATATAATAAATATCATTAATTATCACGTGAATATAATTGAAAAAAATAAATAATTTTACAAAACTATGAAAATATGAGCTCTTATCAAACTTTTTCGTAAAATGGATTCACACAAGTTTATGACCCTCCAGACGAGAAGAAAAAATGTTACTGCCTTAGAAACATATTGAAATACGTTATCTCGTACATTTTCATAGCAATCTAATTTAAAAAATTAAAAAATGTTAAAAAACTATGAAAATATCAGGTCGTATAAAACTTTTTCGTATACATGAATTCTTACAAGTTGATGACCCTCCAGACCAGATTATCTTGCAAAGAAATTAAAATATAGTGGGTCTCAGAAATTATCATGGCGATATAATTTGAAAAATAAATAAAATGTTACGGAACAATAAAAATATAAACTCGTATTTTTTTTTTTTTTTTTAAACATGGGTTCATAAAAGTTCATGAGCCTCCAGATCAGACGCAAAGAAGCTTACAATCTTACAAACAAATTAAATTTTAGAAGAATCTCGTAAATTATCACGAGAATATAATTTTAAATAATAACTATAATTTAAAAAAATAAATATAGTTTACAGAAACTTAATGAGCTCACATAAAACTTTTTTTGAACACGCTTTACGTTCATAACGTCACTCACTATAAATATGTACCCCATAAGGACGTCCATGATTTATTGGGTTGTCCGGAAAATAATGCAGGATTTTGGTATTAAACAAAAAAAAAAGAAACTAGTTACTTTAAAGCAATGTTCTTTAATCAAAATAATTTCCCATACTCTCAATACATTTCTCCCAACGTGTTGGTAACTTATTAATTCCGTCTGAGTAGAATTCAGAATTTTTAGAATTGATAAAGTCAATAAATGCATTTTCCAGTTCCGTTTGATTTTTGAATATTATGTGTTGTAAGTAGTGGTCCAGGTGTCTAAAAAAATGGTAGTCAGTAGGCGAGAGGTCCGGAGAGTAGGGTGGGTGAGGCAAAGTTTCATAGCCAAGCTCCAATAATTTTTGTGACGTTACACGTGACACATGTGGAGTGTGGAACCCAATTTTCGAGTTTTTTCACTTTTCCAATCGCCTTGAGGTGGTCAGCGACGGTCGTTTTACTGACTTTGAGTTGCTCTGCAAGTTCTCGAACAGTTGTTTTGGGGTTTTCTTCCACCACTGATCGCAGAACATCATCATTAAGAGAGGAAGGCCTTCCACGACCTTCTTCATCTTCAAGGCTGAAATCTCCCTCCCGAAAATTTTTAAACCACCTTTGCACAGTGCATTCATTAACACAACCCTCGCCCCAGACTTGGTTAATGTTTCTAGCCGTTTGGGCTCCGCTTCGGCCGAGTTTAAACTCGTAAAAGAAAATCGTACGAAATTCTCGCTTTGACATTATAAGGATGACTGAATTATTTCCAAGTAGCGGAATGCTACAGAGGTAAACAAACAATATCATTTGGAAGAGGATTAATAAGTGTTGACATTCATACAAATGAGTAATCCTGTAAACGTAAACAGAATATTTTATATAGATTTTTTTTAATGAAAACTTAAAATCCTGCATTATTTTCCGGACAACCCAATATTTGTTTTTTGTAAAGTTTTGAATTTTTCCATTAAAACGCATTATTAACTCGCAGGCTGGATTGAAAACGAGGGCGGGAAGTAGTTTGCTCGACCCATTAGTTAGAGGTTTAACTCTCGTTCAATGTAATTTTTGGTTTAAAAGTTTTACTACGATATTCAGAATTGGCTCTTAGAAGACATTCATCAGGCAGGCATACCACGATGGGTTTTTGCTCTCTTTGCGGCTGCATTCTTGGAAAAAGATGTGGCGAAGGCGAAGTCGCCGGTGCGGGTTAACGCGGACCGGTGAGCCAACGCGGCTGCGAGTGTAAAGACGCTCGCCGACCCGAGACCGCCTGAAGAAGACAAAGTGCTGTTGTTGGTATTTGACCGTTTCCATTTCACCGGATGGATGCCGACCGGTTCGAACCCAGCCAATTACCGCACCTCCGGCTCGGGCCGAGGAATATTCGTTATCCTGGCAGTCAGCCGTGTGAACGGAGAAAGGCCGAAAGAGAGAAAAGAAATAAAAGAACGAGAAGAGTTAATGAATCAAAGGCTAAAACTGTTTTCTGACCGTTAGCTTCTTCCACGGAATCGTCAGCCTTCCACTTTTTCTCCCAGATCATTGTTATCCTCCTGCTTTAAATTTACATTCTTATTCCTTAAAACACACCCTAATAATCAAAAACAACTCTAAATTTTTATAAGAAAACTGATATACTAATCTACGACCTTTTGTGGTCGTACAAAACTGTAACTGAGATTTCCATGAAGTTTTATCATCCATTATCAAGTTTTGGTCCGCCTATACTCCCTAGTTTCTGCCGCACAGAAGAATTTCGTCATTTCGCAATTAAACAAAGTTATAAATACAAATTTAAAATTTGCCATTTAGACAAACCTCACTTTTTCATCTATAAGTAATTTTTCTTTTTTGGTATTTATTAATTATCCTAGTTTTTTTCTTTTTGTTGTGTTTTCCTGGGTGTAAACAACACCCAAAATTATTTTTTGAAATATTATTATACTTGACGTTTCGGACTGAATTTCCCTAATAATAAGTAACTCCTAAATGTATAGGATTTGAAATATACAGGGTGATCAGCTCGTCGTGTTTTAAAAACAAATCTGTGACAGTACACGTAAAGTAGAGAAGAATGCCGTAAACCACGTGGTTAAACCTCAATCCATTCAAAAGTTAACATTTTTTGTAGTTTATTTTAGATAAATCTTTACATAAATACTGGTTTTTCTTCACTCTAAAACTGTTTTAATCTTTTGACCCCTCCTTGTTTTGAGTCGCTTACGCCTTCCAGCATTTCACAATCAACAAACCAAACCCAACATGTTAATATTTTTGCATAATAATCACGGCTGTCTGTCTGTCCATATGTTTCGTATTCAAGCAGTATTGTCCCTGTAGTCTGGCTGGTTTTAACTGTCAGCCGGTAATCAGAATTTCACAACAAACATAAACCTGACTCGTTAAATACCATGAATTGCAATAAATTTTTAACCATTTCGTGGTGCGATTGACCAAATAACTTTTTTCAATTAATTAATCTTTTTGTAAGGTATTGATTGAAATTGGCTAGTGTCACGAGTGGGATTCGAACCCAGGACCTTCGGCTAGATACGCCGCTGCTCTACCACCTGAGCTATCGTGACCTCGATCCACTCGGACATCTCAATCCTCACCTTACGAGTTTTCCCTCCTTTTGCCATATTTTGATGTACGAGAGGATCGCGGTCACGATAGCTCAGGTGGTAGAGCAGCGGCGTATCTAGCCGAAGGTCGTGGGTTCGAATCCCTCTCGTGCTATTATCTTTTTTTCATTAATTGTCATATATTTTTAACATTTATCTGTAGTTCATTTATTTTATGTCTCACTGGTTCGGCTACTCAAATCCACTGCAGATGGTGAAATTCCCAAACTAGTCTGACATATTCCAAAAAGAATGATCACGGTTTAATCACTTTGTTGGATGAAATACGGCGCATTGAACCTGTCCCTAACGGTGCGCCGAGTTCGTGTAAATAATTGAATATCCGTGGTATCTTTGTTTCATCCGTGTGGCATCCGCTTGCATGTGAAAACGGGAAGCGCTTCCGCTGACTTCCGTGAACGCCGGTCTCATGATTTACTTAAAGATAGTGTAGACGATCTAGAACAATCGGCCTTAAGATAGAACTGAGTAACAGGCCGATATCGGCTAACGTACGGTGAAAGGGTTTCGTAATCACAAAAACAAACTAAAACAATTCGGAATCGCCGAAAGAAAAAGTTTCAAGTCGATCGGAGTTGCCCTGTTGTCACCTCCTGCAACAAGCGGGTAACAACGTGCCTCCGAGGGGAGGAACATCAACAGTCACGGACTGAGATAAACAATGGGACTTTTTTCGCTCGGGGTCGCCGTTATCGGACTCGAGGACCGCTACCTCCAGCTTCTGAAATTACAGCCGACGCTTTTTATTTAGTATAGCGATTTAGTTCTAGCTTCAACAAAACGTGTGTCTCAGCATATCCCTTATTATTATTTCCATTATCTTTTCATCTTTATGAATGTCTCGCCCTCGGAAAATGAAATCCGGTGCGTTGCTTGAATTATGGAATAGATTACAGATTAAAAATTAAATTATTTTCAATTTATTAAGATTTTGGTTGAGATGAAAAAGTCAGCGTCATAAGCTGGATTCGAACCCTCGACCTAGATGCGTATTTAGCCGACGGTTGTAATTTTATAGGTTATTCAATTCACTAGTTTTCGTGGTCTGATAGAACAATTAATATCCTTCAATTAATTAAGGTTTTAGTTGAGATAAAAATTCACTAACGGACACTAACTTCCCATCTCAACCTCACCTTTGGAATTAAAAACTGGCAAAAAGGAGGGTTGGTGTCCGAGTGGATCGAGGTCTCGACAGTTCAAGTGGTACAGCATGGGTGGTATTTAGCGTGAGTTCGTCCAAGTGTCGACTCTCAATACGACAGACAAGAATGTCACGCCCACACGGAAAACAAACACTTTGATCCGTGAAGATGATCTCAATAAAGTTCGAAACATTGGCACGATAAAGGAAATGTTTTTCTAAAACCTACCTCACACCAGACCGCATCTAATAATAATAACACGAGCTATACACGATTTGGCAGCAATACTGGGGGACGAAACTGTTCTCATTTGGACTGACTCGCTCAGCGCGGTGAGAAACCTAAATTCACGGGGGAAACATGCGGACATTGTACGCGCCGGGAAAAGGGTAGTTCGAGCCGGTTTGTATCTAAATAATAAGTACAAAAAAAGTATCTATAGATGTTGTGTTTTTAATGTGTAATTTATTTAAACGATTTTTTAAAAAGTTAAAAATCTAATTGTTGGTGTATTTTAAGATGTTTTGTCTTGCATATTTTTTAAAATTTTCGAAACGACAAAATAAATTTAAATAAATAATGTATTTACTTTCTATGAAAAAAACACATACATAACATAAATAAAAATATACAAATCATTCTTAAAAATTGTACGTTTTAAGAAGACAACTTTAAATTAAATTTTAATTTTTCGAATAGCTTCGGGCAATTATTTTTTCATTAATATAACAGACACAAATTTAAATTATTTTACAAACTTTCGTCCAGTTTCATACGAGAACAACGCCATTTATCGTTCTATCACATACTGTTATAGCATGGCTATGAATAATAATAATAATAATAATAATAATAATATCGTCAGGAATTTGTAATGCCATTATTTGCTCTGATTCGAAAAGTGGTCTCGAAGCAATCAAAAATAATTTCTCGGTTGACCCTTACATCTTAGATATTCACAAATATCTCTGTGAATTCAGAACACTCAACAAGCATGTGGTATTTGTTTGGGTTCCTAGTCATGTCGGCATTTCTGGAAATGAAAAAGCTGATCAACAGGCAAGAAACGCTGCAAACCATCCACAAAGAACAGATCAATTTCTTCTCCGTCCGGATGATATAGTCGCTTATGTTAAAAACATTATCAAACGAAAGTGGGCGGCAAGATGGAATGCCTGTAGAGATAGTATGAAAGAAATTAAGCCAGCTGTACATAAATGGCCAACTGAAGAACTTGAGAGAAAAGAACTTGTAATTCTCTCTAGATTGCGAATAGGTCATATCAGGTTAATTCATAATAGACTTTTAATAGGCAACAACCTTCCAATTTGTCCTCGATGTACGCGAAGTGGAGAACGCATAATTTTGACAGTAAAACATATTTTGGTCGACTGCCTCACTTTACAACCCTTTAGGCAAAGGCTCAACCTTTCGAGCAGTTTACAGGAGTTACTGGGTCCCCAGGGTTCCTTTCGAAGGGCGCTTTTCAGTTTTCTCAAATTTGTTGGAATTTACAATGAAATTTAGGCCTTTTCCCATTTTACCATTGAATGCCTGCTAATGTCTGCATAAGAGTTGTGCGTGCATGATTTCTTTTTTCAGAAGCTTTTGAGGCAGCCGGAGCGGAAAAATAAAATGGAAGACAATAAAAATTGCGGGGTAATACAGTACAATGCCCAATATCGCAATTTAAATAAGAAAAATAGCTCCTTAAAAAAAAAAAAAAAAAAAAAAAAGAAATATTATTGTGTTTTGTTTCTTATTATTGTTATGTAGAATTAGTTATCATACTTAAATGGAAGAATAAAAGGATAAAGATGAGCTAATCACGCTGAGATTGTTGCTAGTCTGACTCCATTATTATTATTATTATTAGCCATACAAGCCTATGGGGAAATTTTAATTTATAAAAAAAACTCACAATTTTAATTTAAAAAAAAAAGAAACAGAAATAAATTTTATAATTTTATTAAATTTATTGTACAATAACTTGGCCTTCCGAATTAAGAATTAAGAAAAGAAAATCAAAGCTTGGATGGCAATAGGATAAATTAGGTTACGAGTGAATGTTTGGAGTCAGAGTTTTATAGCACTCAGAAGAGATATAGCAAACCTAAAATAGAATTTTTGGATGTTAGGGCGTGAAATGACCTTAGCCGTTAAAACGCCCTTAAAAACTAATAATAATAATAATAATAATAATAATAATAATAATCTTACTAGGAAAGAATACATGTAAATAGCTCCAAGACGAGCTAACAAAATGTATCCTGTATATAAGAATATAGACAGATCTCTGGTCAAAACTGTGAAGATTTATACTTTCAGCGCGAAATATCTATTATTCCGTTACGCTCTAGTAATATTTTCAGATAAAATAGAATGAATCGTTCAGCACGATTGACTTTCTTTGATGACTTTTTCAACCGAAAATTAAACCGTCAAAACGACCATTTCTAAATTTATTTTTGATCATGTTATAAAGCTTACCGTACTCTATGAGCGATTTTTTTTTTTAAATAGATTTATATTGAAATTAATAGTAATTTTACTAATTATAAATTATTGTAAAATTTTTGATTTTGAAGTAGGTTTTGAGCTAGAATAATAACCACTAAAGATTAAAAAATTGTCAACTTGGTTTTTAATTAATAAAATTTATAAAAATAGTCCGTTATAAAAGGGAAAAGATGATTTTATTAAATAATTATTCTCAATTATTTTTATTAGTATTAAATCCGTTAGATTTCGTGCCTCTTTCAATTAATTAATCTTTATGTAAGGTATTGGTCGAGATAGAAAATTCGGTGTCACGAGCGGGATTCGAACCCATGACCTTGACACGTTAGCTCAAGAGGTAGAGCAGCGGCATATTTTGCCGAAGGTAGTGTGTTCGAATCCCGCTAAATATTCCGCTGCTCTACCTCTTGAGCTAACGTGGCAAGGTCGTGGGTTCGAATCCCGCTCGTGAGACAGAATTTTCTATCTCGACCAATACCTTATATAAAGGTTTATTAGTATTGTTAAAATGTATAATGGAGACGTCCCTACCTCCAGACTTGACCATTCTAAAAATCCATTCAAAAATTATTAAAAGAAAGTGGCAGAGTCGGAGAGCAATTAGATAATTGGTCCTCGGAGGATCTGACTTGTGGAAGGTGGGTCATCTTGACCCGATTAAGGATAGGCCATGCGGGGTTGACACCAAATTTTAAGTCAAAGCCCGCCTTTTTCCGGCATGCAGAAAAAAGCCATCGGACTTGTCAAAAAAGTTCAAATATGTTTTACGAAAACCTTAAAAAAAATTAAAGCACATTGCTACTTTGATCGACTTAAATCCTAACTTTAACAACTTTTCAATATCGCAGGAAAAAAACAGAATAAGGCAAATAAAATCAAGATAATCAAGACAATATTAAGAAAATTAAGTTTGATAGATAATGGACAATTTATATCAGATTGTGTAATTTACAAGAACATTGTCAGACATGAAAAGCAAGTGAAAAGTTGGATAAACAATATTTACTGAAAAAAATGCAATTGTTTTGTTGATAATGTACAACACATCACTTTTTTAAAAATTCAACTGATTTCCAACGTGTAGCCGGTTGATCAATATTTGACACCCGGTCTTCGTTGAATATTTGCTTTGGGCTTTATCGAGTCGGGCCACGTCAAATGCTGGTCGCCTTGACCCAGTCGGCGTGGCGGACGAGCTGCATAATCCATCGGCGGAGTAATGGGCATACTAAAGAGAGCACCTCGCGAAGAGGAGGGTGGTGGAAGACGGCCGCTATGCCTAACTGTTGGTATAACGGGCTGGGCCGGCATCGCTCTTTCATCCGGCCGAGAGTCGGACGGCATCACGCAGAGGCTCCGTTTTAATCCAGGGCGATTGTTTCAACGAGGGGATTAAAAAAAAAAAACACGGCCCTAACTTCGCCATGATTTCCGTGATTCTTGCTGTCACTTCTGTCCTGTATTCGAAACATTCCAGAAAAATTAACCACGTCTGAGAAATGGTTGAATTCGAAGTCTGACGGGAATTTTTTTTATGAATGCGTGTTGCGCTTCATCAGCTGACCTGATTTGAAATTGATTGAGATACCGTTCGGGAATAAATAATAGAAGATTAGCCACGGATGAGTGAGATCACCGTCCTAACATATCGCCCCAAAAATACAGGATGTTGTACTATTCGTCTTACAAATTTTCCAGTAGTTTCTATATTCAAAATGGAATTTAGGAATAGGGACCTACCTCATTATCTGATGTGGAAAGACATCAAACTGATATCTTTTTTTCTTTTTTTTAATAATTAAATTTATTTATTAAAACTGGTTTTATTAGACCAACCATTAATTTTACAATAATATTATACAATAAATAAATATTTACATTCTTATAAGCCCATGAGATTTACATTTCACTATTCACTTTTAACTACACAAGTTCATATGGCTTTGTTCTTTTTAATCTTCTGACCATATTTCGGTTATGTAAGAGTTGGTCGCTTCCACATTCTCGTGCTGGCTGGGGCGAGCCTGGTGTTTGGCGGCAAATCTTTGTATTTCCTTGTAAGTCCTTATTCCTTTTGTACCAACTAAAAACCCTAATCAATCGAAATATATTAATTAGTCAAGCGGACCACGATAAATAAGTGAATTTACTATTCTAGAGTCCTGGGTTTCGTTGTTGTACTCGTTGCTCAAGTTGAGCCCAAGTGTGTTCGATTAGGTTCAATTCCAATCTCAGGACATCCACGTGCTTTATGGGACTTGGTATAATCCGGCACAAGCAAAAATCTCACCGATGTGGGAGGCAAATGCCACTATGCTTTTAAGATTATGTTTTCTGCCTCAGTAAATCGCACATCCAAGTCGGTGTGGGTGTCCAAGGAAATGCCATCCGACACCATACATCCTCTTTTTTTCTTTTTCTTCGGTATAAATGGGACTGCCACGAATAAACACAGTATAGCAAAAAAAACCGAAGTTAGGTACGGCAGGTGAAAATGAAAGCAAAATTAATTTCGTTGTCACAATGGTTCACGCATATTCTCTAGTGACTGACAGACACCATTTCGCCAGTCCGTAACTCCTACGTACGTCATTTTTGTAAATTCCTTCAAACGCGAATGACAGACCAGATCAGCGGGGATGAGAAGCTTAAAATTATCTGAAATGACCGAACTACATATTTTTTGCTATAAAACTATATAATTTATTTTTATGAGATTTCATCTTCTTAGGGTCTGCGTGGTGGTAAATCTAAATTTGACCCTTTTCGATCTTTCTGGTCTTCCTTTCATCGTCAGGGAGGTTGAGCAGGACAAAACGATTAGAAAACCAATATTTTGTGGCTAGTTTAGTGGGTAAATATTTATACACTTCCAAAGGTATATTGGCCACATTTGTGGTTAGGCGATTAAATAAAAAGGCAATTCTTAGAGCGCGAAGTAGTCTTCATAAATGAATGTTGCGGTGAAAATTTACAATTATTTTCTATTCAAGCTTTAACTTTCAACATCAACTTTTCGATTGTAGTAACGGTTTCGGGTTCACATTAATATTCACAATCCATCGGTGGGCAAGGCGGTCAAGAAGACGGTAAATGAATACATTCGAAATAGACGTGTAATTATTCAGAAATCGTGAAATGCAGTCTGTTGAGATGGACGTTTCAGAAAAACATTTTCTTTATCGGGCCAACGTTTCGATCTTTATTGAGAACATCTTCAGAGCTCAAAGTGTTGGCTCGTCGTGTATGCTAAGATTACAAGTCACTTTTCCATTCGAATTTTTGAATGGATAAGCTTGTATGTATATGGAATACATAGGTCCAAAATGAGTTAAAAATTAGACTAATGGGTGCTCTACAAATATCATTTCTTAATAGTATGTATAAAAAATGATATATATTTGCCTCTACGATGTACAACCATTTTAATATTTTATGATTTCTGACAGCTATACTGTTCATTGAAGATGATGTGTCCATACGGTGAGAATATATTATTTTCGGTAGGTTTTAGACCCCTGTACGTTTCACTCACCTTGTGAGCATCATCAGTCCAATCTGTTTGCAAATTGTTGTGTTATTTCGATTCTGTTTTAATTATGGTTGATGATGCTCACGAGGTGTGTGAAACGCGTCGCCTATAAATAAAGAAAATCAGCTGGAACCAGATTTTGAATTTACCAAAACAATACTGTAAAACGAGTTTCAATCGAAAAAGAAATACAGCGAGAATACGTCGAACATCAAATAAAATTAAAATTTAAAATTTTAAAAATTATATATCTATACTTTTATATTTGGATTCTAGGAATTTTGTATTTATTTCAGTAAAAATAACTTTTAATTCTAACAAACATAGCTTATAAAATTTCACGATTACTTTTGTAAAATACTTTAATATATTTTGACATGGCCATAGTTTTTTTTTTTTAATGTATTGAAATTGATAAAATTTGGCACTTTTTCAGCTTGAATGGTTTATCGCATCGGAGATTTTCATTGCAGAGAGTAGTTCAATTTTGAAAATCGCCAGCATTATTTGTCTATGTTTTATTTATACTCCCCATTCTATTATAATAAAAATGTTCAAAATATTATTACGGCTTGACTGTTTTTTTTTTTGCGATATTGTAGTTTATATTTTTACCTTTGAGAATTGTTTTTTTTTAAATTCTTCTAATGTGTTTTATATGTTTTGCAGTTCAGCACCATCCTTGAACTAATGACATTTGAGCTTAGTGCTTTGATGGCTGATTGACTATCCGACAAGATAGCTATATTCCTTTTTTTTTTTTTTTTTCTTACCCTATACTTATTTTGCTTAATCTCAGCTTGGAAGATACTGGTGTATTTTCCCATAGGTTCTGAGTATTTGGTTCCGGCCCCCGTACCATCTTGGGTTCTAGATCCATCTGTGTACCAGAGGATGGTGCCATTTTTAAAGGATTTCCCTTTCTTTCCCATTCTATTTTCATACCCAGATGTGTTCGGAATTTTTGCTTAAATTCGATTCATGTCGAAGCTTATGGTGTATTGAGTGAATTGGTTGTTTTCATGAATTTTGAGTGAACTGTGTCTTATAACTATAAAAATAAATTTTTAATTTGTATTATTTACCTCACAGCTAAAAGCATAATAATTACAGCTATTGCTGTCACGTAAAAATCGTCGCCGTGAAACGTGATGGAAAGTTTTTTTTTTATATATAGTTCCAACCTGAATTACCTTTCCCTTGTACAATATTTCTATCAGGCGTAATTGTTATTTGACTAGATTGCTTACTTTTCCAAGGTGATCTAATAGAAAATCGATTTATTGAAATAAAATTCCAAAGATGGCTTGAATTTGGTACCACCATTCTCAAATAAACAGCGAAACCAGACGGACG
Organism: Cimex hemipterus; assembly: GCA_039619505.1. Taxonomy (NCBI): domain Eukaryota; kingdom Metazoa; phylum Arthropoda; class Insecta; order Hemiptera; family Cimicidae; genus Cimex; species Cimex hemipterus. The sequence continues at coordinate 18,399,773 of CM077107.1, forward strand.
TTTCCTAAGAGCAATTGTAAGCCAAAAAAATTTTTTTCTTAAAAACGATCGACTAAAATATATGATTTAGTATATTGATTAATGGCAAGTTTTGAAACGGATTTTTTTTTTTAATCAGAGGATCAATTAAGGATAAAAATATGAGGATAACGGGGCCGAGACCGGAAAGGAAAGAGGAAAAGGAGGCAGAAACGTCTCATGGATCCATTTTAATGAAAGAAACGTTCTTGTCTTTGCGGCCTTGGGTACCGTTGCCCTAACCTCACGACTCCGGTGTGATTTCTGTACTGCCATCCGCCGTTCCATTCCACCACAATTCCGGAGCCCGATGACGGACGGAAATGCCTTACTTTGACCAATTTACCAAGATTGATTCACCTCACGTTTCACAATATTGACTTTACATCAAGAATGACGAATTAGGTTGATACTAAAACTTCTTTTTTTTTTGGGGGGGGGGGAGGTTGAAAATTGAATCACTTTCTCAGTACATTTATTTTGCAATTAAACTGCTAAAAACTTTGAATATTTGGAGTTAGCCCCTTTTCAAAATGGCCGGTTCGTTTATGTCGGGAGCACGCGAAAGAAACGTTGAAGTGAATGTGGTAACCGGACAGCGTGGGTGTTTGCAAATTATAAATACCTCCATACATCGCAAGCAGTACACAATGATGATGATGTGATATTTCAGGGTGTCGGGGCCCTTTAAAGTTTAAGGTCTATTCCATCCCCCGCTCTCTGCCTAAAGCACATCGGTGTGTCTTAATTCATCAAGAAACTTGATTAATAGGCCCGTTTTTATTGGTTGAAGCTCTTCTATGGTCACATTGTACATCCCAAAACATTTCCTCCTGCGGGGTAATGTTGCTCCGCAGTTTGTTAGTAAGTGTGTTGGTGTTTCTTCTGCTTATTTGCAGAATCTGCATGAGCCATCTTGGATTATTCCAATTTCTTTAGATGTCCATTTAATCTGCAGTGTCCTGTTAGGATTCGCAGTCTGTTCCTGCCTCCTTTGACACATTAGGAGTACACAATGGAATCAGGGGAGATCAAATGAAAAATCTAAAACACGAAAATAGTTGTAACGCAGTACTTGAAGTAGGCATTCACAACAACCACTCACAAAACAAACTTACATCAGGTCACAGTTATCATTATACGAGAATCACGAAATCAACAGCGTTCAGCTCATTAGTACGCTCAGCACTGTGCTCAGTAAAGTTCATCCTTAATAGCAATTAATTATTTGTTTAAAATTGACTGATGTGCTTTTGACGGCAACCTACACAATGTTCTTCTAATTAATTGACAGATGTGATTTTGAAGGCATTTCACCTACATTATGTGCTTGCGGCTCCAACTTCTTACTTTCGTGGTCCACTTGACCAATTAATACATGACAATTAATTAAGGTTTTTAGTCGAGATAAAAAAATTAATGGAATGAGAGGGATTCGAACCCACGACCTTCGGCCAAATACGCCGCTGCTCTACCACCTGAGCTATCAAATATGTTTTTTCTTTCCAAAGGTAGATTGAGGTTGAGGCCAGTAAGACAGAAACAACATTTAATTTCTTGGCGAGCTTTCGGCAGAATATATCGCCTTCATCAGGACTTCGAAAAAATCGTTATACTAAATGAATAGGTACATGTGTGGATAATCAGTGAATGCATCCAAAATCTTCAAAACCTGGGGGAACACAACAACGTAACGGTATCCTGGGTTCCAGGGCACAGGGGAATTTTGGGTAATGAAGAAGCAGACAGACTGGCCAGAGGAGGATCCGTACATAGGCCCCGAACCTATCCTTGGGATTTCAAAAACAAACATAGAATCCTCCATCGCAGAATGGATCCAAACAAAACAACGAGAAAAGTAGATAAACTCTAGCAGTGCTAGACACAGTAAACTTATGATAAAACAACCTTCACCAAAACTAGCCAAAACACTACTACAATTGGAGAGGGCAACCACTCAGAGGAGTGGTAGGACTACTAACCGGCCACTGGCATCTGAGAAAACATCTACAAAACATGGGGATATACAATGAGGACCCCATCTGCAGACTATGTAATGAGAAGGAGGAAACAGCCACTCATGTCATCTTCGAATGCGAAGCAACGGCTCAATGGAGGTTCAATCTGACGCATAAAAACGACTCAGAGAACCACATTGAAGCAATAACAGTCAATGACTTGATACTTCTTAGAAAAAGGATCGACTCTATTGACTAAATCAAAGAACTAGGAAGGTACAATAAGCCAGAAGGCTGCAGTGCCTGGGGTACACAATCCTCGCCTCTTGGTATCCTTTCACCATACCATACATGTGTGGATAGCGGATAGTCGGTATAACCCTAACCCCTATAACCCTAGACCTGAGCTATCGAGACCTCGATCCACTCAGTCATCAACTTCCCGTCTCAAACCTACCTTATGAGTTTTCCTTCCTTTTGCCATTTTTCAAATGTCGTGTAATCGGTTTGGAATTTCGACGACAATTGAAACGGCGACAGAGCTTGATGTGTACTTCTTCCTTACATCATCGGATCGTTGTACATCTGCTGCAGGTAGTAAAACCATAACCGGTTCATTTTATATGCCTACTTTGGTCAAACCCATTGGCTCAATTTGACACCTCCCGCGGCCACCGATGCCTCTTGTATTTTTAACGCTCAAATCCTTTTAGCAGTATTTGAGTTTTAGCAGTTTCAGCTCAAGATGTTCCGATAATGATTTCTTAAAAATAAGAAAAATTATAGGGTCGAAACATCGATACATTTAAATTCAAACGAAAAATCTATATTTACGGATCTCCAGAGGTACCAAACCGAAATTTCATATCATCAGCAGTCAAATTTCTTGATGAATTAGGATTTCTAGAGTGCTATAGGTATAAAACAGGAGAGTTAATAATTATAAAAGTGGGCATCCCATTTTACAGCTGGTTGCAGTCATTAATTTTCCTTTGTAAAGAAGTTTGTAGAATAATATTTATCTTACCTAAAACACTATTTAAAACGCTTAATGCTAAAATTTTTGTCAAAAGAAATCCTTAGCTTTATAAAATCATCATATATACTAATGCTCTGTTACTTTTCTCTGGCTTTATGCCTGGGTACGTTTTGGGTCTTCTAACACTGCTACGTCACTTTCGAGCAAGTGTAACACCACAGTCAGGCCAGTCTTAAATCATTACAAAAAAAGTTATCAGCATCTAGACTGGTAGAGGAAACCGTTGAACTCATTAATAGGATTACTACCAGGTACAAGAATAGGGTACCCCTCGTATGGATACCTGCTCATAAGGGGCACTGTGGCAATGAAGTGGTGGCCAAAGATGGCTCAAATACGGCGTTTGTCGGGCCACAACCGGTATTACCCCACTCTTTAAGCACAGCGAAAGAGAGTATAAGTTACTGGGGCATGAAAAATGTTGTTCTCTAACTCTAGGAGGGGAATTAGGAGGCTGATTAGGTATCCTAAAGGGCCATTCACCCTTGAGAAGACACCTCTTCATAATGGGTACTCTACGAAACAAAGGAAGAAACTTGCTTGACACTACCTTGCAGAACGCGATAGGCATGCTACGGAAAGATTTGATACTTTCGAAGGAGAGGACATAACCAAAACACTCCCCAGGATAAAATGATCCACAATCTTGGGGTTTGTGAATAGGTCCAAAAGGTTTATACCGGACTAGAGAGCCGACCAAGTTCCGGACCATTTAGGGATGGGCCTACCTAGGCTTTTAACCCCTCGGGTTCTGGTCACCCGCCCAGAGTAATATTATATAACACCACAATTTGTTTTGAAGTGAAGTCTTTCCTCTCCATAAAGTTCACAGCGCCCAGTTTGAAGTTTTTTTCCTTTTTGACAAGGACATCATGACATTGTTTGTGATGCATTTCCTGGATGGAGGTTACAATCATTGATACAAAGGAGCATCCATTTTCCTCAGTGTTTTGCAGTGGCTCCTATGAATGGGTTACATTTTGTTGGTTCTTTTTCTATTATTCTTTTATTATTACCTTCTTATTTTTCTATGTTATGATTATGCCATATAGAATTTTGTGCAAGTTCATTTCCATATTTACAGTTTAATTGCTTGTTTTATTTTTTGAACAACTATTTTAAAATATTATTTATTAATAGAATTTTTTATTATTGTAGATGACTGTAAGATTACTCTGGTTTGGAGAAATACTCCTCATTTGCTTCCTCAACGTGACTGCTCTAAAAAACAAAATAACAGGTAAAAATAATTCATTTCTGATTGTCATCAATCGACTAACGTGCAAAATGTCCGCTTCAGTTGTCGAAAGCGCATGTTCAGAAGAGGTCGTCAACGTGACGATGCGTTTTGAAAATAGCTTCTCCGGGGTGATCAATTCCAAAGGCACAGATTGTCTCCATAAAAAAGCCTCTGGCGACAAAACTGTCTCTTTTTCATTGAATCCAAAAACCTGTTCGATGAGAATATACAAGGTGATATATTTATGTATGCCATGCACTTTAAAATTGTTTATACTGTGAATATTATTATTGTTAATGAGTAAAATATTGATTTTTTTTAAATTCAGTTAAAAGTACAATAATAAATATTTATATGATAATCAAATTAGGAAAATGGGATGTTATGGTACAGTGGTTCTCTCCAAGTCCAAATGTCGGAGACAGTCCAACAGGCAACCGACCCGACAATTTTAGTCAAGTGCTCACTTGAGACCAGTTTGCTTGCAATAAATACCAAAAGCCAAAGGTAACATCAAAATATTTCAATTATGAAAACTGCAAATTACGCCAAAATATTTTTCAGGACTGGCAGAATGATGGGCAGCGCCGGCAAGGATGCCTCCGGTCGAGCATGGCTTGAAGTAAGAGGCTCGGCTATATCGACATTCAGCCCATCAAACTCACTCAGCGTGGGCGAGCACACTACTCTATCCGTATACACTTCTTTACAAGGTATCTATTATTAACTTGATTAAATATTTTGAAAGGTAATACGATCAAAACAACACTGAATGTACCAAGAAGAAGTAGAAGAATTGGCAATAGAGGATATCCGTAAGAAGAGACATTTTGTTTTCAAATGTCGTTGCGGATGACCTGATAACCAAACTAAACGCAAGATTCTATACGAAAATCTATGCAGATAAAAATGCTCACCCAATAGGGACTTAAACCAAGCCCCTCAACAACTAATTGCAATTACCAAACAAAGAAACAAAAAAATTCAGGGCTTATACTCCTATAATGAAACCCTCTAGTTGAAAAGTGAGGTTAAATATCTAGGGTTAAATACAGTTGATAAGAACTTAACCTGGAATCATCATCTGCAGCACATCATAATAAAAATCACAGTACTGTTGATCAGAGAAAGAACTCAAGAAGTAAGAACATATTTTTAACGTTTTTTAAAAGCATAGATGACTAAGAAAACATTTAACCTAAATGTTCAAGACGATAGTTCTCTGAAAGTCCCTTCTCTACGATGGCTACTTAAAATTAAGTGTGAACATGTGTTTCTAAATTTTGGGCCATGGAAGGAAGAGAATGGAAATTATATGTGTACACTCTGTAACCTATACGTGGCTCCAGACATGTGGTTTTCGCCTGATGTCGACTGCTGCCAAACGTTTGCCAAGTGTTGAGATGCTCATTGCAAATAACATGCCATACGTACATGCATATGGGCTTCTTAAAAATACATATTTTCCAAGTGCCATGGAAGTCTTCAACAATGATGGACAACAGTGAAACTGTCATTACTGCAGCTGCACTGTTTTGTGATGCGGCTACAAATTCAGTTGGCGACTGTTGCCCCTTCTTACTTTTGATGTTTCCTCTAACCAAGAACCTCGTTCCAATTTGTGTGATTAGGAAGAGAAGCTTTTCAAATCCATCTTAGTAAAGATCAAGGAGCTCCAAGATTGTAAGTTGGACCAATTCATTCCTAACCGACCGAAACAACACTATGTTGTTCTTTCATTCTACTAGTTAAGAATCATTTATTATTGAAAAATAAATAGCAGCTTTGATTGATGATTACAGTTGATTTACTTCCAGTACAGTTGATTCCGGAATGCTTGGATAATTTAAGTTTCGCTACTTCATGGATATTTGTGCGCTTTATGGAGTGCAAGGAAACTGACAATTAGCCAAGCAAGGAGAGCACCGAATACGGTTGCTTGGTTATTTGCCAAGCAACCATACCCACCAGGATTCAGCATACCTTCACTCGGCATTCAACAAGTCACACTTGTAAGGAGCTGACCTAAGAGTACGAATATGTTTCATTTGGTTGCCCAACGTCCCATATTGTCCCTGGCCTTACAGGAAATGACAGATCATAAGGCAGCATATAAGTGCTGAGGATGGTATAATTTTGCTGAAAAGTCCCTCGAATGCACAAGTAATGGGAATGGGTAGTGAATCAATCTCTTTTATTCGAGTATGCTTTGCACATGGGTGTAAGCTGAGCTTGATTGGAGTCATAGGCGGTCTCCTCCAGGGGGTGGTTAGCAATTCCACTTTAGTCAAAACCTCTGCTGGAGCAGATCCGGTAGTTTCTACACTATGATATGGTATAAAAATGGCTCCAAAACACATGAAGGTACTGGAGATCAGTCATTTTCTGCATCAAGCGCCAAATACGAGCAAGCTGATTAGGAAAGGACACCTCGATCTTCAAGCTGAAATACTTGCCATCGACCCCCCTGTGCTTTAGAAAATCTTAAAAGAAGTTGCACTGGCAAAAAATCCTCTATTAGCAATTTGCCAAAGCAGATAGTAAAGTAGTGGCATGTAAAAAGTCAAATGAAAACTAATCAGTGAATAGATTTAAAACCCTAAAAACTAGTGACACAATATAACTTGATATGTTGGGTTCCAGGTCACACAGGAATTTTGGATAATGAAAAGTTAGACGCAATAGCCAGAGGAAAATCTGCCAAACCATTTTAGAAGCCCTTAACCTATTCTTGGGTTAACACACACATAGAATCCTCTATCACTGAATGGATCTAAGAAAGATAAAACTGTTACAGTTAGCCAAGGCTAAACTTAGAAGAGTGATAGTCAATATACCATTTGCTGGCATCTGAGAAAACATCTGCGTTTGAAAACATTCAACGACCCCATTTGTAGGTTAAGACAAAACAGCCCTCCGTATAATCTTGGAATGTGAAGCATCTGTTCAGTGGAGGCATAAACTGAGATACAAAAAACCCGGGTAAAGGAATTGTAACAATTACCAATGACCTGCTCATTCTAAAGAGAAGGATTAGTCGATTGGACTGAACTAAGGACCTAGGGGAAAAAAAGCCAGAAAGCTGCAATGCTTGGGAGACATAAAACCCACATGTCCTAGTATCCACCTAAGTATAATTTTGTACACGAGCACTTTTTTAACCTCAATTTCTAATTGTGATTTAGTAAGGAAACATGAGTTGCCTTTTGAAACAATTTAACCAAACTAGACCCCAAGGCACCTAATTCCAGGAGTACAGTCCATTTGTTCCCCTCTGAATACAATTACAAGGCAAGCTGTAAGCTGACAGATCTCCTTTTTGTTCATAGCATGGTCACAGACTTTATCATGTTAGCCCTGATTTTCCACTTTGTAAGGAACCTATCAATTACCAAACCCAGACAGTGCTCATCCTTCACGATGATGTGATGAGTGTATTATTAACAAAAAAGAGCCAATTTTGTCCTAGGTTGTTTTGTGAACCATTGATTAAAATAGAAATAGCAAGGGTTCCAGGACCCAGGGGTCACAAGAAGCTGTTACCACCCGGCTGATTACACCTTACATAAATAGACATTTAAAATACTTTATACGTGTGTTATTCAGATGGCGTTGTTGGAAAACCGGTCGACTGTAAGGTAAAGGATGGACGTGGAGGCTCGCAGAGTCTGACTGATGACCGAGGCTGCACAACAGATGCTGGGTTGGTGCCAGCGCTCAAGATGGTCGAACAGGGCCACTGGGAGACGGCATTCCCTGCATTTTCATTTCCAGACACCCAGCTTGTCCACTTCACCTGCATGCTTATGATATGCTCCGGCAACTGTCCTCAGGTATGCAAGTTCAACTTGAAAAATAACATAAAAAATATTCTCTGGTAGATTTTTGATCTTTTTCTTTAAAGATTGAAATTATTATTGACGTCATTACTTTTTACCAACCGCCAAACTAGGTTAGATGCATAAAACCCCAGTGCCTCCTGAATTTTGAATTATACATTGAGAACAGTTTCTAATCAGTGTGAATGCATTTATAACTTCACTAGTTTTCTTGGTCCTCTTGACCAATTAATACCTTACAATTAATGAAGGTTTGAAAAATAACAAAAAGGAGGAAAAAATCAAAAGGTGGGGTTGAGAAGGGAAGTTAGTTACCAGTGGTAGAGCAGTGGCGTATCTAACCAAAGATCATGGGTTCGAATCCTGCTCATGACACTGACTTTTTATCTCAACTAAAAACCTTAATTTATTGAAATGTATTAATAAGACAGAATGTATTTATTAGCATGAATGATAGTGGGTCATCTGAAAATTCAGTACCCTGAAAACCCAGCAGTTGCAAAACCTTTTTCCAATTTGTGAAAAGGTTATTCAAAAATGATAATTCCCAGAAGTTACAGCGAAACTGTAAAACCGGCCTCATACTGGAGAGCCAAATTTTGTCAATCAAGAGACTTGAGGTAGAAAAACACAAGGTGCAGACAATAACCTTGGCAGCTATTGATGAGAGAGAAAAAAGTAACGAATAAAGTAATTAATTAACACAAGAGTAAAAGGTGATGCTATGTGGCTGGTGTGTGAAGTCAGTAGTGCTGGACTGACATCTGGTCCATTTTCACTTGGGGACTGTTGAACTGCTCAACAGTTTCGGCGTTGTGAGCTGTCTTTCGCCGAAGATGGTGCACTGCCGAAACACATTTGAGTACTTCAACAAACCTGTGAGTGAAAAAAGGACCCAATAAGTGGCCTATGCTGGTTCAGCATGAGTTTCAGCAGTCAGTTAGGTTACTTAAAAGGTTCCTTTGATGGCCCAATGCTGAAATACATTTAAGTACTTCAACAAACCCGCATTATCTTTTCTCCATTATATTATGTTAGTATTATTTAAATTTTTTTTATTAATATGTGGCCGTTATTATGAAGTTTAATAAGTCATTGCTTAACTACACTCTTTTAACTATTTACATACAATATTTAATTTTTTTGTGTGTTTTTTTTTTAGTATGACTGCAGTGAGAATGTAAACAATACAAGGAACAGTAGAGATTTCCAGGTATGTTTTTCTTTTATATAATATAAAACATCTGAATAAATAAAACATACGTTATAAGGGCTTTTTGCTGAAATGCTTGAAGATTTGTACCGTCAAAACTTATATTTTGTAAAATGGCCAACGAGTGTATTCCACATATTATTTGATTTTGACCATGAAGTTGAATCACTGAAAAATTAAGTTAATAATATTGTATAATATGTGTATAGATCAATTCCCTTTAACCTATTTCGATACCATCCATTTTTATTGGATTTATTCCTTTTTGCTTTAAATATATATAAGGCATACAATGCCACCCAGATTGTGTGATCAGGGAAGGCAGGAGAAACAAAACAGCGTCTCCTTCTTTGCGATGAAAACAATCAGAGGGCAAGACTTCATTTATTTGTGTAGACTTTATCAATTTTGATTTCGGGTTTTGGTTTTTATCTTATCTGCAAAGAAACTTTTCTCAGCGAAGTTAATGATGTCTTTTTCCTTATATTTCTGTTGATAAATCCTAAACATGGAACGCAGCTAAAATGACAAAAAAGTTTAAAAAATTGCACTTTGGTTACAGTTTTTGGTAAGAATTTTTTTTCTAAGTGAAATTGCTTTTTAAAAAATTAATAAAAAGTTATATAAGCTCTCTCACTTTCTCCCCCTCTCTCTTTCATTTGTTCTTTCCCTTTTCCCTCTTTCTCTCCTCTCTTTCTTTCTTTCATTCGTTCTCACTTTTTGTCAACTTCTCTCTACCTTTATTTTCATTTCCCTCTTTCCTTTTCTCTCGCGCTTTCTCGTTCTCTCTCTTTCCTTCTTAATCTGTCTCTTTCTCTCACCCTCTTTCTTATCCTTTCTGTTTTATTTCCTCTTTCTCTTTACCCGCTTCATCTCCATCTCTCTCTCTCTCTCTCTCTCTCTCTCTCTCTCTCTCTCTCTCTCT
>CM077107.1:18425395-18439954 GCA_039619505.1 Cimex hemipterus
ACTGTACCCTTGTGTGGACACTCTCAAGACGACACGCAAGAATGGCACAACTACACGGAAGACTTTGAGCCCTGAAGATGATCTCAATAAAGATCGAAACGTTGGCACGATAAAGAAAATGTTTTTCTGAAACCTACATCACACCAGACCGCACCTCACGATTTCTAAATAAAAAATATTTTCTTTACCTATTCGCACCACACCACGTCAGTTTCTCACCCGTGGGATGATTTATTTATTTATTTACAGTCCAAACAGGTTAGGCACCCAAGCAAAGGACAGCCAAGTCCTTGTCATGATTTGTGACGGTATGCCATGCACAAAGTGATGTATTGATGTACTCTTCATTTCTTACGACACGCATCACCTTATGGTTGGAGTGGCTGTTTTCTAACTTTTTATAAAATATTTTTGCAATTCCTCTAGTTCGTAGTACCCTATAGTACTAGTTTTACCGAAATTAACCAACACGCCGATGTTTGCGACGTTCATTTTGATCCTTGGTCGTTTTACCATCAAACTACAGCGGCTCCAATGTGAATTTCGTGCGAACTGACAGGAAATGATGCCAAGTACTTTAAATTACATCGAACCCTCGCCTTATCGGCGATTCTTTTAAATTACCATGCTCCTTTTTTTGCCCATCACTGTCCGTTGGCTTGTCCAGCGAAGCGAATATTCTTTTGTCGAGATCGGATTTTGTAAATTCATAGACTTTTGAATTGTAATATTTAATATTAAGTTTTTAGATAGTTTTAATCTTTAATCTATCGACAATTTAAGATTGAGATCTATTGTGATACCATCTGACCTTAAAACCCTGAACAAGATCAGATATGAACGACAAAGATCATCCCCAGATGGTTGGATCTGCGAAGGAATAAACCAATCTACATCTTGGATTGTTATCAATTTATCGCTGATATTAATTATCTCATATTTATAATTTTTTATTCATCACTCAAGGTTTTTTACGAACCATTTACTCTGTTATCATTCGGTCTATCATTTTATTTAAATTACCCAACTTAACATTACAATATTTCATTTTCAAACTTCACAGATTTCGAAGCATTACATCAATTATAGTTTACTGAATGTAAAATTGCTTCAGATTTTTTTTATTGTTTAATAATTGTGTGTGTGTTTGTTTCAGCTTTGAACGGTAGCGAGGGTTGGATCTGCTTGTCTGGGCCGAGGGTGGCCCTGATTTTCGCCACCCTCGGTGCACTCTTCCTCATCGCCGTTTTGGCCACGCTGCTCCTCCTCATCAGGCACAGGAGGAAGTACTTACAGCGGCATCCTTACGGCCTGTATTCTTAACCACTGACCCGAGGATGTCCGGTGGTCTTCGACCTTGTATTTTGGCGGTGAATAGTCGAAATCGTCGGAATCCGAACTGTCCTTGTGGTCGGTCGCTTCAACCAGAGATTCTTTTTCTAAAAAAAATGTCTCATTTAAAAAGTCATCTCTCAGTTTTACCCGACCGACCAATCCTCTCGCATTGGTTATTTCATTAGTTTGTAATTTTTAATTAAAAATTGCTCTTGATTCCATTTAAAGTACATTGTGTTCAGTAGTTTCTGAATTGGCATTTTTAGCGTAAAACGGGTCGGCTATAAAGAATTCACACCATTATTAATTAAAATTAATGATATTGTATTTTTCAATATGTTAACTAAACAGAATTGATCCCACCGACAACGAAAATTTACATCAGATTCCGGATAAGTTGACATTTTCTCTTATTCCACTGACTTATTTACATCTTTTTGGCCTTCTCGCACCTTTCAATATGTGCCAATTTTGCAAACTATAAAAATTTAAAAGGAATTGAAAGTAATTTTTCATATTTTTAAGGCAATTTGATTATATTTATATATTTGCTTTTAAGATTTGTAAAATATTATTGATTATCCGAGCTGTTATTAATTAAGGAGCTTTCTGTGATAAAACACTGAATTTAACATTTATTTATTTAAATAAAAAAGTATTGTGTATGTAAATTGGGTTTATATTATCCCCACTTCTTCTTCTTTTTAAGTCCAACTGATATTATCTTCGACCTCGAGGAATATCGAATATTCTGGGATGGTGTGGATGTAATTTATTAGCGTAAATGAAAAGGCATATGCTCAATGACCCCGAGGAATGTAGAGTACTCTGGGATGATGGAAATGTAATTTATTAGCGTGAATGAAAACGCATATACTCAATCACCCCGAGGAAGGTAGTGTACTCTGGGATGGTGTGAATGTAATTTATCAGCGTGAATGAAAAGGCATATGCTCAATCTCCCCGAGTAATGTAGAGTAATCTGGGATTATGTGAATGTAATTTATTAGCGTGAACGAAAAGGCAAAGAGAAATTATAGTTGGTTAATCCATAAAAAATATCGTAACTTAGCTGGAGAAACAAAAAATGAAATTATTAGAGGATTAAAAAGATAATAACATTATTCTGAAACTAAGGAAGAGAGGCTGGTGGTGACTAGGGCTATAAAATATATGCATCATCATATTTTTCCTGCCTTTACAGGCTTCTAACAAACTGTTCTGAAGCATATGGAATCAATTTAATTTATATTTATTTTCCATATTTATGCATATATTGCCATTAATGCCTATTTTGCATAAGTGAGTTGAAATTGCATGTTTTTTTACACATCCAGCATATCGGTATTTGGCACGTCAAATTTTTGAGCAGGGAAAATAACAAAAAATCTTCGAAAAAAAGCTACGGGTTCTCATTCTTCCGTTTCCACACAATGAACTAGTACAACTCAATTAATTAAGGTTTTACGTTGAGATAAAAGTCAGGTCATGAATTCGAACCCACGATATTTGGCTTGATACCCCGCTACTCAACCACTATCGTGAAGTCGCTCATTACGGAAGGTCCTGGGTTCGAAACCCCCTCGTGACACTTTTTGCCTCAACATTGCTCAAGCGGTCCACGAAAAATAGTGAATATAATGAACGTGTTTGTGTATGTTCAGTTACCCCACCGCTTTCCGCAAAGTTCGCCTTTGCTTATCTAGAAATAAATGGAGAAAGGAAAGTGTACCACTTTAAATTAAATTCTCTTGGAATAGTTTTACGACCACAGTCCTCGTCTTTCCCTACCGTCATAATTCCCACTTTTACCCATGCGTTTTCCATCCTGAAACATTATTTGTGTTTTGTGAACTGACTACTCCTGAAATGCCGAAAGCCACCAAAAAGACGGAACATGTGGGTGAGTTTTCAATTGAAATTTTTAAGGTCGATGCAGACCATTTCATACTGTGTTTGTTGTGATAAACCTGTATCAACAACTACACGTATTTTTGGTAACACAGCACATAAAGACAGCAAAACACAAGGAAAACAAAGGCAGGAAGTCTATGTTTCGAAAAACCTTCGTGACACAAACTACCACAAGTCCTAGGTCTGGAAAATCCGGCTTCGATACCGTTTATGTCGTGCTTTAGTTAGAGCTAATATACCCATCCTTAAACTCCCCACGAAAGTAACCTCAGAAATCACCCTGGGTCTTATATACAATGGAACACTCCATAACATCAGAGACTTCATCGAAAATGGAAAAAATCTGGATCTGACTGAATGAGGTGACAGATTTGTTAAATTTAACTTTTCTTAATGCGTTTTCTTTTTTAATATTAGCCTCCTATTCGTAGTAACAACGCTTGGGCAGAATCCAGTTCCGACATCGATAAATTGTTTTCAGAGCATCTTCCCACATACTGATGGATGACATACCTGATCATGACCATCAGCTTAACACTGAATACGACTTGAATGTCCCCTCGCAACTGTCTTATCCTCCTAAAGCATTTCCTCCATCAGACATACGACAATTAAACAACTACCTCCACGAGAAGTTCCAGTTATGAACTAATTGCAAAACAAATATTACAAAATTGGCCCTACAGAGGCTTACTGCACTTAACATACCTATACAACGCTGTACTCAGTGCCACATATTTTCCATTGCAATGGAAGTTCTCTGTAAATAAAATGATTCATAAGCCAAATAAACCTTCTGATCGTTCAAATTCATATCGGCCCATCAGTCTCCTTTCTATCCTTGCCAAAATACTAGAAAAACAACACCTCCGACGATTACTGCCAACAATTGAAAATTCTAATATTATTCCAGATCATCGGTTCGGGTTCCGCACATTTCGCTCGACAACTCGACAATTACATCGTGTTGCTGGCAATATATCCTCGTCCCTCGAACAAAAACAGCATTGCTTGGGTGTCTTTCTCGATTTAGAACAGGCCTTCGATCGAGTCTGGCACTCGGGAACTGAGAAACATCCTCCATCATACTTACTATCTTATACTTAGATCATATCTGGCGGTTCGATTTTATCCAGTCCGTCAGGGTATCGAATTCTCACCTTATATACGCATAAAGGGCGGGTGTTCCTCGGGGAAGCATACTTGGCCCTTTTCTATTTTCCATATACATTGCAGACGATACAGCGATTCTTACCCCCCTCAATTAACACTGAACACTTACAACAACACCTGAATGAATTAACACTATGGTTGACAATGTGGAGAATAAAGGTAAACCTAGGAAAAAGCACATAGATCAATTTTACCTTACGTAAAAATGTCTGCCGTGCGGTGAATATATATGGAATTCCATTGCCAACCACTGACCTTGAGCGTTATCTTTGACTTTTCACGGATAAACGACTTGGAATCCCCATATAAGACTGAAAAGACAGCAAATAAAACCGAGGTTATAATTTTTTAAAAACTACACGACTCACGATCAAAATTATACCTTGAAAAATAAACTTTCAATTTACAATACAATGACCTCTCTGGGCGTACAGTTGTGAAGTGTAAGGCTCAACCGAGGATTCCAATTCCCAGCGTCTCCAATCAATCCAATCTAAAATTCTCCGTCAAATTATAAATGTTCCTTTTTAAGTTTCAAATTACACTATCCACAAAGGCCTTTACATCCCGTATGTACACGAACTCATCAAAACCATCAAAAAAAAATTTCATCGGTCGCTGAGCACACATAGTAATCTATTGGTACGATATTTATTACTTCCAAGCCTACCTGAAAATCCTCCAATAAGATTGAAACGAAAGTGGCCCCGAGACCTTCTCAGACTGAACAAGATATCAGTGTGAAGGAGTGTTACCACTGGGCAACTTCTCCTACAAGAGCCTCATACGATAATTCAAAATATACGAACATATTCACTTAATGCATCACTTGTAGTTGTAAATACCAATAAAAAACCATTAACCATGAGATGTTCTTGCCACTGTTTCTCTATCCAATTTGGAGTTTCCTTATGGTGGTAGTTTTCGCATATTTTCGGTTTTAATACCAAATATAGTTCCATATGTTTGTCTGTTTTTAAACCATAGCCCTAGTGATGGCCAATTTAATTTAATTAAAGAAGACACGAACCTACGACCTCCGGCTTTACACCCCGGTGACCACTTGAGTTATCGCGACTTCCCTCTTTTTCCGCCAATATCCGTCGAGGTCGTGGGTTCGAGTTCGGCCACGTGCCGTTAATTTTTCATCTCAACCTTCTCGGCACGAAAATTAACTAGTTAAGAAAACTAACAAGAACGCTTTTAATTAGTGTACATTGTGTAGCAGCCTAAGATTTAAGCTAATTATCACGCTAATTTTACAGTTTGTTCTGTATCAAATCAAGCATCTAATCAACACTAACGGTTTTATAACAATACGGAAGGCTTATTGACCAATCTCCTGCTACCTTTCTTTTTTATGATATTAAAAAAAACGAATTTTTACAATCAACAGATCATTAATCTAGTTCTGGAATATTACCGTTATTCGGAGACGATCCAACAGGTTTTTTTTACTATTTTATCAGCTTATGCTTAATTATGTAAATACTCAATTAATTATATACAATTTTTTTAATGAAAAATTTGTGCCACGAGCGGGATTCGAACCAACGACTTTCGGCTAAATACTCCGCTGCTCTACCACTTGAGCTACCGTGACATCTATCGCCCATTCCACAAACTTCTCATTTTGACACCCCTGTAATTATTCCAATTGTAAGCTAATGCAATCGTTAATAAAAGGTCTTTTTAAAATTCTAAAACGGGGAGTCGAAATGTGAAGTTTGTGGAATGGGTGATCACGGTAGCTCAAGTGACACAGCGGCGACGTATTTACCCGAAAGTCGTTGGTTCGAATCCCGCCTGTGACGCAAATTTTTCATTTCGACAAAAATTGTGTATTAATTGAGTATAAAAATTCAATAAATGGCAGATAATCGAACAAATATGAATATAATAGGCAAAATTTTTGGACGTATATAACCAAAAAACCTTTTCACATATGGATTATATGTATTGAATTAAAGATGTCTCAATATGGATTAGAGTCATTTTCATTGAAAGAGCGATTTAATCTGAAGAAAATTTGCTGTTTTTTTTTTTTCATGCTAATGTAAGCGTTACGAGTGAGCAGTAAAACTTCTATTGTCTTACACCTCGCAGAGCTATTTGAAGAAAACAAAAATTGAAACTTTAAAAGATACGTGGTTATCTTAATTGCCTCTCGTTTCTTCCATTGTGGCTCCTTTGGATTCAATGTGTATTCTAATTTCTTATCTAGGAAAAAATCATCCGGCTATATTTTGAACATCTTGATCGCTGAGAGACCTTCGTTCGGCGCTGATACCGGCCGCGGAAGGACGAACCGTCCTCGGGGGGTCGAACTCTGAACCCGGACTTTTTCATTTTATCGATCCGCCCCTTGGGCAAACTGGGAATTGAAGTATAAGAAAAAGCCTGAGTCTTAAAGTTCCTGATGGCAGCCAGCTCCCCTTAGCTTTGTCACCCCTAGTTGAACTAAGTGCTGGTCTATGACCCTGTTCGTCGCACCCGTCACAAACTCTTTGCTTTTTTTATCCGGGGATGGAGCTAGTGAACTTTCAACCTTATTCAAAAGTAGCTGAAAACATTTCCCTAGCAACTCTTCCATTAATATCAAAAAAATTAACAAACACAACTTAGCTCTTTACTATTCCAAAATTTTAATACGTACTCGATTAAAATAAATTTTATTTCGAGGTCTGATTGACCAAATAACTTCTTTCAATTGATTAATCTAGCCGAAGGTCGTGCGTTCGAATCCAGCTCGTCACGCTTTCTCATTTCAACCAAGACGTTACACAAAAAGATTAATTATTTGAATAAAACAACAAGTACAAAAGGAAATACAAGTCTGGTGTGTGATTTTTATCAATTAATTCGGCTAATGTTTTAAATTGTATTGTATTTATAAAATGTCTTGATTTACAATGAATTCGAGAATTAAAAACAATAATTTTTACACGAATAAGACAAAGTTGCTCAGTTAAAGTAGACATTCGGAGGAAAGAAAATTTTTATGTTTATGTGCATTAACTGTCTTGAGTTTTCCTGTCAGGCGTTAATGACACCTCCAACGGTCAATCTGCTTAGTTTAGTTACTTAAAAATAATATAAGCAATTTTGTAGTTTTACAAAACATAAATAACATACAAAGGGGCTCCTGTTCCGTTTTTTAATGGAATTGGGATTTTTTTTATTGTATACAAAAGTGTTTTTAGGTATCGTATGTGTGAAAGTATTTATTGGTGTGAATGAGGAGGGGCTGATGGTGGAGTAGGTTCTCTACCCCCTCAGGTTATCTGTATGACTTGGGTTGATGACCCCACCAACCCCAATTTAGATTAGTTTATAATTACAATTAACTAAGGTTTTTAGTTGTCATAAAAAAAGTCAATGGCACGAGCGGGATTCGAACCCACGATCTTCGGCTCGATACGCCGCTGCTCTACCACTTGAGTTCCGGACCTCGATCCACTTCTGTTGATGTAAACATTTCCAAATTATTTACGAACCTACAGAGGTATGTAATTTATTTCGTATTCAACAGAAAAATTGAAAATTGAAAACCTATTAGATATAAATGATAATACATCGTTTTCAATTTTAGTTCAACCGGCATTGAAAACTTTCGTTTGTCCGTTTCTCCAGATAGATCGTCCTTTTCCTGATTTTTTTTTTTTTTTTTTTTTGTATTCTTTAAATAATCGTCTATTCTGTGAACGAAGACAGATAAAAGAAGGTGGAAAACTGCGACCGTGACCGATCGAGGTCCGTACGCACCCTTGCGGAACTCGCAGCATCTCGTCGGTCAGAGGTCACAGCTTCGCCGGTGGATTCCGTTTTCTTCGGAACACGTTCGTGAAATCGTCACAATTATTCTTTAAGTATATCCCGTTTTGAACTGGTGGTCCGGACGTTCAACAACCGTTCAGATGTCGACCGAGAGGGGCGAGTACGGTGCAAATTAACCTACGCAATTCCTTAAGCGACGACTGTACAATGGACTTTTTCTTTTATATTTATGATAAATTCTGGCTATAGAAATATGTAATGTATCAATACCTGATGTGTGCTCTGTGCCTGATACATATTTTTCATGTATAACGATATAAAATTACTAATCCATCTAGTGGTCTGATTGACCAAATTACTTCTTTCAATTAATTAATCTTTAAAGGTAAGGTTTTCGTTAAAATGAAAAAGTGACACGAGCCGGATTCGAACCCACGACCTTCTGGTCAACAATCGGCTGATCTAACCACTTGAGCTACTCTCTAACCGCCAACTCTTCCTCTCAACCTACAACCTTTCGAATTTTCCCTCAGTTTTGCCATTTTTCAAATGTGTATTCGGGATTCCATTCTTGGGTAAGGTTTTTGGATGGAGATTTGGTGTCCGAAAGGATCGCTGACACTAACTTTTTGATTTCAACAATTCAAATATGTATATTCGAATATAGAGTATCGATAGAAATACATCGATGATCACCGTCGATTAAACATCGGGACCTCACCAACGATGGAGGTACGACCGTCGACTAGTCCACACATCGATGGAGGTACGACCATCGACTAGTCCACACATCGATGGAGGTACGACCATCGACTAGTCCACACATCGATGGAGGTACGACCATCGACTAGTCTACACATCGATGGAGGTACGACCATCGACTAGTCAATGCAAAAATTGCAGATGATACAGCGATGATATCTATTAACCATTCAACCAAAATCCTCCAAAATGCATGTAATAAGATAAAGAATGGACAAAAAAAAGGAAAATCAAGCTAAATCAGCATAAATCAGGTCATATAATCTTTACAAACAAAAAGGTGGACATCGTTCGCAATCGATGGAACTACTAAACCATACAGCAATACAGCTAAATATCTGGGAATGACCTTAGATGCCGAGCTGAGATGGAAAGAACACGCGAAGAAAAAAAGAACATAAACTCTAATCTTTCTAAACAAAATAAAATATTATATAAACAAGTCACGCCTTTATTAGAAAGTTGATTAATAAAAGGGATGTTATTATTTTAATATTCTTTATTAAGCTTTTTTTGCTACACTACACTCAAAAGGGATAGACAAGAACGAATATACATTATTATTTTCACTTCATCAATTTTTTTTTTCTAATGAAAAGTGTAATCCATTGTATGCTTTGTGCTGAAAAAAGAAAGTTTGAGTTTAACCAAAAAATGATCATTTTCATTTCATTATTAATAAGTTTAATTAGTTTAAGTATCACCTGAGAAAATCATATAATTTTCAAAAAATCATTAATATATAAAAGAAACAAAATTGGGCTTAAGACAGTACCTTGTATAACAACCCAAAAAATATTCTCTTTAACTTCTTCCTTTACTGAATTCCCGCCGATATCCATCGTTCTATACTTCTACTTATATGATAAACAAAAATTCGTAAACATCATAGCGTTTTTGATTCTCCACAGACTCCCTGGACCTTGCAGTGGAACAGACGAGGTCGTTCATGACAGAAATGAACGAACCTACCCAGCTGAAAAAAAGGCCATGGTTGCGATTATTTTTAGTCGATACATTACATGCCATCCAAGTGACATTGTAAAATAGTTGTCTTTTTTTTTTGTATTAAGAAAAAATTGCTAAGTGTGTCATGTTCAGGTTGAAGACGGTACCCGTTTCTGACCAGTTCGGGTGCGAAACCGCTTAATTAATAAGCTGTTTTTCAAAACCACACGTCGCGCTTTTAGCAACGCCTGGATGCACTTTAGGTAGCCGGTCTTTTTTTTCCTTTCTCCCAATACCAATTGAACCTAGTACGGAACCAGGGGAATCATCGTCGAAGATCGTCCGTACCGACAAGTCCATTTGTCAATGTATTTTACCTTGCGTTGTAAACTTTCGGATATATTTGATATTTCACAAATATCGTGGTTTATAATGTTATATGGATCGGAAGATTTTCAGTACAATGCTAATCTTCTTTTTTAATAACGGATGTACTTAATAATAGAAA
The DNA here is from genome assembly GCA_039619505.1 of Cimex hemipterus. Classification (NCBI taxonomy): domain Eukaryota; kingdom Metazoa; phylum Arthropoda; class Insecta; order Hemiptera; family Cimicidae; genus Cimex; species Cimex hemipterus. Next base: position 18,435,813 of record CM077107.1, read on the forward strand.
ATACGAAGATTACTCATTTTGTAAACAAACAACTTTTCTCGTATTTTCTTCTCCGTTTTAATCCATTTTTATTCTCTTTAACCATACAGAGACATCACATCTTAAACGAGAAGTTCTCAATATTGTTGTGAGATTGAGTCATCGAGGTCACCGGCAAGTGGATATCGCAGAGGAATTTTTTCCCGAACCCGAGGGACCGGAAGCCTAGTAGTGGATCTCAGTGCATTAGGACCCTGAGGGAGGATGGCGATGATGTCACTGCTGCAAGACGGAACCCTTTCCATAGAGCCTGCAAGATCCTAAATGAAATACAAGATGTTTTGGCGAGACTTTTACCGACTTGAACGATTCGTGGGAAGTCGCCCTCAAATTGTATGCCCCTTTGAGACGACCTGTAACAACAGCCAAGAAGAGAATACCGCTTGGAATGATGTTATGTTTACTGAAGAGCGGCGCTTCTGTCTGTTACGGAGATGGCTGGCGCCGAAGAATACCGAAAACAGGGGTGCGTACAATGCCCCAGTACAGTTTGGATTAGGCGGTGTAATGATCTGGGCTGGGATTTACACTGGAGGACGAACTGGACTCCTTATAATTCAAGGCAACATCAGACCAATATGTACAAAAAATCGAAGCATACACCCACAAACAAACTATCTTATTAGTTTGTAAATGATATTGAAGAGTTTAAAAAAATTATTAGATATATTTAAAGGCCTAATTGACCAAATTATTTGTTTCAATTAATTATTCTTTTTTGTAAGGTTGAAATAAGAAAAGAGAGCGGGATTCGAACACACGACCTTCAACTCAATAAGCCATTGGTCTAACCACGCTTTATATTATAAGTGCCGCTGTGAAAAAAACTTTGTTCAAAGTTAAGGATTTTTTTTTAAGTTAAAATTTGAAGTTACATCTTTACAGTATTAACACCACTTCCAATTCTAATTAAATAATTTTCTGTAAAATTAGGAAAAGTGTTACAGTATTATTGGCGATTCATATATGCATTTGGTATAAATTTTATTAGGTTTCGTGGTCCCCTTGATCAAATAAATTGTTTTCAATTAATTAAATTTTGGGTTCAGATAGAAAAGTCAGTGTGACAAGCGGGATTCGAACCTACGAACCTTCAGCTAAAATAGCCGCTCCTCTACCACTTGAGCTATCGTGTCTTCAATCCACTGAGACTTCCCGTCTCATCTCCACCTTTTAAGTTTTCCCTCGATTTTACCTTTTTTTTTTTTATCTCAACTAAAACGTTAATCAAATCACGAATTATTTGGTAAGTGGACCACGAAGCCTAATAAAACGTAACAGGCAAAATGAAGTATACTGCGCTAAAGCTCTCATTTCATTTCCCGCAGAGAATCAAATGCACGACATTTGAAAAAATGGCAAAAAGGCGGGAAAATTCGAATGGTGGGGGTCGAGATGTGAAGTTGGTGTCCAAGTTGATCGAAGTCACGATAGCCCAAGTGGTAAAGCAGTGGCGTATCTAGGCGAAGATCGTGGGTTCGAATCCCGCTCGTGACAATGACTTTTTTACGCTAACCTTTTCAATCAAGACCTTACTTAAAATAATAATTAATTAAAATTGTTTATTACGTTATTTTTAATTATCTAATTATTATTACGAGTTAATATACTATTAGGCGTAAAAGAATGAAATTATGAGTGTGTAGTATAATTTTTTTTTTGTTTGGTAAACATGTTTTGTAATTTTGAATTATGTTACTATTATTATAGTTAATATTGATGTTATATGTAATGTATTAGGGATAAAAATTTAAAAAGATAATCTAACTACCCTTTCTCTACAAGCGAGATAGTGCGCGGGATTTGCCGCAAAAACAGTCGCCCCTTTGTAAATCGGGTGTGGCTTATCCTCAATCGCAATTTAATTTAGTTGTAATATTCTTCAAACACATTAATTAAACACGCATTAATTGTTTATTGATCAAGGAATCTGCATGTTCTTGTTCCATCACAAGATGGTCTACCCTTTTCCTTCCATCGATGGGATGGATCCCCCGTGAGATAAACCGTACGTAACATACAGCCCGCCGATATAACAGTATTCCCTATAGGTAAAAAACGGGTATAAAATTGCGACACCCGTATGAAAAGCATACTTAATTTTCCCATGAATTGACGAAAACCGTGTGCGATTGGGTTGCCGTTAAGGGACGGTGGGGACATTAAAAGGAAAAAATTATGCGGAATCGGAGAGGGGCCGAGATGCGAGGCGTAACGCAGATGGCGACCTATATACCCACAAGTACACATTCCTCTCTTTTGTTGCGGGCATCACTAAGTACGGCCGTTAGAACGGGCCGGGACGGGATTGATATGTGCCGGGGCGGATGCGGCACGGCCGGGGCGTCGCCCCGTTTCGATTGTTGCTACCAATGGCCAACGACCAATAGGCTTTTGTCAAGAAAACCCTCTCAAAGGATTAAAAAGAAAACTGTGCAAGATTGCCTCTGTGATCTTTTCCAACCTCCCACATCCTAGTTCTAGCGATCCCCCCCCTTCCACGGGGACCTAGATATTTGTCATACGGTACGACAAATTCCATAACGTTCCGTACGCTTTTTTGTTCAGTCCTACTGTTCTTTATTGTTATTTTTATTGAATAACCTTTTTCTACTAAAAGCATATTCTCACAATTCATCTGTTATTCTCCGTTTTGACAACTACCCTCCGCATTCAGTATCATATTTTCGACAATCTTCAGACATACACACCACCTTACAGCATACACATTGTGTAGGGATTAGTGACCGTTAATCAATAATTATTCAGATGAGAGAGATGGGATGTGGTCTGGTGTGATGTAGATTTCTGAGAAATAACGTACGTTTCGATCTTTATTGAGATCATCATCAGAGCTCAAAGTGTATGTCTTCTGTGTACATGTGCCAATCTTGCGTGTCTTGTTGAGAGTGCCTCCACACATGTCTACACATTCTAATGGTTTATTATTTTACTTAGTACTACATTACTGTGACATTGATTGTACTGTAATACGAAACACGGTCGTTTACACACAATAAAATAGAACCGTCTTAAATATAAATATTCGAACAGTCTTATTGAAGTGCCATATAAAGGAACCAATAGGGTGAAAAACACCCCCAATCACAGTTTTCTTCTTAGATAGAACGGAACCCCAAAACAGAAGAGAGTAACGTGTAGCTGCAATCGTCAAACTGGTCAAACGTGTGATCACCTGAACGACTGTCCTAACCTAGAAGGATTCAGAAGGTACTTTATTTAAGATTCAACCGCCAGAAGACAAGGACGGCCACCATTAGATTGTCAAACATCACGGGTTAATCGGATTCATTCTTGACTACACTAAGAGCAAGAGGCTTTCTTGCATCCTAGTTTGTTTAATTTTGAAATATGTATGCAAACAGGCAAGTGAAAAGATAAGCAGGGCAGTAACTACAGCGAACTAAGTCCTATTCGTTTAATAGACCAATTAGGTTTCGTGGTCAAATTTACCAATTAATTATTCTTTAAATACGGTATTGGTCGAGATGAAAAGTCAGTGTCACGAGCGAGATTCGAACCCACGACACCAACTTCCCATCTCAACTTCAAAAAAGGAAAAATTAAAACAACTTGATGTTGAGAGTTGAAATCCTAGCAAATCGTAGTCACGATAGTTCAAGTGGTCGAGCAGCAGCCGAAGGTCGTGCGTTCCAATCCCGCTCGTGACACTGGCTATTTTATCTTCTTCCTTCCGTTCTTTATTTAAAAAATAATTAATTGGAAATTAGTTTACCTTCATTATTACGTTTGGCATAATACTACTGGGTCATTGAAACATCACAGTATCAACTTTATTTCCAGTAGTTTTGATCATTCTTACATTAATCTTACCCTTCATTTTACAATTTTTTTAAAACTATTTTACTAATATAGTGTGTATTCTTTCTTGTTCACAAAAAAGACACGGTCTCTTTGTCTCGTTTCTTTATTTTTCTAGTAATCATCTTTGTATATCTATTTATCTATATATCTATCTGTTTTTAAACCTAACTATACTTGTCTATCCATCCCCTCACGTTCACGTTCTCTCTCTCTCTCTCTCTCTCTCTCTCTCTCTCTCTCTCTCTCTCTCTCTCTCT
>CM077107.1:18446447-18465055 GCA_039619505.1 Cimex hemipterus
TATATATATATATATATATATATATATATATATATATATATATATATATAGATGGATATATATATATATATCCATCTCTACCTATCTCTCTATATATCACTATCTATCTATCTTTCTTTATCTATCTATCTCTACATATCTCTACCTATTTATCTCTATCATTCTATCTATCCCTCTATCTATCCATCTATCTATATCTATCTCTACCTATCTTTATCTATCTATCTATCTCTACCTATCTCTATCTATCTATCTATCTCTACCTATCTCTATCTATCTATCTATCTATCTATCTATTTATCTATCTATCTCTATCTCAATCTATTTCTTGTTGTGTGTGGTGTGCTTTGTTCTATTTCGTTGCATTTTGGGTCGTTTGTTTATTTGTCTATTGATTATGTTGTTCTTTTCATTTATCGCCTACATTTTCTTCACTTTTACTAGCGGATTAGAATTATATTAGAGTTTGATTTAAGTGTCTATTTTCCCCAACATATGACTGATATTTATTTGGTTTCTGATGTCCTAAGTTTAGGTAAAATTGGGTAAGAGGTAAAGTATCAAATAGTACTCTAACGAAACATGAAAAATATGTCTATAATTTTATTATTTTGTATTTTTATTAGAAGAAGATTCTTTTACTGAACTTACACTAATTGTTTCGTCTTTTTTTATTCGCTCTTTCTCAAAAAAGCATGTCTATATCAGCCTCTTTCTCTATTATACTCATAGTCTTTCTCTATTTTATTTTCAAATTTCCTTTTTGTATTTCACAGACACAATATTTACCTGAATCTATCGATCTATCTATATATCTAAATATCAACCGACTTAACCTTAAAGGTTCTCTATTTTGAAATTTACGAGAATCAAGGTCTCACTTGTTTCTGTGTTGAGATCTGTTTTATCATTTTTCAAACGACCGGAAATGACCGAATTTAAAGAATTAATGAATTGTATAAATATCGGTATACAGTTCAACAACGGTGTCAACTTTGTGTAATGGCCGTGTGAAAATGCAATGCTGAAGTGAGCCGAAATAGTGGACATAACGAGCGAAGCTAGGCGGACCGGGATGATCAGATTGCAGGTTCATCGCCTCACAAACCTCAACACAATATCTCACAATGAGAGGACCTCCTTTTGTACAGCGACATCCCAACATCGAACAACCGATTATTGCGACTACGTTAAAGGCAATATCTCCGAACCAGGGTATTCTGCAATATGAAAATAATCCGATATTTCCAATAACATAACAAAGGAAAGACAATAAATTAGCTATGAATATACGAGAGGAATTTTAAAATTATCTAGCTTTGATTAAACAACATGGAACATTTTCAGACTGACCAAGTTTTCACATGTTTAAAAATGTCAAGATCACTTTCGCAGACGATCTTCAATCATATTATTCAGATAGCGAAGAAGGCGTGCATTTAGTGGTTGAAAAGGTGAATAATGATTTAAAAAATTAAACAGACGGTGTGAAATATTAGGGTTCAATAAACTATCATTAATATCAAGTAATGCTGCTAGGACTAATAAATAACCACAAATTAATAAATAATATTGGTTTCACAATAGATGAAACGTGTAGAGATTAGTGACCGATAATAGATAATTATTCAGATATCGTGAGATGCGGTCTGGTGTGATGTAGGTATCAGAAAAACATCTATCCCTTTCTATATAATCCTGAAAGAACAAAATCGCCGAAACATTACCAACGCATTGTTTTCCTTTGTCGGCTCTTTTCACCTCAAAGAAGCCGAAGACTTATACACAATAGTCTCCCCTATACCCACTTCCTTCCCCACCCCTTCAAAATCCAACATATATAAACATTAAACAACAAAATCTCGCTGGCACTCTCAACACGACACGCAAGAGTGGCACTATTACACAGAAGACAAACACTTTGAGCGAGTAGAAATACTTTGATAGAATATAAAATATATTTTGCATTGTATAAATTCACTTTTCCAAATTCTATATGTATTTGTTAAATGTGAACAATGTTTGTAAATCCCAGGCTCTGAAGATGTTCTCAATAAAGGTCGAAACGCAGCACGATAAAGGAGACGTTTTTCTGATACCTACATCATACCAGACCGCATCTGACGATATCTGAATAAATAGATGAAACTTTATCTTCTGTCAGAACAAACCATCGACATTTGTAAAAAACAAAAAAAAAATGAAATGGCTTTGTCTGCTGAGAAATATCCAAATTGATCTTCCACCCGAGAAATTACAAATAATAAAATCTATGTTGTTCTCAATATTTCCTTACGCTTTCCTATGCTATTCTAATACGAGTAGAAAAAATACAAAAAGTACAAAACATGTTTATAGCATCAAATACTAAGATCACGTCAAGCAACCATCATGGAAAACTAAACATTTTAAAAATCAAAGAAAGAAGAGCACTAATACGCTCGACGTTCTTAATAAATCTATTGAAAAGATAAAAACCATCATACCTGATAGTTTGATAATAGTTTTAAATTGATCAATTAATAATTCAAACAATGAAAAAAAATACTAGATTTCACAAACATAAATTTGTACTCCCTAGAATTAGAATTGCTCACTGCAATACATCAATTCTAGTAAAAGAAATCAATAGTTATGATAAAAACGAGCTGTAAATTTCCTACCTCTACAGTAAGTAAAAACGGGGGGTGGCGTCGGTGGCCGCAAAGTTTCTTCCTTGACACGGCGTTCATCACTGTAAAGTAAAGGTCCTGGGTTCGAATCCAGCGGCCCTGTATTCGAACTCGACATCCTTACAATTGGGCTTTTTTTTCAAAAACACCCCCCACCCTGAGGGTTTATATGACCTCTGCTGTTGCGAAAAAAAATCTCTGATAAAAGAAGAGTTAGTGACAAAATAAAATGCGAGATAAAAATATAAATAAATATCTTTGTGTTATTTTGTCAGTCGTACTATACTATTATTATAGAGATAATATGTAGGAAATGTAACATTATGTAATAAATTCGGCGTCTATGTGTTAATACTATTTATTTCTAAAAATGCCAGTTATTACATAAAGTTTTTTATTTGTTATTTATTACTATTGTAAATTAAACTATTTTTGTTATATTTAAGCCTTAATTAGAATCCATAATACTATAGGCATTAGATACCTCGTAAAAATTGAAAATTATAATTACGATAAATAGTTATAATTAGCTGCACTAGTTTTCGTTGTCCGTTTGAATAATTAATTAAGGTTTTTAGTTGAGATAAAAAGGTCAGTATGACGAGCGGGATTCGAACCCAGGATCTTCGGCTAAATACGCTGCTGCTCTACCACTTGAGCTATCGTGATCATAACGCACCATCTCAAATTGGAAATGTGGGAAGGAGCGTTGTTTACATTTAACAAACAATGTTGTAAATTGTAAACAACGTTTGTATATCCCAGGACCTGATGATGATCTCAATAAAGATCGAAACGTTGGCACGATAAAGAAAATGTTTTTTCTGAAACCTACATCACACCAGACCGCATCTCACGATATCCAAAAAAAAAAAATTATACAATACCAGAATTTTGGCATTTTTGTAAAAATACTTTGAATATAAAATTACCGATTCACGGCCACTATTCTCTACACATTTTTGTTTATATAATCTTTAAAATAAGAACCTTTATATATTTGGTTGAAAAAAAGTCAGTTTCACAAGTGGGATTCGAACCCACGGCCTTTCGAATTTGAGATGGGGTGTTACTGCCCGAGAGGATCGAAGTCAAGATAAGTCAAGCAGTAGAGAGCGGCGTATTTAGCCGATGGTCGTGGGTTCGAATCCCGCTCGTGACACTGACTTCTTTTTTCAACCGATGCCTCATATAAAGATTATCTTATTGAAAAAAGTTATTCTGTCAAATGGACCACGAACTCTAACGGGTTTAATAAATAAAATGAAGTATATCTTCACGAAAGCTCTCCGTGGTCATTTCATTCGTCGGCGAGAATCGAATAGACTATAGGACATTTGAAAAATGGCAACAAAAAAAATGGGAAAAATCGAAAGGTCGGGTCGAGGTGGAAGGTTTGAGTCCGAGCGGTCCGAATTTAGCGGGGTATTTAGCCGAAGGTCGTGGGTTCGAATCCCGCTATTGACACTGACTTTTTTATCTCGATCAATGCTTAAATAAAGATTATTTGAAAAATGGCAAAAAAAAGGAGAAAAAATTCGAAAGGTTGGGTCGAGGTGGAAGGTTTGAGTCCGAGTGGTCCAAATTTAGCGGAGTATTTAGCCGAAGGTCGTGGGTTCGAATCCCGCTATTGACACTGACTTTTGTTTATCTCGATCACTGCCTCACATAAACATTATTTGAAAAATGGCAAAAAAGGAGAAAAATTTTTAAATGTTAGGTCGAGGTGGAAGGTTTGTTTCCGAGTGGTCCGAATTTAGCGGAAGGTCGTGGGTTCGAATCCCGCTATTGACACTGACTTTTTTTTATCTCGATCACTGCCTCACATAAATATTATTTGAAAAATGGCAAAAAAGGAGAAAAATTTTTAAATGTTAGGTCGAGGTGGAAGGTTTGTTTCCGAGTGGTCCGAATTTAGCGGAGTATTTAGCGGAAGGTCGTGGGTTCGAATCCCGCTATTGACACTGACTTTTTTTATCTCGATCACTGCCTTATATAAAGGTTAAATAATTTTTATCTAAGGTTTGTGGCTGAAATTAAAAACCTTACAAAAAAGACTAATTAATTAATTAAAAGAAGTAAATTGGTCAATCATACCACTAAATATAATGAATGTTACATTAAGTTTATTTACTTCGGTAACAGAAGACTTATGGACCTTTGGTCCTTTTTAAGCTTCAGGTTAATAAACCATTCATTCATGCAGTTTTTTTCTCTCACTCTCGCTCTCTCTTTCTCCCCTCTCTATCTTTCTACATATCCATCTATCAATCTTTTCTGTACTCACTCTTGCTATCTCTTTTTCTCACTCAATCCCGAACCTTTTATTATTATTATCTCTCATACGCATTCTCTTCCTGTCTATCTGTTCTGCTCTCCCTTTTTCACTAAATCCCAATTGTCTTTTCACCCCCCTGTCACACGTTTTGCTTCGTTCTCTCGCTCATTCTTTTTCTCTTTGTCTTATGTCATACAAACTTTTTTTTATTCTATGTCTTGTACCCTTTCTACGTATTTCTCAATTTTTATTTTAAAAAAACTCAAACGTTACATTGCGAGCGCTCCACGAGAACCAAGATAAATAAATGAATGTGCAAAGTTTAAACTTGACAAGAGAAATTCATTAGACAAGTTTTTTTTTATTTGAACGATAATTTTTTTTATTTATTTATTTTTTTTTTTTAATGGTCCGGAACTATGGCCACCCTGTATACGCTGGAGTGCACATAGTCCACTAACTTAGTTATGGTTCTTTCTGTTACTGTAATCGGTAAAGGCAACAATACAAATTGATTGCTTCAGAAACGTTTCACACTGTTGGAGTGTTTGAAAAAATTCGCCTCGGTGGCCGGCTCATACGTTCCAATTTGTTTCTTTCCACCCTTGGAAATAAGTTTTCCAGGGTGTAATTTTCTGGAAGAAGACTGGACTTTTTGTCGACTATGTAAAAGGGGACGGAGAGACTTATTAATTCTTTTTCACCCACGCCCGAAACCCGATGTTAACGGCCCGATCGGCTAACGGTTGACTGGCTCCAATTGTTTTTACCATCGTCAACCCATTTTCTTGCTTAACCCCATTTCGAGAATATGCCTGCCCCAATGTCGATCCCTTTCGATTGGAAAGACAAGGAAAACTGCTGGCCTAAATTGTTTTCAATTCAAAATTAAAATTAATTAATTACAAATTCACAAGGAACAAATATTTGATTAATTACACATTTAAAAGTTTAAAAGCGGGTAAAATAATAAATCAAATAAAGAAAACATCAGTATTATCAAAGTAAGTATTTCAAAATTTATCGGATTTTATTTTTTATTTTCTTTAACATCAACAGTATGCACTAAATTCAACCAAAGATTTAAGTTTCCGAATGACTTTGTTGACAGGATTTTTGATTTGTCGTTCATACTTTTTAATTACCTTACTCTAAAAAAAAAATGTATTTGTTTATTTTTCAACTCATCGCTCAAAGAATCTTACCAATTCTCAATACTTTTTTTGGCAAAAGCATTACCGCAACACCGCTATAAAGGAATTTTTCCGGTTCCGAAGATATTGAGGACTCCATTTTTATGGAGATTTTTTTTTCCAAATGTAGAACACTCGGAAAATGAGGTTTTATCGATGTCCTTGCCCATCCTTGCCCACTAGTTCATGCAGTTTTTCTTCAGTTAATTCCAATACTGGATTTTATTAGAGATCTGAAAAAGGCACGCGCACCGGATGGAAGTAAAGGCAGAAGGTACACCGTGCAGATACTGTCAGCGGAGCATGTTTTATGTTTCTGTGAGGGATAATGCATGTGTAGATTCTTACAACTAGGAGATGAAAAGCCCCAAGCAAGATCCCACGCTAATTAGATTAAAAGGAAAACTGCTCAGGTCGGGGAATATCCACCCATAGAGAGCAGGTTATTTTAATTATGCCAAGAAAAGTTTTAGTCAAACATTATTTTTTAGCAAGCGTTTGAATTTACAAAAATTCAGTTCTTTTTGTTAATTTTATAACCAGTAGTTTTCAAAAACATCGATGTAAGCTGTCGTAGGGTTTGGCGTAGGGATATAAGCAAGGAGCGACAAAATGCTGACTCCATGAGTGTTGCCTACTCTAATCACTTGTTGGTCAAATAGAGCAATTTAGGTTTTAAACATCTTTGAAATGTAGACCTAAATTTTTAAACCAGCTCAAAAATGTCTTTAGTTGAGATGCAAAAAAGTCAATAGCACGAGAGGGATTTGAACCCATGACCTTCGGCTAGATACGCCGCTGCTCTACCACCTGAGCTATCTACCTCAGAGGTCACGATAGCCGAAGGTTGCGGGTTCGAAGGCCTCTCGTGCCATTAAATTTTTTTCATCTCAGCTAAAAACCTTAATTAATTGTCATGTATTAATTTGTCAAGGGGACCACGAAATTAGTGAATTATCAAAAATGCTATAGTTCCGTGAAGTCGGTCGATATTTGCATTCCATATTACACAAATATTTACTTTTCTCCATTAGAAAAGATGCTTATTAAAAGTAATTAAATATTTTAAAAGAAAGAAAATTTGATCGTGAGATCTCTTGTGAGGTATGCAGGGTGATGAACCACTTAAAAGGTATTTTCCAATCATCCGGGTCCGGCTAGTCTCGCTTGATTGGTCTGTCAGACGCGTTTCGGTATTTCCCCCGGGATCATCGGAGGCGTTCGAACTGAAAGAATTAATACCACAAATATTTCGGGGTTCCCTCAAGGTGCAATGACATTTCTGAACTACTGAATTTAATGCCCAAAAAAAGACATTTAATGAAAACCACACGCCACCTGCTTTATTAAAAAAAAATATTTATTTTAACTGATAAAAATATGATATTAACGGCGCAAATTGTTTTACGGTTTTTCGGTCTTTTACTGCATTTGTCAGTCACCCTTTTGACACTTTTTTTCCATGACCGTCCAAAGAATGATGAATGATTAACTAGTTAAAAAATTAAATATATAATTATATTTGCCAAAGATTAATATTATATTTTTTTACTCTGTTCTAAATTTGTATTTAAAAAATTAATTAAACAACACATATATAACACAACATTGCCTAATAACAATAATTATACTGATGATTGTTGCAATTTTATTCAAACGCGATAATTTTATTATTAATCTGTATAACATTAATTTTTCAATTTTGGAAGACGTTTACCGAGGAGTACCAACCGTTACCATGCAAGTGACTCTGGGTTCGAAGCCCGTGCACTATAGAATTTAATCCTTTCCCTCCTCTGTTTTCCTTCGGACGGTGCATTTAAACAAATACGAGTCTTATCCTTCATACTATAGCCTTCACGGATCCAGAATTTAACAGGTCTTGCTTTCGGTAATTCTTTCGTTTGCTGTCAAAGCATTACTTTTACTGCCACTGTTGGTAAGAGTCGCCCAGTCGCAGCATTCACTTTCTTTCATTTCATTTCCTCTAGAGTAACAACCCCCATGTCCAAAACGTCATGTTTGGTTATTCGGTTGGCCCTTAGCTCAAATAACTTGTAAAATATCACGTTTCAATTTGCAAAGGTCCGTTGAGGTAGAGATAGTACGTTACATACAGTCCGACTAATTATTTATTTATTTATTTTTTTATTGGGGTAAAAATGCTGACCCTATGCACAACTTTAAACCTGCAATTCGCATTCCAGGTTTCTTCACTACAGGAGATTTGTCTTGATTTCTGCTCTAGAGGTTCCTCTTTACTCTCAGTGCTCTAACCGTAACGCAGCAGACCATTTCCGCCTATTGATTTACAAAATAAGCCTTTTCGACTAACCAACTTGTGCTTTGTACCTGCATCTGCCCAGACCCAGTTGCAGACCATTTAGGTACACGCTACACACTGTTGTTGTCGGTTCGAATCCCGCTTGTGACACTGACTTTTTCTCTCATCCAAAACCTTAATAAATTGAAAAGAATTTATTTGGTCAAGCGGACCACGGAAATTTTTTTTATAGATTTGGTTAAACGGTTAGCTTGAAATCCAGCTAGGTTACTGATACAAAGTTTAGATTGGCCCAAATAAATCAATGTTGCCAATACACAGGCGCAAACACAGCATGGACAACACTGCGCCGCACTAAACTCACGGCATTTTCTTCTAACCTTAAAGAAAATCGGTAAATTTGGCATTGTTCTGACCCTACATTGAGAAATAAAAGGCTAAGTTAAAAACTCTATATGAAAAATTTTATGTTTGGCAAATAGAACAATATTATCCATATATTCAGTGGTGGGTTGAGCCATGTTGGAAATGGAAGGTTCCAAAATGGAGATTTTCTATTGGCGCCAAAATAGTCAGTGTTGCCAATACATTGGATGAAACCTTGAAGGAAAAACACTGCACTTGCCTTAAACCAAGAGGATTACATAAGCTGTAGTAAATTTGCTAAAATTAGTTGTTGCTTTGAGTTAACGTTGGGCAAGAAAGGATTAATTATAAACTTTATGGGTTCTTTTTAAGTAACATACAACCTTTCATTGATTTGTTTTTTCATATGGTAACAAGCAGGTTATTTACAAATAAGTTTTTTCAATAAACTACGATTAATTATGAAAAAGCTCTATTAATTCTGGAGGACTAGGTTCCATGAAGAGCCAAGATTCACTAGTTTTAGCCTCGTTGACCCGGTTGGGAAACAATTCAAGGGAATAAAGAGCAAAAAAGCAATCATGCCGTTTTATGACATTTCCTTCCGTAGTTCTGCTAAGGCCGTCTTTTTTAATTGGCCGTGTTCTACTACTGCGCCTACGATTTACGTCTTCACAGTCGAACGAGCAGCCTCTGACCCATATTTGGCCTCAGGTGGACCTTGGGTCACTCACTCGTCTCGTTCCCAAAGGCCTCGGCATCTCTGGGAATCTCTTTCCCGCCCGAGATCCAACGGTACGCCGATTTACCATGGGGAGCATATTGTTTCCATACGTTTTTCCTTTGCAAAGGCCCTGGCGCGTTATGCGCCTATCTCATGTCAACTGGAGCACGGAAAATTCGCTATTCCAGTAAAACAAGCGTTTTAAACAAACACCTTTTCGGTCGTCAACTTTTCGGCTCAGAAATGTTTTCCGTAATTTAATTTTCACGTGGAAATGAATGACGGATATAAACCGTTTTTCTGGAACCAAATTTTTAATGGTGAAGGAAATATTATTATTGTAGTCTACCTTATTTACATAGATAATTAATAATCTTTAATTGTAAATAACATACAATAAAGTTAAATATATGCATATAATATAGTTTTATTTGTTTTTAATTACTTAAATCTTTACCACCATCATCAGTGGATACATGTGACCTAACGCGTTTGAGTCATCTGGTTAGGATTTCGACATCTAACTAGTGACCGATATTATCTTGATGTGGACTTAAACTTATTATGACGAGTTGCCTCTTTATGAATACTAGGAATATTTCCTCTTATGTTTCTATTTTAAGATCAGCGTCGAGGTTTTCATTTCTGGCGTGCCATTTGCACTGACTGTCCATCTCAGTTGAATGGTTTGAAGATAGGTCTTCCTTGGTGACTTGAGGACATGTTGGTAAAGTAAGACCTCATGTTCAATGGGTAATGAAAAGGTCGTCCCCACCAACCCGCGCATTAAGCTCTACCATACCAATGCATTTCTTTCGCGTTTATGATTTCTAGACGCTTGATGTGCCAATTACCTTCATTTAGCTTTAATCATCCACTTTGCTTTACATCTATGGATTGGAAGGATTGAAGTTCTCAGGTTCCAGGTTGATTCAGACTGGTTTCCCAAATCGCCATAATTGTATCATATAATTTTGTTTTTTTGTTTTATGGCATATCGAAGTGTAGGTTTCGAACAGGCTCACTTCAGCTTGGACCGATCTCAGTTCCGAATAGGCTATTTTCTATTTCTGAAATGAATGTCAGCATGGTTGGTTTCGATGGCGACATTAGCTAGAATGTCTTAAGCCCAACCGGGGAAAACAGCTGAGCACACTTATTTTTCAAAGACATTCAATATTGGTAACGCGATGGACCTGGCCTATTGGTAGTACTGACGTCGGAAACCAAGCTGATGGTCGGGTATTGTTTTTTCCTTCTCACTAATTATCATTAGCCTTTAAATTAGGATTTTAAAATAATTTACAAAACGTAGGAGAAAAATTGTCATATACGACCCGAGCTCATGCTTGGCTTGAATCGTTTAGTTATAGACTTCGTGATGACCTCGGCAATTTTCATGTTTGAGCCTAGTATTCATTTCTGATGTCGCATTGATGAATAAACTTTGGAAACGGAGATGCGGCCCGATGTTTAACACACAAGTCTTTATTTGAAAAAAATGGTCTGGTGAAATATTCCGTCAGTACTTGCAGGTTTCTAAAACCAATTGGTTAGGTCCGAAATCCTAATGATATGGATTCTACGTCCAAGGATAACAACAACTTCTCTTGTGTGATTGGTTCGTAGTTCTTTGACCTTTTGAATTTATTACGTTATAACCTTTGTTGACATTCTGCAATTTTAAGTTTTCTGCTACCTATTTAGACAATCCAATGCAGTTTGTCGACAGTCGACATTTAGAACTCCATACATTTTTGGGTCTATTGCACTTTTCGTTTTTAATTGTAACAACTGTTTTTTGTTTATGTTTTTCTTTTAGTAGTGTTTGCACTATTCGCTACTTTTTCTATGGATCTTTCCTGTAGGGTCCGTTTTTCTTTATAGATATTACCGCCAATATAATGTGAAGCTGGTTGATCACCTGTCGATTAATGAATTAGCAATTTAATGAAACTTGTGACCTCTTTTAACTTCAACTTTGCAGTTATTACCTGTTTTACTACTTATTTTCATACAGGAAGCCCTTTCAACATAGCCCGGCTGAATGAATTTCTCTTGAACCAATGATGCTATCAAAAAAAGAAACAAATAGGTTTTTAATAATTTTTAACCACTCTTCACCGGTGCTCAGAGCGACCAATTCAGTGGAAATGCCACAGTTTCTCGACTAAGGTTGCTGGGTTATGATTGGCGTGGGCAATGTTTTTTTTAATGTCCCCACATAAAATAGCCAAGTGGAGTTAAATTGAGTGACCGAGAAGGGCAAAGAATTGGGCCATGAGGTCGTATCCACTTACCCCGGAAGTATACGATTCGAATAACGTCTCGCCTGCAAAGAATTGTGTGCTGGGCATCCTTCAAGCTGGAAAATCCTTCTTTGTCGTTGTTGCAGAGGAACGTCATCTAATAGTGTCCATAAGCCCTCCCCAAATGATGATACTACGAACCAACTGATGATGACAAGGGGGGCTACAAAATTCTTAGATTTTCCTCTGCTCACGTTCGAAAATTCCAACGGTTTCGTATGCTAAGGTGAACTTCATCAGTCCATGGGAGTATGGAAGAACGTTTTTCTCAGCCTCCTAAATCGACGTTTGTGCAAGGAACGAGTTAGACGCCTGTCATATTCAGGGCTCGACTTGTCCTTTGACAAGGTAAGAGCGACATGGCTTAAGATTGTAAGCCCGGTGTACACCTCTAATTTGTAACGTACAGTAAAACAATCACCTCCCAGTCGAAATTACGCTGCCGGTTTCTTTTTGCCATAACCTTGTCATTTTTTGACCAAAATCACTTTAAAATGATACATCAGGATGTGTAGAGTTGTTGGAGGTTGAACTGGGCCTCAGGTGCCCTGTATAAGTTTTTCCAAAAAGAAGATAAAAATTTGAAACTAGCCAAATTCTTGCTTCTTTATCTCGACCTTATATAAAAAGTATAATTAATAAAAAAAATTCAATTAATTAATATTTATGAAAGGTATTGGTTAAGATGAAAAGGTCAGTATCACGAACGGGATTCGAACCCACGACCTTCGGCTCGATACGCCGCTGCTCGACCACTTGAACTCTCGTGATTTCGATCCGCTCTGACACTAACATCTCAACCTCACCTCTCGAAGTTTCCCTCCATGCCTTTTTCAAATGTGTAATCCATTTGATTCTCAATGACGAATGAACTGATACTGACATTTTTATCCTAACCAGTAACTGTCATAAATATTAATTAATTAAAAAATATTAATCGGTCAATCGGACCACGAATTGAACGGGTTTTTTGATCAGTGGATTTTTAACACCATAATCAGGTTTATTTTCAACCTCGCATAGCTTGTTAGCTATGATGGCTTAATTGATTAATCAATTCACGATATCGATTATACATTTAAATTAATCCGTTTATAATCGTCGTTTTTTTTACAAAGTGATTTGTTTGCTGTATAGTTGTGAGTTTATCCTGGAGATCCCTGGAGGATGTCAATCTTTGCGCTTTCTCGCACGCGGGTGGGCTTAGGTCGTTATTTACGCCAGGGTCTTTTGACAGTTTATTGACTGAATCGTCGAAGATCTCCTCGGAGCAATCGCTTTGTCAACAATGTGCAAACCTGTACAAACGTGTTCATTCAAAATTGGCGATGAACTGTGTACCGCGGTTGTCCGTTGTTTCTGTAACCCATTAAAAATCTTTTATGCAAAAGTGGCTTTGTCTTACAGGGGAAGGTGGGTCAGTGGTCCAGAGGATTTGGGTGAGCAGCTACACCTTACGGTCAAATCAATTTTGCACCAGAAAAAATCTCTTTTAAACGCAATATGGCTAGTTTAATCAATTCTAGCGTCACGGCCACTTTTAACAGTTATCGCCATAAAAATACACCTTTTGGAAAAATTAACACTCTTTGGTACGATTTGTCTTGAAATAAGGCTTATATCGCATTTCTAAATAGATTATTTGTAAGAATTTTGTAAATCTAATCTCTTATACAATCAAGTGATTTTTTAATGACATGAGAGTTTAAGTATGTTGCTTAATTTATTGATAATTGATCTCTCTAATCAATTTTAATTATCAAAATGATAACATTTGAAAAAGTCCTATTCATATTTTTCCCATTAACACACAATACTAAAGTTTATCAAAGGCCATAATCAACAAAATCCCAATAATGAGTAAAAGAATGTCAAAAAACCATAAAGCACAAAATCGTCAAAACAAAAGGCTCTCGGTACATGGGTCTGGGGGTCTTGGTGCCAAATTGAATCTCAGGAAAAATCTGGGCCCGTTTTACTTTCATAAAATGTATGCTGTGATTCGTAAGATCGCGAAGGAAATTTTGATGATTAACTCATTAAACTAACTCCCTGGGAAAGCTCACCTACCTCTATCATCCAGTCCTTGCCTGACACTCCGAATGATACCCAAACCCGAAAACCACGTATTCCTAATTTTAATAACTCTTCAAATGTTAATCCTGAACATAAGTTTGGATTTCCCAGCCGATATTACACAACACAGCAGTGGCATTGCGTTTTAGACCTCCTCTCTTGAGTCACGGCAGTACTTCCTCGATGTGGCCTTTGATCTCATGTGCCATCTCGGTTTGCCTCTTTACTCGAGGGTATCCTCCCACTAATATGTTAATTAATACAACGTAAGCTATCTCGATGACCGGTATCGTGTTTGCTCTGTGCGTGTGTAGTGGCGGATGGGAACGGATAGTGAAGCGGTTGCTCATCGAGTATGCTTTGCACGTAGGTGTAGGCTGAGCTCGATTGGAGTCTATACCGTACTCGGTCTCCTCTAGGGTGTGGTTAAGAACTTTAAACAAAACCGCGGCCGGAGCGGATCCGGTAGTTTGTACTATAGGGAAGCTCCACTACTATGGGAGCTAGCGTGGCCTTCTCTACCTAGGGAGTGCGCGGGAGCAGCTGATGTTTTTCGGCTTAGGTTGCCCCCATGTGTGCGGCATACGGTTCGATGCTTAATGCGGACCCGACCACTCGGAATGGGCAAGCGAGGAGCGAAGTTGTCTTGAGCCTTCGGGACTAAGCCTCTAAACCAACGCCACTGCAGAAACACACGAGATGCGGAGGTGCGTCAGCTCTCATCTTGAGCATCAAAATAGGCTAGGTCCGGACGTTAAAGATCCTCACTGTCCTTTTTCAACGGGGGTAATCGTCCCTATGGGCCTAGGCAAGTCCTACCATTTATTCCGGTGCCTAGTGGTAACCAATGATGGAGGCATTATCCCTTACCTTCCCTATCCTTCCTTACCTTTCCTTCTTTCCTTTCCTTCTCCCCCCCCCCTACTTTGGCAGGGGGTTCCTGGGTTATTGAACCCGCACCCCTCAGGCAACGGGTGCATCAGTAGGGATTTCGTAAGATCTCCCGGGTGGGCCATCAGCCCCAACTTAAAAATAAAACTGTACCACGGGGGTAGAGCATCCAAGCGGCTCTGCCAAATGAGGTTGGACTCGTGGTGGTCGTGGTTTGCAAACAACTTGTACCTTAGCTGGAGGGTACCGGCCAACCGGAGCCGGAGTTAGAGTGCCTTCTCTACCTCTCCGGGAGTGGCGAATAGGCCATGCAGGAAACCACAAAACTGTCTTTCTCAAGGCACATGTATGGATGTGCTCTTTTAAGGGCACTTCTGAACTTGGCTAGTATTGCACTACTTCGCTAGCCAAGGGATGGACAAATCCCTCCATGTAAAATCTTCTTGGTGGTCCTCCGGGGGCACCAGGCGTCTGAGAAGTCACGAAAAAGATCCTCATGGGTCTCAACACTCATGAGTAAAGATGGGAACATCTGTCCTTTTTTAATTTAAAATTGAACATGGTGATAAATGCATTAATAATAAAACTGATTGATATAATATCAAACATCCAAATAATTAAACTAATTATTTTAATTGTTATTAGTTTTTATTCTAATATTTATTTGTGTTATAATTTCGGCTTTTGGCACGTTCAAATTGGGCGTCATTAAAAATCAGCTGTTGATTGGAACGTCGCGTTGGCGGAGGTATCAGCGGTTTCACTTTGGCAAGGCACGTCGAGAGACGTGGTTGTAGAAGTCCTTCAACCTGATGATGAGCTAAAAGGCTCGAAATCTGGATCGTTGCAAAACAACTTACTGTGAGTAGGAATTTTCCTTTTAGAAAGTATCAAATAAAGCTTTTATTTTCAAATATATCAAAGATAAAAATTTTTTTTCAAGAATTTGCAATATTCAGTTATATTGGATTTGGAAGTATGTAGAGGTGTTGGCGATCAAAATGTGATCGTAATTTGTATGATTACTGGATTGATTATTAATGATTATAAATTAAAACCCAAAACTCTCCCATTTAACTCGAGATCTTACGTTCGTTTGTATGCCGGAGGTTCAAAATTTACACTTTTCCGACATTAAGAATTCGAATGTTTCTCTCTTTGTACTCTTTGAATAAATGCAATTTGCCCGATTCTGCATGGATTCGAGCCCCTTGGGGGTTGAAGAAGAGCAAAACCCGCTTCGCGATAGTGGGAGCCGCGGCCCCCACCAGCGCGAAACCCTGCGGACTCCTGAGCCTGGAGGGAATCTGCACAGTTCTCCTCTGGTTTCACGATGGGCAACAGCTACAAGTGAGTACCTTATCCTACTCGTAAGGATCAATTTTCAATGCTCAAGTGATGACAAGTGAAGTGACTTAAGACCTCAGGCGACAGACGGCAGCTCTGCAACCCCGCCGATCGGATTAGGGAAAAAGCGAAGGGGGTGAAATGTGACAATTTTATTAATTTTACAATTTTGTCAGAACAAAACTGTGCTATTACTTGGCTATATAAACCACCTGATTTTAGGCATTAAATCGCAATTTAACCAATCAAAAACCAAATAGTGCATTAATTCTTGAACAAATGCGAATTTTGTAAAAAAGCATTTCGCCAAACTGCTCTAATACATTTTTTTTAAATATTAATTTATTGAAAAACTAACTTTAATTCATCACTATAATTAAGATTTTAATTTGTATTTATTATGCAATAAAGAATAAATTATAAATTTCCAACTTTTCAAATTTAAGCCATTCCGAGTTGCATAAAAGGCCAGAAAATATTACTTGCTTCAGCTTTTAATTAAAAAAAGGAAAAATTTTAAAAAAATTGTATCTGCTCAGTGGTTTTAAAATAAAACTTAGTTTCTTTATTTTTATAGCTATTGAAGGTGGAATTTTGAAAATTATATACAATTTTTTTGAGAAATCTTTCGGTTTTCTTTTACGATTGATTCATGGTCTCTCTCTCTCTCTCTCTCTCTCTCTCTCTCTCTCGCAGAAGTTAAGCTTGAAGCTTAAATAATAACGAAGCGAAAAAGTATTCAGAAATTTTTCCTTGGCTTTACATTGGGAATATTATACTACTGAAAGACTTTGTGTATTACTTTTTAAAAAAATATGGGAATTAAAATTCAATTATATTGCTATTATAGTATAAATAAATTGTTTTGGTCGTTTGTCATATCTTGGCCGAACTAGTCTCGCTGAGTCGGACACCCCTTCTAATTCAGGGGGCGGTGACATTGAACTTGTTCTCAAACCGTCCTCTGCAAAATAAAAGCCCAAAAAGTGAACAATAGAAAAAAACAAAACAAAAACAGCGAGACTAGGAGGACCGGGTTGATCGAAAACGACCTACAAGTTCATCAACCCTGCGACCGCAACAAGACATCTCGTAAAGAATCCGTAAACATTTTTTTCTATAGAAAAATAGAATGAAGTTAAATTAATTTTTTTGCTATTACGGTCACGTATCGATATACAGGCTGAAATATAAAATTTTGTGAACGGTGAGGACCGGAGGTAAACGGCCGAAGAAGCCAGCTAGGCTTTAATGAACAGGCGATGACGGGCGTAAATCGTACGCAAAAACTTTCACCGGTCCAGGTGAACTGATCGAGAAAATTCCGCACCCCGGGATGCAAAATAACGTTTTACTTTTTCCGTCAAATGCCTGACTGGAACTGTTTAACTGTCAGACATGGTCCGCAAAATTTACTCCTATTGCCAAAAGTAAGAACTCCTTTAATACTGTAAAAAAACCAATAATTGATCAAATCCTATTTGGGATTTTTATGTACGTTATGTGGGATATAGATTTCGCTTTAAATTGCCCAAAAATTGTCAAAATTCGTAAAGTAATGTAATATCACAACATGTAAGTAATTTTATAAACACACAAATGGAATTATCAATAAAACAAATAGATGCAGTGCACTTTCTGGATGTAATTTTTAATTTATGACTTTTACTTACCAAGATTGTATTGGTCACTCTTGTTCTGAACATATTTTCCCGATTAATTTCAATAATATTCGACAATCCTGGACCCCTTTCTGTGTATTCTTAGAAAATTTATATCTTTAATTGTTTGGGCAAATCCGAATATTCGAGTCGTTAATTATTTTAGTTTGGTCATTTCCGGTTATCTGGAAGAAATTATGAAACTAGTCTGACCCAACAAACAAGCGAGACTAAGCGGACCTTGATTGTGAAAATCGGAAGTAATTCCTTAATCACGATTCTTGACGGAAAAGCAAATTCAAATATTACTGTCGAAGATTTCGACCTATTTTAAAGTCATCATCAGTGTAAAACAATCTTAAATATGTCTGGAGATTGACAAAATTCGGTTTTTTCACAGACGATTTGAAATTTCTTTGAAGGCTCAGTCCCAACGTTTGGGTTTTTCATCAAGGCGTCATCGAAAATATTCGTGAGTAGAAAAGTCATGTTATCGTAAAACATTGAGGTTTGCGAGGCGATCGATGAACCTGCAATTTGATCATCCGGTCCGCCGTTCTCGCTCTTCTAGCCTCGCCTTCAGCGGTTAATTTTATACTTTTAACAAAAATTGCCGTCTGACCAAATCTGAATAGTTGAGGAGGTAATTAATTTTCTTTTCGTGTCACTGATCTTATCCATACAGAAGGGGCAAAATCGGTCTGACTCACCTAATAAACAGGACCAGGTGGACCCGAAATATAAGTATTACTAAAGATACAGAGAGAGAGAGAGAGAGAGAGAGAGAGAGAGAGAGAGAGAGAGAGA
>CM077107.1:18465065-18482547 GCA_039619505.1 Cimex hemipterus
AGAGAGAGAGAGAGAGAGAGAGAGAGAGAGAGAGAGAGAGAGAGAGACAGACAGACAGACAGACAGACAGACAGACAGACAGACAGACAGACAGACAAAGAGGAATACCTACAAACGGGAAATTCAGATCGCAAGTCAGCAAATTTTTGTGGTTTGAGAGCCTGATAAACCTCCAGTTCTATTATCCAGGTTTGCCTTGTCTCGCTAGTTTATACGTCTTACCATCCGTTGATGCTTACAAATGTCATAATTTGTAAAAATCAATGATATCGGACGATTAGGGAGGATCGAACTACAAAATCTTTTATGTCAATATGCCTGAACCGTTGACTAACACTCAAAAAATCCCACTATAAATAGTGATTATCTCGACTTAATCCGTGGAATCGTTGGCTCCTAATTGATTATTAATCTTGGAACGGTTTACAAATTGGCGGAAAGCGAAAAGACGCGAACGAGTTTCAATTAGCCGCGTACATGGAAAATTAGAGTGGTGAAGGATTGCTCGACGTGGTAGACGCCCATTTTCTCACCATTAACCACCCGGGAGCCGTGTCCGTTCACTGTGTAATTATCGCCATTGAACTAAACAGAAAATGACCCCCTTGGCAATAAATCTAGCTTTAAAGATTAGAGACGTCCTCGGGGGGAAACAAAAGATTTCAATGAGCGCTCAAACAGGGATGGTTCTCATGTTATGCCAATTAATTGGATTTTTTGTTTCCACCTCATCTAAAATTGGAGCATACGACATTGAATAAATTTGTCAGATCAACCGTCAAAAGAGGCTTTAATTTCACTTATGGACGGCATCGTGACTAGGATTGTATACAGATGACAAAACCTGATTATAAAATATTATTGAAAAATAACACCCAAGATATAAAATAGCTCTAGCTGTTTCCACCGTGAATTTACGAAAGACTTCAAACATAGAGCACAAGACTGAATGAAGAAAAATATACAGAAAAATCTGTCCTTCATTCTACTAACTAACCGACTTACATTCAAGTCAAATACTTAGAGACTATATGTAAACAGCAGACTAACATGCAATCATTATTAATTAAATAATAATTAAGAGAAAAATCAACAAGAAGAATTGGACGAGTAGGAAACCTTCTAGGACCAAAATCTGACTTGACTAACCATGCGACCACTGTGGACATACGAATGGATTTGTGTGGTTTGGTCAAACCGTCTTGGCCTTTCTTTTGTACTGTTCCTAAGCCGTCTTTACAGTTTACTGGGGTTTGTCAAACCATCCAGCACATCCTTCCAATCAAACGTCCTCGGACAAACCGTTTAAGATCATTAGTACGTCACTCCCTTACTGTCGACACCGTCCTTAACATCTGTCAACGAACTCTAGTTCCAAAAGTTTCACACTCTTGCATTCTACCCTAACCCTAATGCTCAAGCTATTCCGAGAACATAATCTCTTAATCAACGATAACCTCGAGACCTTCTTGCCCCTTAATCAGTGCTGGTTTAGCATGTGTCCTCTGGCTACAAAGCTGGCAAGTGCTGTGACCTCGTGAAGGAATTTTTAAAAAGCTCCAGTCATCTTGAGCAGCATAGTCTGCCTGCCTTACAGAAACTTTAATTATCTCTGACCACTATGGGAGAAATGTTGTATGTGCGTGAGACTAGGCGGACAAAGATTATCGGAAAACTATCACCATCTCTCTGGCAAAATGGCTGACATAATTTTAATTTTATAAGAACTAGTAGTTAATTAGTTTCCAGTATAAAAAAAATCAAGCACTATAAATTTGAGAATTTATTGAGTTGAGAATCCAAAAAATTCTCACAAACGCACAAAAAGAATAAAAGCTATTCAACATTTTTGACATTAATCAAAAACATGATTATTTAAGTGATTATGGCGTGAAAAATGCTTATTATCATTAAGTAACATGACGAAATCGTTTTTGAGTTAATTCATCTAGTAGAAAAATTATATCATAAAAAAAAAGAAACGTTCAATTTTGTCCATATAACTGTTCAAAACACCCGTTTTTAATGTCGAATATACCACAGAACAGTGGCTTATTTAACGGAGGTGAAGACAATAAAAAAAAAACAATGGGCTTTTAAAACGTCGTTTAAATTTCGGTAGTCAACCTTTCGCCGCGGAATAATAAAAGGGAAAAAAAGAAAAAGAGAGGGAAAAAAAAGAAATCCGGTCCGTTAGTGTAATTGCTGAGACGCAGTGATGGGACAATGAGTCTCAGGGGTCTGGTTTTCACATTAACGTAATTGCCAAGGAAAGAAGCTTATGGCACCTCGGGTAATTTGCAACTATCGACTGTAATCTTCTTCAAAAGGCTGGAATTATTCTCTAATAGTTTAATTGTAGCCAGCCGATGATAACGTTATCGATTTCGTACGGTTCAAGTTCAGAAACAATGGGCCGATTCACTCGAAATTATTTAATAATCTGATACAAATCAATACAGCTCTTTGTTTTACATTCGGAAAAAATATTTTCTTATTCTATGAATGAGTGTGCAAATTACAAATTTGCGGGAAAACAAAAAATATGTACTTTTTGAATTTCAATTCCGCCATATAATGTACATTTTTTGGTTAGCGTTTTAGCATTTGGGATTTTAAAAAAAGTCAGTGTCACGAGAGGGATTCGAACCCACGATCTTCGACTAAATACGCAGCTGCTCTATCATTTGAGCTATCGTGACTTCGATCCACACGGACACCTACATAAAAATTGACAAAAAATTCAAAATGTGCGGTTAAGATAGGAAGTTCCATGTCCAAGTGGATAGAGGTCATGATGGTCCTAGTGGTAGAGCAGCGGCGAAGATCGTGGGTTCGAATCCCGCTCGTGACACTGACTTTTTTATTTCAACTAAAACCTTAATCAATTGCAAGATATTAATTAGTCAATCAAACCACGAAAACTTGCGAATAATATATACTATTATATACTAGGATGTATGATTACCATCTCAAAAAGAACACCAACTCCTCTAGTGTAGGTAATATAACTGAGGACTGTGGTGGTCGAGAAGTTAGGGTTTCCGACCGATATTTGCTAGCTAGTCGTCCTGGGTTCGAAACCCCTCACCCGCATTGCATTTTTTGAGAATCATATGAGAAAATGTATTATAAATTGGTTTGTCCGCGACACTTAACTACAATTTAGTTTTACTTTAATATGACAAAAAATAAACTTATAATAACAATAAATTATTGTAAATTTTCACTTTTGTTGTTTCACTGCTGGGCGATTTTTGCAACCACTATCGTTTTTTCTTCCTGTCAGTAAGTTGCCGGGCGGATTTTCTTCAAGCCTAACAATTTCTGTGTTTCTGGGGTGTAAGGTATTGGTTGTGATAAAAAATGCCAGTGTCACCAGCGAGATTCGAACCAATGACCTTCGGCTAAATTCGCCTCTATTGCCTTGACACGTCGTGGCTTCGGTCCATTCGGACACCACCTTCCCATTCAACCCCCATCTTTTGAATTTTGCCAGAGAAGCGGTGTATTTAGCCGAAGGTCGTGGGTTCGTATCCCGCTCGCGAGAATGCCTTTTTTATCACAGTCAATATCTTACGTAAAAATTAATTAATTGAAAAGTATTTATGTCCTCAATCAGAAACCTGATAGACTTAAGTTAATCATTTAGCAATTCATTGGTCCCTCTCTTCTTTTCTCTCTCTCTCGCTCTTTCTCACTCACTCACTCTCTCTCATATTAAACTATTTGCTATTTTACCAGAGTAAATTCTCATTTGCAATTCTTTGCCTCTGGTGTCTGCTACACGTCTACAATGTAAAAAAATTTAAAAAACTATATTTCTAATAAATCATTTAACATAGAACTATTAATTTGAATATCCAATTAGCCACCATTGTACAAATAAGCAATTAAATTCTACCTAATAAACCTTTTTTTTGGAGAGGGGCATCTGTGGCTACAGCGGTTTAGTGGTTGACTCGGCGCTCATCACTGTAAGGTAAAAGTCCCGGGTTCGAATCCCGCGGTCCTGCAGTCAAAACCGACATAATGAGCTTTGTTTCAAAAACGCCGGCACCGCGAGGGTTGAATTGACCTTTGCTGTTGCGAACCCTCGTTAAAAATATAAAATAAAATTTTAAAAACCCTGGTTTTTTCACTTATATGGACAAAAACGTATAAGGCAAACGGTTTAAAACTGTATTTTCTGTATTTTGTAATGAAGTGGAATAATTATTATTGTGTTATTCCATACTGCCCAAATGATACATTCATCAAAAGACAGTAATTTCCACCTTCTTATTTACACGGATTTTTTCTGTTCAAACTATATCCTTTGAAGTTGAAAAATTTGATAGATTTTTTAACCATTACTGCCCAATTAAACAGTTTCTGTTCCCCTTAAGTCATGGCTTTTCTTTTTGAGTTTAGGCTGAGAATTTTTAAAATATTTTTATTATCAATAGTAACAAGCTTTGCAGTTTATGAAACGATGGGCGGTTTTAACACGCACGTCTGGGATCCTATCCATTTTAATTCGCTAGTGGAAAAAAACGAAAGCCCGGGCCCACGGTCCGCTGGATCAGTTTCTACACGAGTTTTTCCTTTTTCCACTTTATCGCTCGGAAGTGACTAACGCCGGTTGCGGCACATCGACGCATTTCGGGTCGAGAGCAATCCGTCCACCGGAGGAAAACACTTTTCCGCCCTGGCCTTCGACGTTTATCTTGGAATCATTACGGTTTTTTTTATGCCGGGGATTTATGGTATTTCCAGTCGAAACCGACTGCTCTGATAAAGGTGCGTCATAAAATTAAGAAATGATATCTGTGTTTTTATTTAACACCGTCAATAAACGTATGATTGATCAGAACCATTACAGTTCGTGGTCCGATTGACAAATTTACATTTTTTTCAATTAATTAATACTTATGAAAGGTATTGGTCGAGATAAAAAAAAAGTCAGTGTCACGAGCGGGAGTCGAACCCATTATCTTCGGCTAAACACGCTGCTCTACCACTTGAGATTCGATCCACTCGGGCACTAACTTCCCATCCAAACTTTCCCTCTTGAATTACCATTATACAAATTGATTGACAATGACTTTTTTATCTCGACCAATACCTTTCATAAATATTAATTAATTGCTCAAAACATTCGATCTCAGTTTATACAAATCATAAAGCATTAGATTGTTGTTTCTTGTTGTGTTTTGCAGTTGTTTCTTAAACAAATATCTTTTTAATGTCCAACTTAGGACTGATAAGATTGAGAAACGTCAAGATTTTTGGGCTATTTCTAAACGAAGTAGCCGTTTTCTTGTAAGTAACTGTCATCAAATTATGAAATAATAGTTACCTTTTTAAAATACTGCCTATTAATATTATTCTTGGCAAAAATTCATTTCTTTTTTAACCAACTAAGTCTGGTAAAGGTCTCGATTAAAAATTTATAATGTAAAAAAAGTATATTACCTAATTTCGCTTTGAATAAAAAACGTAATGTATTATAAATTTGTTGAAGTCTTAAGGAGTGGTCAAGAATGATATAGTTTAGAAAAAAAACACCTTTTTCATTGTTTTGCGAACGTTTCGACCTTTATTCGGGTCGTCTTCAGGGCCTGAGTAAAAGCCAATATGTTTGATAGGAAAAACCATAATATAAGATGTACCACAATTGTTGTGATAATCAAATAGTTGGTTGGAAATTTATATTTAGATCTTAAATTGTATTTTTTTCCAATCAGCAAGTTTTGTAACTGTCTCAGGCCAAGAAGATGACACGAATAAAGGTCGAAACGTCCGGAAAACAATGAAAAAGCTGTTTATCTAAACTAGCTCATTCTTGAACGCTCCTGAAGTCTTCAATAAATTATCAAACAGCAGGTCACTAAGAAACGCAAATATATATTTTAAAATTGCAATTTAAGTAAAACTTGGCATACCTTCTGAAATATAAAACTTAACTGATTAACCTTTTATGATGTTTATTATTCAGATATCGTGAGGTGCGGTCTGATGTGACGTAGGTTATAAAAAGATTTTCTTTATCGTTCCAACTTTTCGACCTTTATTGAGATCATCTTCAGGGCTCAAACTGTTTGTCTTCTGTTTACTTGTTCCATTCTTGCCATTCGTTTTGAGTGTGCCCTTTCATGATGTCTCACAGAAAGACGAACTTTAATAATTTTTTTAAAAGGTCTGTGGAAAATACTGTGAGTTTAGATCGACACCAAATAAGACAGTTTTGTCGATACACGGAGAAAGAAAAAAGCAAACGAACTTGCTCAATTTGGCATTGATCTGAATCAGCAGCTGGGACCAAAAAAGGCTAAATTATAAACGGAATATTAAAATTTTATTTTTGCCTTATGTAACAATCAACACAAGATGAGTAGGTGAAAAGCCATGACGGGATATTTTAGATTTGTACCTAAATAAAATGAAAATTTTGACAATCATGCAATTCGAGTATTACAATAATCGAACGTCGACCACAGCTAGCTTGATCGATCAAACACTTGATAGATTCGATTTGTAAGGCGGTGGCAAATCATAAATTTACGGTCGAACTATGGCCAAAAATTAATTTTAAATTAGCTCATTTCCCTATTGAAATATAAGCAGAAAGTTTAGGCAAAATTGGAAGCTTGGAGTTTCCCAGAAGGCTTTTATTTATGGATCATCAAACTTTAGACACTAAAGAATTAATTCTAAGCAGATGCAATTAAAATTGTTAGAGATAGGATGAAAATATACAAATTTTGATTCATGTCCAATATGGAGAATAAATGAACATCGATGGTTATTTTGATTTTTCCAGAGAAAAAAATTGATTATGTTGCTTCAATCGGATTGATATTAAAAACCGGACAAATGCTTAAATTAGGCCGTTTCAGAACAAGCCACGGTTAGGATTGCTTCGCGCGAAAGCCTTCCTTTCTCGAAAGCTCGACGCTCGGAGCAAAGAACTTGAGGAAAACAAAAGCGTCCTTGGACACTGGAGGAAGGACGGACCGTTGGGCATCTGGGTAATCGGCGATTCTCATTAGGACCTGCCCGCTTTTCTTTTATGACGGTTAATGGCGCAAAATAATAGGCCACACCAGAAAACAAACTATTGCAAACATCCAGGCGTTTAAGAATGCATAAACAGTACGATTAAAAAAAAAACACACGTTAACTTTAATATTCTGCCAAGGTTTCGATTAAATCATCCCAGTATCATCTTCTAGCTGCTTAGTTGGACAATTTTTCCTTTTTTTTCATTTCCATGTTGTTCTGATAATAAATATTATG
This sequence comes from Cimex hemipterus, assembly GCA_039619505.1. Taxonomy (NCBI): domain Eukaryota; kingdom Metazoa; phylum Arthropoda; class Insecta; order Hemiptera; family Cimicidae; genus Cimex; species Cimex hemipterus. Next base: position 18,472,347 of record CM077107.1, read on the forward strand.
TAGGAATATCGAGAAGAAGGTGTTATCGAAAATAATCGATTAATCAAATCAGCTTGATGGCCTCTCTGACATAAGGCGTCCTTCCTACTTTTTTTGTGAGGCCAAGGTCCTTGAAAGGTTGTCTCTGCTTCATCCCTTCTGAAGGTTGTTATAACTGATAATTGTTTTTCTTGTAATGACAACAGAACGACGATTTTATAATTTTTAACAATCTTAAAATACCCGGGTAAATTTACAAAAATACGTAAAACCTTCTGTATTTGTCGGACTCGAATCTCCTCCCCTGGGTCCTCTATTTGTCTTTTTTTTCCAGCGGAACACTGGTAGCGGCGTGAAATTGAAAACTTCGAGCTTAATTCGCCGTTCGTTGTAGGTGAACACTGTTCTGAACGATAATGATTTTATGTTTATGTTTTCAGTTATATTTCAATGTGACTTATTCAAAAACTATCATTTTCACCTTTGGATTTTATATTCTGTAGAAAACGGCAAAACTTATCCCTAGAAAATTTTTTTTATAGGTATTCAGCTATAAAATAGTGACAAATTATTTTTAATTTGCACTTTTATGTAAATATATTTATGGGTCCAAGTACACATTATTCTAATTATTATCGATTGATTAAAGTTTATTTTTGCCCACTTCACGAATAATCTGGATCTCAGTATGATCAGAATAAAAAAATAAATTTCAATTGTTATCGTGCTTTCAGTCTATTTTAAGGTCATCAATAGAGCATTTAAGAGTTTAATAAATGGTTTCAAATTTCTTTGAACATTCAGCCCAACAATGCCAAGGTTATGCTGATAATCAGTATTAAAATTCTTAAGCATGCGATGAAAAAATTTCGAAACCTTTTATTTATGCTGCTCTCTCTCATAAATGCCAACGATTTCCGACTATCGACAGCGTTACAAAGCGATCGAGTACAAATTCTGTCTGTCCCTTTCCACGGCTTTTCTGACCACCGACATGAAACATTTCTACATTTATTTATTGCCGGAAATATTTTGCAATCTGACCCTGTTCCATAAGAAAGAAGTTCATTGCCGTTTTAATCGGGTTACCATGTCCCAACCATTCGGAAACCAGCTCAACCATTCTGTCCCGGGGTGTTGTTCTTACCAGGCTTCGGTTTTTATCTCTGACCCATTTCCCAATATCAGCTTTTAGTATGAAGGATTAAATTTTAAAGAAAAAATTTGATTGAAGTTCCTAGGATTAAAATAGACTATTGTCTTCTTTCTCGTATGGGTTATCACCATCTAGTTTTTATTAGTGTCTATTGCTATTCAATTATATTTGTTAGATTCAGTTTTTCTTTGCCATTTCTATGTACTTGCGGTTCGTTCTTCTCCCCTGCCAATATTTTAAAATCCTTATTGTCTAGGTAAAGATTACATAACTGACCTACAATGATCCTAAGTTTTTTAGGCTTTGCAGCAGCGGATTATCATTCGAGACGATTTTGACTATGTTTTTTGACTGTTTCTGCTCTGCTGTTTTCAGTTCTGAAGGTTCCTACACCAAGTATAAGTTTCAGTCTTGATTCCTTCGGATTGCATCGTTTTGACCAAAATGGAATTTTTAATTTTTATAAAAGGGGGCTTCTCATGATTAGGAGATTTTATCAAAACATTTATTGCGTAAGAGATTTATTAATATTCTAATATTTTTTAAAGGTTTACAGTGGGGAATAAAATTGGGATCTTTGGTCCATCGTATTAGCTGAAAACGTAGGTTCGAGGTGGTGACTTTTTTACAATTAAAAATCTTATTAGATCTGTCGGAAAATTTTAATGTTCTTATCATGGGATCATGTGAACTTGACAGTTGTAAAAAATTATTTAATACACTTTTGTTGAAACATTATTCTTTTTTTTATTGACTGATTTTCTTAAACATCGGTTTTCTTAGGGCCGCAGGCGCACAGCCCGATTTGAAACATTGGTACACACGACCTTGAAAAAGATGTACAACCGATTTTTTCCCCGATGAAACGCCTGCAGACGGTCGTCACCCAATTACTGAAAAGTGGTTTCCGCCGTGGTCGCGGAAAACAGTTCTGCGGTGGTTCATGGGAGCATGAAGGTAGAACAGCTCCGTTAGAACGAGCCGTCTCTCACTTCCTCCGATCCTATCTCCAGGTGACACATTCGAAACGCCCGGTTTTGCGGGAAATCACCAATTACAGACTCTAATTAAAATCCGTTAATTTTGATGTCCGCGGGAATGTTTTAATCTTGACAAGATATGGTAAAAGTGAGGTGAAAAAAATTCTCAATATTTTGAGCCAAGCTTTTGATCGAGTTTTAGCACCCGGGCTTGTTCATGCTCAAAGACATCCTTCCATCCACGTACTATCTCGTACTGCACAGTTACCCCACTGGCCGATTCTTTCAAGTCATTGAAAGGCATTCCCTCTCTTCATATTTTCCTATCCATCCTGGTGTCCCCCAGTGTAGGGTTCTGGCTCCTAGACTGTACCAGGTTTTCACAGCTGACATGCCATCTCATCCCAAAACCACGACATTCACATTTGCCGACGATACGGCAATTCTCTCTAGCAACTCCGACCTTGTCATTTCCACTCGAAACCTCCAAAAACACCTCATACTACTAGAGTCTTAGTGTAAAAAGAAAAGGATAAAATTTAACACAGAAAAATCCACCCACATTACCTTCAATCTTCGTAAAAAAATCTACCCCCCCCTGTTTTCTTAAACAATATTCCTCTCCAACTGCGGACAAGATGCCGTACCTCGGATTGTACATCGACAAACGCCTGACGTGGAATCCTCACTTAAGGCGAAAACGTCAGGAGGTTATGACACGATTTAGAATTCTTGCACGACTTCTTGACAAACGCTCTCATTTACCTTTCAAAAATAAAAGGCTGCTTGACAACACCATAGTTAAGCCGATTTGGAATTACGGACTCGAAGTGTGGGGTTCAGGCAAACATTCCAATATCCACCGCATTCAAACTGCCCAGTCTACAATACTACGAAAAATACTAGATGCTCCATGTATCGAACCAAACTGCACATACAGATTTACATATTCCTTTCGTACAAAATGAAATACGTTTCCGTAAATTTCATAAAAACCTCCTTACTAACGTAAACCAAACACATCAGGAACCTCGCATCCCGACAATCCCCTGAGACCCTCCTCGCCGACTGAAGGGATAATGGCCGCGGGATCTCCTAGGAAGTGATGGTGATGACAGTGAAAGTTATAATGATACACGTACCAATTGAACACACAATGTTATTATAACATTGGAGTACTACCAATGGGTGTTTTCTCCACTCTTGGTTTTAATTTTGTTTTGTTTTAATTACCTTTCTCACTGTTACTTATTACCCTCTTCAAAGTAGTTGTAATGCACAACAAATTATAAAAAAAGTTACCTTTTCAAGAATTTATGAAAATCTGAGACTATGCCGCAAAGATCCAAACTTGGCTGGCTATAAATCTCCAGAAAAAAATAGAATATTAATAAATCTCTCTTGTTCTATCAACATTTTGATAAAACCAATTTTATGTTATTCGGACTAAAGTAAATTGTATTTTCAAAATTTTTATTATTTATTTTTTTACAATAATATCTCAATTACTTAATTATTGTTCTTATGTTCGGGGTGGCGGTGTTTTTGGTAAAGAGCCCAAGCACGTCGAGTTAGAACTAGGGTCGCTGGATTCGAACGCCTAAACCGTTGCGGCTGGCGATGATTGATTTTGCTTTTATTGAGAATTTCCAGGGTGTGTATACTGCGCCCTTTAAGAGCTATTGTATCCCCCGTTCTCTGCCTAAAGCACATCGGTGAGTCCTAATTCATCAAGAAACTTGATTAATAGGCCCGGTTTTATTGGTTGAAGCTCTTCTATGGTCACATTGTACATCCCAAAATATTTCCTCCTGCGGGTTAATGGTGCTCAGCAGTTTGTTAGTAGATGTGTTGGTGTTTCTTCCGCTTCTTTACAGAATCTGCATGTCCCATCTTGGATTTCTCCAATTTTCTTTAGATTTCCATTTAATCTACAGTGTCCTGTTAGGATTCGCAGTTTATTCCTGCCTCCATTGACACAATCTGTGATTTTTTTCTTTCCGAAGTTGGTAGAAGATTCTTGGATTGTTTATGTCCAAAAAGTGAATTCCAGTGTTGTCTTATTTTCTTTTGTCCCTCCGACTGAAATAATCGTTGATCCTATGCCACAGAAGGGTTCAGGTCCTGTCAGCGGTGTAGCTGCCCCTTTTCTTGCGAGTGTGTCCGCTTTCGCTTTGCCTTCTACTCCCATGTGTCCTGGGACCCAGCAGAGGGCGGCTGGCGATGCCCCTTTTCAATACTTTTAAACGGTCTTAAATTTCAACCGTTTAGAAAAAGGTTTCTCAATGTATCCCAACATGTTGAAGGGTGTAATTCTTTGGCTCCTTATAGAGAGCGTGTGGGAATTCACTCCCTCTTTCAATTTGTTGGAGGGAAAAACAAAAAAAAGATTGTTCTGTTGAATGTAATACTGATTTGTGCCCCTAGTTCGTTTTGTGTAAAAATGTATTTATTAGCGTGAATTAGTAGTTTGAGTGAGTCAATGTCAAAATATTGACTATCCTATTGACCCTCTAGGTTATTTTCAAAAGATGGGTATGGAGTAATATACACTACACCACCATAGCTGAGTGTATGATGATAGGTTAATAAGTAAGAATCCTTTAAGGGTGTTGCTTTTGGGGATGAAATGACCTTGCGGTTGGCAGTCTTCAGAGCACACCCGCCTAGTAGGATAAGACCAAGATCTAATCCCGAGGACTGCCAACACCCAAGGTGGATGTGGTCTTGATAATACACAAATTTAATTGTAACTCCCCAACTTTTGACCTATTTGAAGGTCATCATCAGGACAAACTAATCTTAACTATGCCTACAAATTGACAGAACAGTGAAATGTCTTAAACAATCTCGGAACTGAGGCAATCTAACGAAATTCGAAAGCATTTATTCAAAGGTTTGGTATGTCAATTTGTAGGTGTGCTTAAGATATAGAGGTTTTGCTCTAATGATGCCTTACATTGGTCGAAAGCTTGATAGTAACAATTTTTTCATCAAGACCTTACCGTGATCTTAATTATTGAAGAGAAAAAAGTGAACATAATTGTAAATAATAATAAAAGAAATTATTATAACTACATTAACTTGTTAGATGCAGTGTTGTGTACTTTATTAGCTGGCATTAAGCCACAATGGGTGATTTTCTGTTGTTTGATCATATAGGCCAGTGGAGAAGGAATTTCAAGTTAAAAGGGGCAATTTAGATTATTGATATAGAGACATCTCTTGTCGCATTGTTTTGCTTAAAGCTCTCTCAGACTTTTACTGCAAATCACTAAATAATTGGCCGTGTTTTTTTACAATGCTCAGCCGAGAAAGACAAATGTACGGTACTCTTGACGGAAGGGCCCCTCGGCCGGGACGTTATGTCTCGAGCATGTGGCCAGGAAGCGTGTCGAGGCTGTCACCCTGGGATAACTGTACCCGGCTTCGTTCTCAGATCTGTTTTCGAAGACTTTCGGTTTTCTGATGCGGCCACCTCACGCTCGCCGGTCGAGCTAACAGCCGCGGCGACGGCGGCGGCGGTTCCAGCATATATCCGGTCAAACATAACTGTTATACACGTACATGCCCCCCGGTACGGGAAAAGTGTAACTGTCGTTTTCCACCGTTTGTATTTGCATGAGCGAATATGAACCTATCAATTCGAACAATTGAATTGAGAACAACCTAACAGTACAAAAGACAATTATAGTATATGAAATAAAAATGTGGTAGTGGTATGGGATGATGCATACGGAAAAGCTATTCCAATGTGCCTAACGCTTGGTTCGAGAACCCAGAACAATTGTCCGAAGGGTCTTTCATCGCTACCAAGACACTGGTTGTTACTCAAGTAGATATGGATCATGTCGCTATCGCGTCACAAGTCAGAGAGACGGCCGTTTTATAGCTTATAATGTACTATTTAATCTACATTCTACCGCTGTTAAGTTCAAGCATTGACTTCAAAACGATAGAAATGTCAGTTTTCGCACTGAATTGCGAAGACCTTCAGAAGATTACAAGCGAGACGGCCTGTCCAGATCTTCTGGCCGCAGAAATCAAATCAATTAATAATATCAAGATTGGTCTGATATTTCGGATGAGACAAGATCTTGTTTGAGATCTTCTGACGGCCGATAGAGCATGGAAAAGAACAGCAGAGCGAACATAACAAACGATCCCCGAAGCTGGTGATGTTATGGATTGGGAAGGACTTGATCTTCATCGATGATTCCCTAAAAGTTGTGAATTATATACAAAATTGGTTAAAAGATGAACTTCTTCCTCAAATGCTACTAATTTTTATTTTTATTCACGGCTAGGATCGTGGATAAATAGATGGAGTCTTTCAATGTTTGGATTGCCCGTAGTTCGGACTTAAACCCCATCGAACGCCTTTGGAATGAGTTATGAAAGAAAGTAAAAAGTCGTCCAGTGATGACAGAAAATTTGCATGAATTAAGGAGGAGTACGACCGTGAACTCCCTGTCTTAGACATTTTGGATAAATAAACTTATTAAAGCTTATTTTGGCCCATTTGACAGTAACACACAGATCCAATAAAAGTTCAAGACCACCTTGCGAAAACCAATAAAGGAAAAAACGGCTGAGGACCGTAAAAAACCACCGTTTAAGGATTTTGTTACTACTTCGATTGGAATCTTGATAATTCATTCGATAACTTTCAGATTGGTTTCATTAACAAGAAAAGTTACTGTTTTCAGTATTCAAGTAGCGATCACTTTTTCACTTAGTAGCACTTTGAGTCGAGGTATGGTCGGGAAAAATAAAGCAAATTTAGTTGCCAAGCTTTCGTTTTATTATAAATTCAACAGATTGGCATAAGATAGTTTTGCCCTGATGATGGCCTTCAAATAGGTCGAAAGCTAGTAGTAACTAAATTTGCTTCCTTAAGACCTTGCATCGATCCAGAGTGTTCGTAGGAAAAGTTACGCAAACCGTGATCCTAACGTGGCGAAATCTTTTAAATTCGAAAGGTCCAACAACTCTTTACATCCCGAATGCGATACGGAGTAATAAACCATTGGCTCCTAAAACCAGGCGCTCAAATAACTAGGCATGAAAATTCTTGAACTTCAAATATACAGATATAAAATATAAATATTAATTTATTTAACCGTATACAGTGACACACAGATTCATTCACAGCTGTATATTGTGTCATTTCATTATTTACTTTACATTAAAAAAACACCCAAAAAAATTATACTTATACTTATTCAAATGATGCAAAAGAATTTACCGTGTGTAAAATAATATTGAAGTTCTTTAATATTTTGTATGTCCTCCTTCGGCTTTCAAAACTTCAACAATCCTTCTTCCTGGGTATACTTCTCACGAGATTTCTACATTGTTCTGGATCGTGTTGTTTTTTCCAAAGTGGAGCGAAGTTTAAACCCTGCAGAATGGGATAGGATCTTTTTAGACTTCCCCGCAAGTGTTCAATTGGATTAAGGTCAGGTGACTGTGGTGGCCATTCCATGGAGTTAAAACCACGATCAGCAAGCCACCGTTTTATCAGCCATGGTTTCTTCGCTTTTCCCGTCGCTCTTAATCCGGCATCACGTATTGTTTCAGTACGTAACATCACCGCATTGTTTCAGCACCATCCGTGTTATCATTATCACGCAGCCAACGCAGCATTGACAGCCTCTCCTGATCGAATGAGCGTAAAACGCGTTTTGTTCTCAGAAATTTTTTTTAGGACCACTCCTGTTTTTTTAAACAATTATCGGAAATTCCGGAAGATATTTCAAGTTTTGTTATTACCCTAATACAGCATACGATAAGGAGTTCTTCTTGTAGTGATTTTATTATCCTATCTTTCAAAAATGTTGAAAATGGCTTGTATTTAAACGGAATAGACGACAACCATTAAGGAAGAGAAATATTTTCAATATGTAAGAAAAATAACTAATTCAATGATACCTGATAACAAATTTGAAACGAATTATCGGTTTTCGCGAAATTTGCAAGAAAGAGCAACTGCTCATACGAAGTAATAAGCTGACTCAATTCAAAGATGAAAATATAAATAAAGAATTTCAATAATTAAGGTTTTTAGTTGAGATAAAAAAAAGTCAGTGACACGAGCGGGATTCGAACCCACGACCTTCGGCTAGATACGCCGCTACTCTACCACTTGACCCATCGTGATTTCGATTCACTCGGGCACCAACTTCCCATCTCAACTTCACCCTGAATTTTCCCTCCTTTCTGCCATTTTTTTTTTTTTTTTTTTTCAAACGTCGTTTAATATATTTGATTCTCGGCGATAAATGTTTTATCTCAACCATACACGCCCATCTCAACCCCATTGAAATTGCCCTTAGTTCGTAAAGTGAGACGAGGCCGGTTTTCCCACCTCAATCATGCAAACTTATTAATTCTAAAAACGTTAAAAATAAAATAAATTTGAAAATGGAACCACCAAGGGGAGACCCATTAGCTAGGACAAATTTAACCCAAGGCAAATAGTTTCATTCCTTTACCCTTCTCGATCCTCATAAGGTTTTTCATAAGGTCCGAGGAAGGAGATAAGCTCAAATACAGAAATGATAAATGGTGGAATGACTGCGGTGTTCAATCCTTTTTTTTTCTTATAGTTCCTACTCACATTAAGAAGTTTTTTAACGAACCTAGTTTCGAGCTTTTAGCTCATCATCAGGTTGAAGGATTTTCTACAACTCCTTCAACATCATGATGAGTTTACAGGTCTACTTACTGTAAAGTGGAACTATCTTTTTAAAAAAGGGAATCTTAAACATTTCCCCCGTTCTGTTTTACACCCTCAGCTGAAATTGAAAGTACAGTATGTCGTTGTCTGCCGGTATAAGGTCTTCTTACGTTGCCGCATGGTGAAGAAGAAGAAAATTATAAAACAAAACAAAAAAAATAGGAAAAGTACTAATTAAAACAGCTACAGAAAAAGATTAATTATTCTTATCATGAAGTCAATATTGACCCTCTGTATTCCTTTTTCCTTAATGTTGACATGCTATATTTTTTAACTTTTAATTGATAAAAGAACTTTTGCTTTTGATAAAGTAATTTCATTGTTCGATAGATCTGTTTGTCAGTTCACCGCGTTTTATTTTCAAGAAATAGCTTGGTCGTTTACTAACAGTTCAATCTGTCGATCCTGCTGACAATCGAAAAAAGGAAGGAGAGGCGGTAACATGACATGAAAATACAAGTAAATTTTCCTTCTCTCTTGTTTTATATTGCGAATATTACTTGAAAATAGCGTGTTGACGTCTCTGAGGTGATGATCCTATAGTTCGATTGCCTTCGGTCACCCCGGCCCGCCTATTGTGCGGGCTTTGCACAGACCGATGACTGATTGTGAATCTGGTGTATGTCGCTTTTTCTGAAGGGGGATTCTTGACTTTTTGTACATGTGACTGGACAACAATTTAACGATTCATGTGGGAAAGGCAAACGTTGGACGTTATTTATTGTGTGGCAAGGCCTGCGGAGCTGCCGGCGATTTTTTTCACGTACACTATCGATTTTGTCTAAAAAACCTCTTTTCTGTTGACAGGAGCCCGGTGACGTTGCTGCTATTGGCCGTCCTCACGGTAAAGGTAAGTGAACTTTCCCTCTCCTCCCTAATCTTATCGGTTTTTTGCCATCTGTTCAGCCCAAGTTGGTTGTAAAAAGCGGCCGACAACACAAGAATCGAGGTTGTTGAGACCCCCGAGCATTGAGCACCGCGTTTACGCATACTGTCGCACAGAATCGCCGTGATTGCCCGTTTTTTTCCACTTTTCCCAGAGGTGCTGGCGATTCAGAACGTCCTCCGTGGGATGCAAAAACCGTCATGGACGATTAGAAATTTTCTATTTACCTGCCATAACAAGACGTTTTTACAACATCTTCAATATAAAAGGGAACGATTATGGAATTATTGACATCAGCCGACGTCGATTGAACTTGCCAAGGTGCCAGTCGAAGATAACAACGTTGCTGCCGTGAACGTTTATGCTTCCAATGAAATTCTACAACTGCAAACTCCTACAATTTTTAGAAGAAAAAAAAACCGTAGATAGAGTCAGTGATGGCAGTTTTGAATCAATGA
>CM077107.1:18491962-18507684 GCA_039619505.1 Cimex hemipterus
CTCTCTCTCTCTCTCTCTCTCTCTCTCTCTCTCTCTCTCTCTCCCAAAAGTGCAAAAGTGCATTCAAATTTACCGACTGAAATTCAAAAAAGCAAAAATATAGAGACATTTAGATAACCTATAAAAAAAATAACAATCTACTTTCTAGATAAATTTAAAAACCACAGATTAAAAAGTCTTCACATGAATATAAATGTACATAGTTTAAGTTTAAAAATATCTTAATTTAATTCACTTCAAAATTTGTTCTAGTATGTCAATCGAAACAATTGTTTACTGGTAAAATTATACTATATTTCACCCACTCTTTCTTCTCTTTCTATCTCTTTTTTTCCTACCGAAATGTCCGTCTTTTTCCACCCCATCTCTTTCTGTCTCCCTCCCGCCTTTTCTTTCTCTTTTCAGGTTTTTCTGTCTCGAACTTATCGGTTTCACAAGTCAATGATCTTGGATAATACAAAATCAAATTCTCTCAAAATGTTACTCAAATTTTGTCATTATGTCAAAAACCCAATTTACACAGTACGTCTTCACATGGGCGGGTAATTAGCATTTTCACACAACCCCCTTTGTGAGCAGTCTCCGTCGCCGGGTCGATCGGAAGCCGCGGTTTCCAAGAAAGAGACGAGAAGGAGGAAGATCTTCGGAGAATGATTCCCATTGGGACGTGGCCGCCGATCCATGTCCATTGTCTGCGTCGATGTGGCGCTCGGTTAAGGGGCAAATCTGAATGCAAAATTGGGCGGCACCCTGTGACTAAACGGCTCTCGTTACGGGTCGTCACCGGCCCATTTCCTCATTCTTTCAACACCTCCCAAAGCCGTTTATCCATTCGACCCACACCCCTACTATCAAAGACACAATTACACCAACAATTATGAATCGCGAGACTTTTTTTCGGAAACATGTATATGTATGTATTACATAGATCATTTAACGACTTTTAATTTATACTATTAATTATTACTATTTAATGAATGATAAAAAAAAAATCTGAAAAATAACGAAATTAGTAGTCTTGACACTCAGTCTTCAATTGTATTGGTAATAGCTTAACTTGACAAGCACCCTTTACTTCTACCAAATTTTTATGTCTTATTTTTATAATACCAAGGGTTCCAATATCAGAAATCAAACTAGCAGAGCTAATGGCACAATGTGTATTTTTCAATAAAACTCTTGGTCATGTCCAGCCTGCACTTCTTAAGCAAAAGCCCAATCCTTGTGGAAAGAGAATGAAGTATCATAAATACAGCCTAGCATAAGTGATTTATTTTGAGCTACTTTTAGTTTCGTGTAGTTACTTTCGCTAGTTGTCTGCTCAGGAAGGAAGCAGACCTGATCTTACCACCATTTTGTTTGTAACAAACTCGTTCAGATTCAAAACCACACAGAGTAGTGGAAAAAAGAAAAACGCTTTTGTTTCCTTTTCGCTATTTGCAATTATATTAACGTGCGTCGTGAAATTTAGTTGGGTGTCCGTGTTTCCCATTTTCGTAAAGCGTAGTTGTCTCTTAGTGATAATGCGACAAGGAGTATGTAAACATATGTAAACTAGAAACAATGTTGGTCCCAGCATTGAACCTTGGCAAGCTTCTTAATTTCTTTAGTAAAACATTTCGATTTAAACCGTTACTAATTAAACATAGAAGCTAGAATCTTGAACAGTTTGATAATCGAGTAATCTCCGCTCAACAATGCCTTTTAACTCCACTAATGATGATGAATTGCAAGGTGTATAATTTTTCATAATTGCTTCATCGTTCCTTTCAGGTTATTTATTATCACAGGTCATAATGCTAAATCGAACCAGAGACCGTTTCAGAAATTGCTGGAGCGGCAGTTATCGAACGGTGACTTTTTTCATCTTTGTTTAAAGTCGACCATCCGTAATGTGCCTCCGCTCTTGAAATATGTACATCATTTTCTTGGAATTTTTTATCAAAATTAAGCGAAAAATTGTAATATTATACATCAATGTAATTTGGCACTTTTAATTTGAGACTTAAAGCTGAATTGATGATTGTTGAACCATTGATGATGAACTACTGCAAAAATTTTCCTGTACGCTCATCGCCTGGTGAAATTTAAATTTATATATAGGTTTATCATGCTATTAATGGATTGAAATTGTTTTTCTGATAGAAAACAAGCTAAATCTTGTCAGGTGCACTTTTCTACACAATCACTCATTTTAAAAAAGTTCTTAAGATTAATGATTAATTAGAGTTAAACTAAAAAATAATTAGTTATCGTGAGCAAGAGGGTAAGCGGGAAAAAAAGTGTTTAGCGAACGGCCAATCGACATCTTTCAATTTTTAGACCAGGTTAACCCTTTTTCAACGGTGACGGCGTAAATCTTTTTTGCCTAGTCAAGCAAGCCAAGTCCAAATCGATAAAACTGGGTCAGTGAGCCTCGTTTCTGGCCCACGCCGGGAGGGAAATGGAACCGGGCAAATTTAATATTATTACACGGGTCGGAGATTTCCCGTTAAAAAATTCAGGAAGTCATACTGGCAGCTTCCGCCGAGGTGAGACTAGCCGTAAACTGCTGTTTCCACGCACTATTGTTTTCCCGTGTTTTTCCTCCCGTGAACGGCAAGCAAAAGAGATCCATTCCAGTTTTGTTTTTCTTTTTTTTTTGCAATTTCGTGCTGAACACGTGTTCTCGTCATGCCTCGCTGAATGTGAGTTGTGAATATTTCACAATCAATTCGAAAAACATTTTAACTTGTTTTTCGATTTAAAAATACTGTTAAAACAACGATGTTAGAAAATGGATCGATTTTTTGTTATTTTTCATTTACAATAACGACAATTTTGAATGAACTTATTGTTAGTTGGAAGTACGGGTAAAAATATTAAATTTTTCATAGTACAAACGACTAATAATATTGCAATGATGATTTAGTTTTTGTAATAATTAGTGAATTAAATAACAAAGAGAAAGAGAAAGAGAGAGAGAAAGAGAGAGAGAGAGAGAGAGAGAGAGAGAGAGAGAGAGAGAGAGAGCGAGAGATACACTATGAGAAACAGAAAGTTATTGATGAAAAGAAAGATATAGGAGAGGGAGATAGAGAGATAAAGAGCGAGATAATGTGAGAGAGAAAAAGTTAGTTACGGAAAGAAAGAGAGAGGAGAGAGAGAATAGAGATAGAGCGAGATACTGTGAAAGACAAAAAGTGATTTATGGAAAGAAAGAAAGGGGAGAGAAAGAGAGAGAGAAAAGAGAAAGAGAGATACGATGAGAAACAGAAAGTTAATGTTGAAAAGAAAGATAGAGGAGAGAGAGAGAAAGAGAATAGAGCTAGAGCGAGATACTGTGAGAAACTAAAAGTTTGTAATAAAGAGAAAGAGAGAGGAGAGGGAGGAGAGGGAGAGTGAGTGAGAGGGTGGCAGACGAGCCGAGAGAGATTCAATTCTCTGTAAAAATATTTGTTTACGATCCTACGAACTGAACATCAAATCATTTTCCACTATTAAACCCACAAAAACATATTTATTTTATGTAAAAGAAAAGTTTCACACGATTTCAAAGAAAAACTGAAAGAAATGTCTTTCATTTCTTGATTTTTTCATATCTTCAACATATCATTTCTAGTCATTTTTAGAACAGCAAATATCTGCGAATCTTTAAACAGCTTTATTGTTTATTATGCGATAATATTTTGGCCAGAAGTCTTCGTTCATTGACTGTATTTCCAAATAAAAATAGACTTCGGATTTACAGTAAATTAATTACAATTACGGGCACATAAGATAATAAACAGATCATAAACTATTCTAGAAAAACTAGACGGTTCTTTAGTTAGATTCCCTCGAAATACCGCTCGAGTCACCGTAATTGTGAGGATGACGAGCCTTCCTTGAGAATAAAAGCATGACGTTAAAACGAGAATGGTGAAAGATGTCAGAGATACGTGTCCTCGCCGTGAGAATAAGAAGTACGAGATATCAAACTGTGGAATATGGGCACGTGAGTCCGCTAGTCCATTGTAAAACGGACAATTGCATAGCTCGTGTTTTATTGTAGATCTACAACAGGTTCGACATACGTCAAAACGCCGTGTTCAACCCGGGGTCAAAAACATCCGTCGGGGATGGGACTCGTACCGAGAGGACATCGCCACGGGGTGGAAAATAATTTTGAAACGGGATAAAACTTTCTGAAAAAAGCTCAAACAACTTTAGTATATTTATTTACAGGAACTTCCCTCAATTATATATTTTATACTTTTAATTATTAAAATGAATTAAATTAATGTTATTTACAATGCGTGGTGATTATTCGGATATCGTGAGATGCAGTCTGTGACGTAGGATTTAGAAAAACATTTTCTTTATCGGGCCAACATTTCGATCTTTATTCAGATCATCTTCAGGGCCTGGGGTTTAAAAGCATCGTTTCAATTTTGCAAATACATGTAGCATGTGAAAAAAAGAATTTATACAATGCTAGAAAATTTTAGATTTAAAAAAATGAATTTATACAATGCTAGAAAATTTTAGATTAAAAAAAATGAATTTATACAATGCTAGAAAATTTTAGATTTAAAAAAATGAATTTATACAATTCCAGAAATTTTTAGATTTAAAAAAATGAATTGATACAATTCCAGAAAATTTTAGATTTAAAAAAATGAATTTGTACAATGCTAGAAATTTTTACGTTAAAAAAAATGAATTGATACAATTCCAGAAAATTTTAGATTTAAAAAAATGAATTTATACAATTCCAGAAAATTTTAGATTTTAAAAAAATGAATTTATACAATGCTAGAAAATTTTAGATTTAAAAAAATGAATTGATACAATTCCAGAAAATTTTAGATTTAAAAAAATGAATTTGTACAATGCTAGAAATTTTTACGTTAAAAAAAAATGAATTGATACAATTCCAGAAAATTTTAGATTTAAAAAAATGAATTTGTACAATGCTAGAAATTTTTACGTTAAAAAAAATGAATTGATACAATTCCAGAAAATTTTAGATTTAAAAAAATGAATTTGTACAATGCTAAAAATTTTTACGTTAAAAAAAATGAATTGATACAATTCCAGAAAATTTTAGAGTAAAAAAATGAATTTATACAACGCTAGAAAGTTTTAGATTTTAAAAATGAATTTATACAATTCCAGAAAATTTTAGAGTAAAAAAAAATGTATTTATACAATGCTAGAACATTTTAGACTTTAAAATAATAAGTTTATACAATGATTGAAATAGATGAAAAAAATGAAAAAAAAAAACTTTACAATTTACAAAAATTTACATTTGGGAATGTTCAAGTAAATTGGTAGAACGCTTACAAAAGGTTTTGTCCTTTTAGTTGATTTTTTTTTTATTATTATTATTTAGCTTACACCAACTGTCTGATTGTACTGCCATATACATTTTTACAACGTCTGCTAATATTTTTTATATCACTATAATTTAAAACAGAAGATAAATTATTTATAAATAATTTAAATAAAAAAGTGGACAAATGCCCACGCAAGGGTATATAAAAGATCCGAACTAAAAAAAAATATTGGTGTAAGACAAAATTAGACGACAAAATATTATTCATGTTAAAAACCAAATAGAACCAGGTGATTTATTACTGAAAAATTTGCTCTTGACACAATTAGCAATTTTTTTCACTTTTACTGCATCGCTTCAACAATTGTTTACCATAATTAGATGTTTAATTACACAATAATTTATTAAATCATTAAGATATTTAATTAGCTAATTAGCACCGTTTAATTTTAACCCTAAATTAGGTTTTTGCCTAAGGAAAAAAATTGAAATTATTTCAATTATTAATGGTACATATAAACGTTCATAATAGGCCAAATTACCAGTTGACAGATCAAACAGTGATTCCCACAGTGTTCCTTACGACGGTGGAAAAAAAAATGTCTTTCTGAAATCTTCCTAAGTGGGTGATTAGTGTTGTGTATCGACAGCGGCCCATGTCCAATCCGGTAATCGGCGCAAGAACGTTGAACCCTCGGGTTCCCGTCTTTAAGGGCTTCCAACTTTTCACCAGGAACATTCCTGTACAATCGCAACGCACGGGATGAAGGACCGGCCTAAAAACTATTTTTCTTCGTTTTATTATTTTTTTTCCTTCGTCTTCTTCCTCTTCTTCTTGGCTTATACGTCAAAAGGAATCTCGGTGTACTTTCACGGTCTCGCCCATTTCACATGTAACACGTTGAATGGCGCGATGCCCTAAGCCTGTCACTGTTTTTAAGTTCATAACTCCACCGACCCTATTGTTAAAAATAAATAATGCTTTTAAAAAAAAATAAACGTCTCCATCCGTCAACCTGTAACAACAAACTCGCTATAGACGTCTGATCTAGTTCATTATTCCTAACTTAACTATCAAAGAGGTATCACATAACCAAAACACAAAATTTCATCAAAACTAAGCTCAAATGAGAACAAACATCTCCATTCCATTTGAAATTTCGATTTGCTCTAACTTTCTCATTTATATTTTCTTTGATAAAAAATAATATATTTTATGAAATGTTATTAAACCCATATTTCGGATTAGAAATGTTATTAAAATTTAAAATAATAATTACATACATAAAGAGAAAAATCATACAATACAGTAAATTGAAAGAAGGGGAAAAACGACAAAGAGACAGACAGAGACAGATCCTATACGCATGTACATGTATAAATCCATACATGATATAGAGTGATGGAGAGAGAAAGAGTTGAGGAGAAATAGAGAGAGAAACAGAGAGGCAGAGACACATAGACACGAAGGAAACTTGACAGAAAGGTGAAAATAGATAAATAGATATCAAATAACAGAAAAAGAGTGGTTCATGTAAGAGTGAGAAAGATGAAAGGAACGAGGGGGACAGAGAGAGATAGAGAGAGGGAAAGGTAAATGGAAGTAAGGGTAAGGGCGAGAGATAAAAATTAATGATTAAGTTAATTAATGAATTATTAAAATTTATACGCAAAAAAATACATACATATTTGGTGAAATAAGAAGAGGAAGAGAGAAAGAAGATGGAGAAATGAAGAGAAAGACATAGATAGCCAAACAAACATATAAACAAATAGTAGGAAAAAAGATGGAAAAAGAGAAAAAGGGAAATAAACAGAGAGAGGGAGACAGAGAGATATCAAGGTAAATGTAAGGATATTGAAGTAAGAATAAGGACGTGAGATAAGAATTAATAATTAAGTTAATTATTAAATTTATTATTAAATTATTAAAATTTATACACATGTAAATAGATATATTTTGAGAAACAAGAAGGGGAAGAGAGATGATTGAGAAACGGATAGAAAGGCATAGTTAGCAAAAGAATCATATAAACAAATATAGATAAATTGGAAGAAAAAGATAGAAAAAGAGGAAAAGGGAAATAGAGCGAGAGAGAGAGAGAGTGAGAGAGAGAGAGAGAGAGAGAGAGAATCAGACAGATAGAGAGAGAAACAGAGAGACAGTAAGAGAGAGAAAGAGAGGGAGAGTGAGAGAGTCGGACAGACAGAGGGAGACATAGAGAGACAGTACGAGAGAAAGAGAGAGAGAGACAGTAAGAGAGACAGAGAGGGAGAGAGAATAGGACAGATAGGGAGAGAAACAGAGAGACAGTAAGAGAGAGAGAGAGAGAGTGTGTCGGACAGACAGAGAGAGAAATAGAGAGACAGTAAGAGAGAGAAAGAGTCGGTCAGACAGAGAGAGAAATAGAGAGACAGTACGAGAGAGAGAGAGAGCCGGTCAGACAGAGAGATGGTAAGAGAGACAGAGAGAGAGAGAGAGGGGGACAGACAGATAGACAGACAGAGAGACGGTAAGAGAGACAGAGAGAGAGTGAGTGAGAGGTGAACCTTAGCATACTGAAGGGAGTAGAAGGGCGAGAGATAAGAATTTCATCATTAAGTTAATTAATGTATTATAAAAATTTATACGTATAAAATAGATATATATATTGAGAAATAAGAAGGGGGAGAGAGAAGATGGAGAAACGGAAAGAAAGGCGTAGATAGCCAAAGGAACATATAAACAAATAGAGATCGAACTAGATAGATAGAAAAAGTGAAAAAGGGAAATAGACAAAGAAAAATAGAGAAAGAGAGAGAGAAACATAGACATCCAATGAAACATATGAACAAAGAGGGAAACGGAGAGAGAACGATAGAAATATATTTATTTAACAAGTACATATCGCACACACACAATTCGAAATATTATAATAACCCAATCTTTTCTTCGGGAATGTGATGCTACAAGAAAAATTAAACAACTGTACGTGGACTCTTAACTGCTAAGCATTCTTAATTATAATATTGTTTTATTATAATTTGGGAAAATGTTGTCTTTTAGCTTTTACATTATTTTACAGTTTCAACGTTTGAGTTACAATACTTTTTACAGCCAATAAAAACCTTTATTTCAATATTTCGTTTTGTATTTTAAATAACAAAACAATAATTAGTTTTGACTCAAGAGGAACGCACATTCGGGCCAAAAATAGTCTAACATTAGTAAGACGTACAAAACGGATATTTATGCCCGTTTGTTAAGGTTTTATGTTGTCTGTTACTATCACAAAAAATAATCTCTTTACTGATTCACTGATAACCTTTATCGTCAAACTCAACAAACGATTTTTAGGGGTGGTACAACAGAATTTTTAAAATTTTGTGTCATCACTTAATTCTTGGAGAAATGAATTAAAATATTGATCGATCATGACAGTTTTTAATGCCAAGCTTAATGGCGTGTGCCTCCTAGATAAGCGAAAAAAGTAAACATCCTTTTGTCTCTCCCGTAAATTTTCTTCTGTTTCTGCCACTTTTCTTGTAGGCGTGCGATGTACTCACTGATTTGCAAAAAAATCTCTTTACGTTTCAACAAACGTATTATTTTCACTAATTTCGAGGTCCGCTTGACCAATTAATATATTGCAATTAATTAAGTTTGTAGTTGAGATAAAAAATGTCAAATGCACAAGCGGAATTCGAACCTACGAACTTCGGCTAGATACGTCGCTGCTTACCACAGCAGCGACGTATTTAGCCGAAGATCGTGGGTTCGAATCCCGTTTGTGCCATCGACTTTTTTCATCTCAACTAAAATCCTTAATTTAATTGAAACGTATTATTATTATTTAGTATACATTTTAAATTCTAAATATATTTTTAAGTTTATATTTCAAAAGAAGACTTTCTAAGGCAGACTTAATCGACATAAATCACCACTGCTTGCTTGTCACGTCGGTAATAAATTTTATTTAATGAATCTTTTGTGTTTTTCTAAAAGCCAAAAGGAAATATGATTAGACGTTCCAACATAAAAGCTATCATAAGAAGGATAGAGAAACCGAGAATGTCTGAGAGGATAAGAATAGGTGAAAGACAGAGTGAGATGGTTGGGAAGACATATTTTTACAAATGTCTCTTTACATGAAAAAATACTTAAATTACTGTAAGCTAATATATGCAAGAAAAGTGTCACGACCCAAAAAAAGGGGTAGTTTTTTTAGGGGTAGTACAGTTGGATTTTTAAAGTTTTGTGTTTTGAGAGGGTTGAAGAGACATTTATATATATCTTTCTCTTCACACGAAAAAAGACAAAATTTTGAAGATCGTTGATATTAATTTTTCTGCAAAATATCATGCTCCACCGGTACCTTAGTTGATAATGAGGGGATTTGAAAATAGCCCTTCACTACAAATGAAGATTCGGGGAAAAGCACGAAAAAGCACAAGTCGTCCCCTGCTGAGTCAGACCATCAGGACAACCGGCCGGGATAAAGGTCACGGCCCAAATGAGTAACGAGCCCTTAATGCTCCTCCATATACACCGGAACAGATCATCCCGGGTCCGGCACGAAGAGGAAACAAAGAACGGCCCCATAATAAATAGGCTTCCGCGTAAATTACGTCGCCGTAAATGCTCGAGGGTCGCAAATGACTTAAGACAAAAAACCGTGAAAAATGAGCAAAAATCATGAGAAAACTTAATCATTTTACTTTGACACATAGTCAACATTGAGCACAAGTTTCGTCGTTTTCCAGGTTTAATTGCCATGTTTAACGTTGAACAAATTTAGTAGACTTCACGTGAAAATATTTCACCGATAATACCCAGGACGTAGGAACCGTATTATGGGAATGGGAGGTCGCTTTGCTATCGGATGACATTGGGTAATTGCCTGGAGATTTTTTCACAGATTCTTTTCGACCAACTAAGCAGACCCAGAAAAGTTTTAAAAAAAAATCTCGTTGTAATCGTGACTCGGCACTCTGCAGATTTTTCTTTCCACCGCACCCGACGTTCAGAATGAAATTGCAAAAGACGCATCCGATGAATTTCCAAGCTAACGGGACCGGGCCGAACGTTCGAGCCTTAGAATTTCCAACCAAAAATAATTCCCCGAGTTGCAAGATTAAAATAATTTTAGACGAGATCGTTTAATTAGTTGAATAATGCATTAAATTAAAACCAGCCCCGGTATATTTCCTCCAAAGCTAGCTACTCAACCCTAAACCTGCCTAAAACGGTCCTTACCTGTACATTCAAGTTTTATATTAAACATAATCATACTTATGATGACCTAAATATTCTTGCATTCCTGATGAACAGAACAAAAGAAAGAATAATTCTTCCCCTCCACCCTAGTTGCAATGCATTTTGCACGTCGCCTCTCCCAAATGTCATAAATCGCGAAGATAACGGCGATCCCATTGTCTCGAGAAGGAGCATCATCATTATCATGTAACACAGAAACAGATAAAGCTGAATTAACATATCTTCCACACTACCCTGAAACATTCATCATGTTATGCATGCACTCGGGTAGATAGAATCATACTGTATTTCAACAAAAGATATCACAAAGGGGGGGGGGACAAATGACAAAATAATACTTGAAGATATCTTTCAACTTAACTGTAACATGACACTCTATTTATATAGGTAATTAATAATAATAATTTTTATGTAACTGAAAAAGTTAGTGTCACGAGCAGGATTCGAACTCACGACCTTCAGCTCAATACGCCGCTGCTCTACCGCTTGAGCTGTCGTGACAAGGTCGTGGGTTCGAATCCCGCTCGTGACAGTTTTTCATTTCAACCAAGAACTTACATACAAACATTAATTAATTGAAGCTCACGTGGTATTGTGCCGAAGGTTGTAGGTTCGAATCCCGCCTGTTACACTGACTTTTTTTTCATTTCAACCTAAAAACCTTACATAAAAATTAATTTATTGGAAGAAGTCATTTGGTCATTCGGATCGCTAATGATGGATTTAATAATAATAGAGAAAGAAGGATGACTCCACCGTTAGGATATCAATAGTAAGTTCGGGGTCAAGGATGCGATCATCAAAAACAAGTATGGTATGGTGGGAAAGGATACCAGGAGACGGGGTTTATGTGCCCCAGGCACTGCAGCCTTCTGGCTTATTGTACCTTCCCAGTTCCTTGGTTTAGTCAATAGACTCGATCCTTTTTCTCAGAAGTATCAAGTCATTGACTGTTATTGCTTCAATGTGGTTCTCTGAGTCGTTTTTATGCGTTAGATTGAACCTCCATTGAGCTGTTGCTTCGCATTCGAAGATGATATGAGTGGCTGTTTCCTCCTTCTCATTACATAGTCTGCAGATGGGGTCCTCATTGTATATGCCCATGTTATGTAGATGTTTTCTCAGATGCCAGTGGCCGGTTAGTAGTCCTACCACTCCTCTGATATTTGCCCTCTCCAATTGTAGTAGTGTTTTGGCTAGTTTTGGTGAGGGTTGTTTTATCATAAGTTTACTGTGTCTAGCACTGCTAGAGTTTATCCACTTTTCTCTTTGTTTTGTTTGAATCCATTCTGCGATGGAGGATTCTATGTTTGTTTTCGATATACCAAGGATAGGTTCGGGGCCTATGTATGGTCTTGCGGATCCTCCCCTGGCCAGTCTGTCTGCGTCTTCATTACCCAAAATTCCCCTGTGCCCTGACACCCAGGATACCGTTACCTTGTTGTGTTCCCCCAGGTTTTGGAGATTTTGGATGCATTCACTGACAAATTTTGATGTAATCCTTGTGCATGCCAGTGCTTTAATAGCTGCTTGGCTGTCTGATCTTATGAGGATTTTTTTGTCAGTGTAACCTTTTTTAAGATTTTCCAGGGCACAAGCTTAAGTACGTAAGTTTTGTAACTTGTGTAACTTTTTTAATAATCTTCCGTGCAAGATTTTCTCCCTGTCAACCACAACAACATCATTTAAGTTGATTTCGTAATTAGTTACATGATGATGCCTTGACAAAGCTGATGATGCCCTCAATAGAGGTTGAAAGCTTAGCATAAGTTACAAAACTTACTTGTTTTTGATTACCGCATTGACAATCATTGGACTTACTATTAATAATAATAATAAAAGTAGCAACGAATTAAAATTATAAATCGTCTTAAATAATAAAAATTAACGTAGGTAATATATGAAATCCAGGGTCGAAGATGCGCTAAATAAAACAAAGATACGTGAGCCAATAATAAACCAATACTGATAGAAACCGAGAAACCAAGACGGTTATCATCATATCATCAGGACATCAACTCTCCGTCAATCATACAAAAAACATAAAAGTTCCCCTACCCAAACTTTCACTATTTTTGGTTTAATTGTAAACCCGTTTTGAACACTGTTGATCCTATGTCAAGATGTGATTGTCTTCATGTGAGACTGGCAAACCGACGGGAGGCAATCGATCGGATCTGGCCTCAGTTTAAAGACAATTTCAGGATATTCTTTCCCCAGATTGTTCTCCTTGAGGCACGCGATCCATGCCAAACGCTCCCAAGTCCGCTCCGCATGGCCCCTGATCCGTAGAAAGCACAAGGTCGCCGGGAAAGCTTGCCCAATCCCAAGTTGCTCCATTTCTCGGAAACAGAAATTAAAAAACCGGTATAATATTTACGCAGATGCAATTGTTGTCAATGACGTGTCGGTCGGAGCCACCAAGGCCGAGGGTTATTGAGCAATGCGGTTATCATTGCTGATCGTGTTTACTCTCGCTGAACCTTTGCCCTCAAATATTTATTTTTCGCGTTCTTCTTGAAGACCCGCTACATAGATGATTATAGAAATCGAGAAAGTGTGGTTTTTATGTCCCTAGAGTAGTGCAGTCTTCTGTAAACTTCCTAGCTCCTTAGTCCGGTTCAATTGACTCGATCCAACTCTTTTGAAGTATAAGATGACTGTCGTTACTACAATTCCTTCCACGTGTTTTCTTTATACCGCAGGCTATCTTCATGGAAAAGATACTTTACATTCGAAGATGGCTGCTTTCCTTCTTTCGTCAGCTGCCTTATCGACAATACTTCAGGTGTAAACATCCTTGGAGCCTTGGACTAGAGAGGCTAGCTACTCCTCCTGAATAACCCTTCGGTTAGCCGATTTGGAGATGGTGAGGATCATAAAGATCGAAATGTTGGCATGATAAAGAAAATGTTTTTCTAAAACATACTTCACACCAGACCCCAGACCACACTTCACTATCTCTAAATAATCATTTTGGCGAAACATCAACCCCCTTGAAAAATGTCAGGTTTCCAGTTAACACGTCCAACTATGCCCGCTCTAATTCCCTCATGGGTTTAAATTATAGAAGAAAAACAAGAACAAAACCTAACTTAAACCTTTTGAATATTCAAGGAGCAATTCTCTTCAGCTCATCGTTGAATTTCTTCAGTTGAATTCTTCATAAATAACTTTGAAGTCATCGCTCCCCAGACACAATCTCAACTTACTCCACACTTCCTACTGCTAATTTTATAAAATTGTCTGAGGTTTTCTTGCCGAGAGTGGTTTCGATTCTCCAGTCCTCCTTCTCGCTGTTAATCAGTTAAACCGCGTTTCGACGATTAGATTTTCTCAGGTGTAAGCGCGTTTACCGGTTGGTTCTACTCGTCTTTTGCAACATCCAGGCGATCACGTGCCCATGTTTTGAAACAAGTCTGATGAGTGAAATTTCTGTCATGGCTAATGTCACAGCAAAGGTCTTTGAATAAAATAATAAGCTTGATTATTACGAATAGAATAATTATTTTACAGCTTGTTATAATCCTTGTTGATCTCTTGGGATAAATACAACTAGATACCACGATTAATGAAAAAACAGCAGAAGATGGCCGGCAGGTGAAACGGTGTTTTTGAAAAAAAGACCATATGTAAGTGTGTCGGGTTCGAATCCAGCGGGCCTGCATTCGAACCCGGGACCTTTACCTTACAGTGATTTACGCCGTGTCAACGCCTAAACCGTTGCGACCACCGACGCCCCAGTCTAGTCAGTTAAATTTGTACTTGTTTGTGCTGCGTGCGATGCGACATACAGTATGTACCAGTTTGAAAAGTTTTTGTTTTGATTAACATTCGTATTATTATTGGAATTTTTTAATTTAATTCGTACGTTATCATAGATGAAAAAGAACCAGAGAGTATAGTCAGATCTTGACCTTATTTACCTTTCTTCTCAGAACTCTTTCCGAAAAGCTAAATTGTCCAAATAAACGCCATTAATCTAAATTATTCCACCTTTCTTTGCCCCTATTTGTTTTAAAAGTAAGAAGTAGTTACGTTTCTAGTAGGCTAGTGTTTTGAAAAAACTTTTCGTCGTGTTTGTAGTTTGCGTTATGTTTAATCTGTTTTTTTGTCTGCGGACGTGACGATGATGCAGTTTATGAACACGTACCAGTTTGTTGAGCTGTATACTTTTTTTTACTTACATTCTTCACGGTTTCACGTTTTTACAGGACGTTTTACGTTTCTAGTTTCTTTTTATGAATTATAATATATCAGAAATAGAGTGAGATAAGAAAAGAGAGAAAAATAGAAAAAGGGGGGAAAAGTGAGGAGAGAGAAAAAGAAAAAGAGAAAGAGGTAGAGAGGTTGAGGAGAAAAAGAAAGATGAATAATAAAAGCCTGAGAAGGTGGGAGAGGGAGAGAAAGAGAGAGTGGCAGGAAAAAGTGAGAGACGCACAGACAGATAAACATAAGGTGAGAGTAGTAAAGATATATATTATAATTGTATAAGAGACTGTTAGAGAGAAGTGTTTTTATGTTTTTCTGTCAATATAAAAAAATATAATTTTTCTCTCTTCAGTTGAAAAAATAAAAAAATAAGAAATTAAAACAGAGCGAAAAAAAGAGATTGTGAATGAAATACGAAGGATGAGAGAAAAAGAGTGAGAGGGAAAGGGTGAAAGAGAGGGACAAACGTAATAAGACAGACCACCACATAAACAAAATGACAGAAGAATAAACTCAGAGAGAGAGAGAGAGAGAGAGAGAGAGAGAGAGAAAAGAAAGCCGGACAACCACACAAGGAGAAAAATAAGGCTAGAAGAATTAAAGATAAATAAATAGATAAATATATAAATAGATAGAGAGAGGTGTAGTTTATATTTCTCAGCCAATATGAAGAATAAATATTTTCTCTCTTAGGTTGAAAAAATCTTTATAAACCAAGATAAAGTGACCGAGAGAGTGAGAGAAAAAATGATTTAGAAAAAGGAAGGGTGAAAGAGAAGAACAAATATAAGTCAGACAACCGCATAAAGAAACTGACAGGGAGATAAACTCATGAGAGAGGGAGAGAGAGAGAAGAAGAAGAAGAAGAAAGTTGGACAACCACACAACGAAACTAACAGACAAAAAACACAAAGGGAAATATAAAGGCATTTGTATAGATAGAAAAGGAGC